>STHB01000004.1:15713643-15863381 GCA_018908115.1 Anopheles rivulorum
CCACACGGTGTGGAGCGAAGCAAAATATTTAAGTTTCACATTAAATCACCAATATTTATTTATTGGAAATGTTATTAATATTTCCTCCCCACTTCACGCTCCGTTCATTCACATTGGGACCACCACCCCTCCCTGCCCAGGTTACCACCACCAAAGCGGCACTGAGACTTCGGTCTCAGCTCCGAAACTCCGGTAACTAGTTTATTTTTCACTGCCGCTGCCTTAATTTACACATCTTCAGCTCGATCGATCTCGATCGTGACTCCCAATTTACAGGATGAGGTGTCGTTGTGGGCATTTTTGGGGTTCTTTTCTTTTTCTTAAAATTTTTCGACCCCTTGCTATAGCACCAACCAATTTCTGCTCATCTTTGGTCCAGAGTGGTCAGAGGAAGTAGTAAATTTAAGGGTGATCGAAAATGAAACCCGAACCCGGTACTCAACAGTTCGGGGTTGAAATAATGTTGCCTGCTCCCTTACACATACCTCCCGCTCCAGCCCCACCCCCGCAACCCATCAACCCGACCAATGCAAATAAGGGGTACACACGCACACACTAACCAACTGCGGCATCTGGCATCCACCGAGGAACCCGATTTGGGGTGGCCCCCATGTAGTTATTGTTTCGCATCGCATCGCTTTTCGTACGGCCAGTTCGCAGTTTTGTTTTCTTTTATGCTACTTGTTGTTGTGTTTTTTTTCGGGGGAACGTTGCTTTCGCACACAGCGTCACAGTAAGATGCTTCGGGGGGTTTTTTTTTTTAACTTGGTGTTCCTTTGGGATGGAGTGTGGTATTTTTGCTCCACACACACGTTCGCACACACACGCCCTTTTTGTTATTTTCGCAAACATAAGCACCAGTCGGTTAGGGGCTGGTGTAAATTGCCTTATTGGGCGAATTAATTATAACAAGAGCATCAATTTTCGATTCTAAATTACAGGCTCTTAGCGGGGTAATTTTCGAAACAGCGTTCCTTCGCTTGCGTTTTTTTTTTTTTGTTTCATGCTCACGAGAAGGGTTTCGTTTGGAACGAGGGAAGTCACCTTCCCTTTACTAAGCCCTGTGTTTTCTTTTTTCTTTGTTGTTAGTGCCTCCACAGCTTCACGGCAAGATGCGACTGGAGTCCGAAATTGATTTCGACCTTTCCGAAGCTGATGGTGGTGCCCAACAAACGAACTGAGCCAGCCTTTAAACACTGTTACCCCTTTTGGAACAAGTAAGGAGAAGACTCCGTGTGCAGCGAAAAAGCCATTCTGCTGTTTGTTTCCTTCTGCTGCAGCACTAACCATACCATGCCACGGTAATAACACAAAGCGGAGAAGCCAAACGAAAACGAAAATAAAAAAAAAAAAAACAAACGCCCGAGTGTTGAGCATATTCTGCACTAATTCGAGTGTTTTGACTTTGAAAAGCGTCGTCCGGTGCAGGGCTAATTATAGGTGTTTGGAGCATACATCTATCTACACTTCTCCGGCCGGAGTCTGTTTGCCTGGCCGGAGCACAGAACCAGAACGCCACCTTCGTTTGTTGGACCGTACCAAGGCGCTGAAGGCGTGGTGTCTTTGTGCGACGAGACACGAGAGCAACAAGCCTGTGGTGGTAGTTTTAATTTTTAAAAGCATCACTTTAAATGCAGTACAAAGATCTGAAAAGAAAACACAAATATATTTGTTGTGATATTTTTATTAAAAATATTAAAAAATATATATTACCATCATGCTACTGGTTATAAGTGTGTAAAATGTATTTTATTTATAATACAATATTTACAAAATGTTTGATTTTTACTAAACAAAAACGAAACGATTTCTTCCGAAGTTTTTTCCATCATTTGCTAAGAACCTTCAAACGTCTGCAACGGCTTGGAGAAATAAAGAATGATAAATAATACTCGGTTTACTTTATACATCAACATCTATCTAATTTGCGTTTAAGGTCCATCAAGGTGCAATGCTACACGTGTCCCAATGACTCCTTTCGTACTGTTCCGTCCCATCATTTTGGCACATCATTTTGACACGATTGTTTACAATAACGTATGGAAATTACACAACAGTCACATGAACGGTCTAATTAAATACGGCAACTTACGTACAAAAACGAAACTAAAACCGGAAGGAACTGTTGATTACAACTTAACGCCGTACACGGAGTGTAAACATCACTTCATGTTTGAACCACCTGTTTTTTTGTCCCACACATTCTTAACATTCCTTATCTCAGCTACGAGGTGTGGGGGCATCGTGGAACGCCGGAATGAAGTCGTTTGTCCTGTTTGGGTTTCATTCGCGATGCTCCTGTTCGTCCTCGTCACTCACACACTCGTCGTCCATTTCCATGTCGATAAGCTCGTCCTCATCATCGTCCTCGTCGTAGTGGGCGCCCGGGCTGTGCCGTCCCCGCCCATCCTCATCACCATTGACGCCCGATTTTGCGTCCTCCTCCTGCTGCATCCTTTTGTGTTTGGTGCGTCTGTTCTGGAACCATACTTTGACCTACAAAACATACAAAGGGAACATGCATAAGCTCAGCACGACGACCGAACGGGAATAGATGCGGCCACACCATCGATAAATCACTTCATATTTGCTGCATGGATCATTAAACTTATTGTCGTGCCACGTGACCGTAAACGATTATCAGTATGGTACGATTTTTTTTGTTTTCTTTTTCGAAAATTGAGTCATTGAATGTTCGCTTATTGGCTGTCATGAAATGATTATTTCGTTTCGCGTTTCAGTTACTAATGAAAATTGAATGCATCTTTACGGTAATAAGATTTGCTTTAGAAAAATATTTGTTTCACTCTTCGCAACACTCACACCTTCCATTTATCGAAACCTTCTTCATTCTTCATGTCAGCTCCAACAAGCTGTAAAGGATCTGTGTCACCCTAGCGCAGCAGGGGAATTGATACGCATTTCATTAACTGCTAACTAGCTTATCCTCCATTTTATTACTACTCCAATTATGGCAACTCCCATCCCACGGCCGAATGGGGTGCACGGTAATGGTTGCAGGAAGGACACGCTTCATCATCAACCGACCAACCGCCAACAACTTGCCAACTTAATGTTATTTCAACATCCCTTTCCTATCAACGCTTCCATTCGCCCCTTGTACAGTAACTTCCGAACCGAACGGCCGTTCGTTTATTACGAGCGAATTTAAGGGGGGTGGATTTTCATGTGTTTTTTTTTCTTTCTTTCTTCACCATCCCCTAAAACCATTCACTCTCTTACACAGCGGCACGAATGTTTGCTGCACGATCCTATTGCAGGGAGACACACTTTCGCCCACCCCACAGGGATCTGACGGCAGATTGCAGAATATTTGTTCTACAAAGTGCTAACAATTTATTTTGTCCCTTCCGTCGTGCGCATCCGCATCCGTGTCACCATCCCGGGCCGTCAACCTTACGGGCGAAAGCGAACCGTCACGCGGGTACGTGATCAAATTTTGAACCAATCCAATAAAATGGAGGGAAAATTGCCATCATCATCCTCGGTTACCACGGGGCAAAAGCCTTACGGAAGATTCTATCTCCGGTATTTGCGCCGGTTCGTTGCTCAACCGGTGCACGTTCCTTCACCATGGGGGCTAATCTATTTTGTGACCGTACTTGGCTCGTTCTCGCTTTCCCGGGCGGTGCAGTTCCAAGGGCAGGTTTTTTTGTTTTGCACAGGGGTAAAAATCAAAAAGGAACAGTAGACGTAACGGAAGAAGTTTGGTGAAATGTTTCATGTTATTGTGGAGTGTAATTTGATTCCTTCCTGTACTTTGAGACGGTATAGTTTATGCTGTCTTTAGTGGATTGTCGAGCTTAAGATGTTTCGGGAGAGATCTGGAGAATCTTTTCACACTTCTCAGTCAACCAAGTCCCAGAAAGTGTGAAGAATTCCCGATCTACTTCGACCCATTCCAGTTCAACTTGAACATATTGCAGAAATGGCTTAAACTTAGTTTGAAAACCCCTGCAAAATCGACTTCCAACACTTTTTAAACATATTTCATAATCTTTCCATCTGCTTACCTGTGTTTCCGTCAGGCTGAGCGTCTGGGCCAGCGACTTCCGTTCCGCACCGACCACGTAGTGATTGTTCTCGAAGGCGTGCTCCAGCTTCAGCAGCTGCGACGGCGAAAACGCCGTCCGGACTCGTTTTGGTTTGCGAAATGGTAGCAGATAGCCTAGCGAGCAAGCGGAAGAGAAACATTAAACATTAGACACATTAAACGTTTCTGCTTGGTGGTTAAGATACTCATATTCCCTCAGCAGTTAATGGCACACACACACGTGCAGGGCAAGATAACCCCGACCGGCAGTAAGGTAGGCTCAAGAGAAGCTCAAGGTCCAGCACCTTGACTCAGCCATTGGAGGCATTCCCTTGGTGCTGGTGCCATGCTGATGGCATCTCATTCTCGTTAGAAGCGCGCTTGTGAGATTCAAGCCCCCAAAAACCGACCAATCCGGCCGGAGCAAAATCTCAATCTTCTCGCACGGGAAACGGCACGGACGAGCTGGAAAAGCATCCAGCGCAAACGCTGGAAACTGACAGAAGGTAATTTGCGCCGATAATTCCCACCAGAGGCCGCCGGAGGCCACTGTCAGCTGTCCGCCGCGAATGTGCGGCGAGCATCGAAATTCGAAACTTACACCCTGCCCCCCATCCCCGTTCCCCCATCCCCGTTCCCCAGCACCTCTCTGTTATCTGGAGTAAGGAATGGAAGGGAGTTGGCAGCATTCGGTACGAAACTGCGTGCCACGATAATAACGTTTTCACGATTTTCTACGCTTGCCTCCATTATGTCCTAATGTTTATGAGGAGTTTACTTTGGCTGCGATGTGATAATTTACTAACAAGCCGATTTGATGGACGTCAGGACGAGTCCAACGCATGGTTGTTTGTGTGCATGTGTGTGTGTGTTTGGCTCCCCTTTGGCCTATTCCCTTTCCCGGCGAGGTTGCGTGCAAGATTTGATTTGAGTAGCGGAAAAAGGTTCGTGCTAGCCTAAGGTGCTGGTTCGAGCAAAAAGAAAGCATAAAACCGCCTCCATCACCACCAGCACCACCGAAATGCGTGCTTAAATGCGGGCCACAATGCCTAGCGGCAAAATTGCATTTCGGTGCGCATCTAGTTTGCTACGTTTGATGATCTAATTTCTGACAAAACCAATTGAATCCGTGCCAATCGGAATATGTACCGGGCAAAAACGTAACCTCAAAAGTACCTAAAGTATGGTCTGTTGATCTTTGTACTGAAGCAGTTAAAAAAGTATGGAAATTCTTCTTTTTATTTATTATAAAACCAATTGCTTTATACCTTTATTGCGCTTGTCTTTTCTTTTTTGCATGCGAACGAACAGCACAGGTAGGCACGGTCGTTCGTTGTTAAACGACTTCTGTTCCATTCCATTCGATCCACGCGCAAAGCATTAGCAAATCGAGCCGGTAATCAACAACCAGAGCACCGTGCCATGTTTGGGCTTTGTTTTTCCCGTGCTTTTCTTCCCCCCTTTTTTTCACTTTTCCAAACCCGCCACCACCCCACCAGCCCCCTGGGCAACCATGCAACCCCCATCAATGGCAACCAGTGCCTAACCGAGCGCTACCCCACAGTCTATAAAATACAATATAATTAAATAATTACACATCATTATGATGCATACATTTGCATTCGATGAGCGCATGGCTTTAGCAGTGGTAGTGTAATGGTGGTAGTAGTAGCGCGTGAGCTGTTACCGAGATGTGCGGAGCAACAACAAAAGCAAAAAAGCACACACACACACTCAGACAAAAATACGTTTCTTTACACGAGCGTCCACCATTCGGCCGCTACCCATTATGTGCCCCGTTCATCCGGTTGCCGCATGCATGGGCGGTACGGGCCAGCCCGGTGCAACTGGGCTGGGCGGTGTTGTTGTTCACCAGCGAAATGATGAAAACGAGAAAAGAATTGGTCTTTAATAAACCGTTTCTTAATCGGTTTCCTATCACGGAACGTTGGTTACCGAGGGGAGGGAGGGGAAGGGGGAGAGAGAGGGAGAGGGGAAGGGGAGGACTAATTTATCGCAAAACCCGTTAATGATCGCCGGACCATGGGCTGACTGGCCATGTTGCGCTGCCAGCTGGGCGCGTAGCCAGTTGTGTCCGATGTGTCCGATGTGTCACCCCGGAGCGACTCCCAATCGTGCGGCACATTACTTGACCATCCTTCACCAGCCAGCGAGCCAACACAAGCGTGCGGGGCGTGTGTGCACACGCTCAAGTGTGTGTTCAAACCGAGCGGTTCAAACCGAGGCAATCACATGCTGGTTTTATGTGCAATATTTTATAAACTTGTCACTTTGCTTGTCATGCCTAATGAGTTTTAATAAATAGTTAATCTACTAATTGGCACTAAACGCAAGCGTTAAGCAAGCAAGCAAAAAAAATACGAACCAGCGCTAGTGTGATGCATTGGATGAAGGAGCAGGGTAGGAAAGGGGGGTAGTTTGGGGGGCAGGGGTGTTACAAACGCACCCTGAACCACGCCGTTGGTTGGCTGATTATCGCAACAAACCCTAATCAATGGGGCAGCAGCAGCAAATGCACCGGTAAGCAACCGGTTCTTTCTCCTTTTACCTGATCGATCACTGACGCATTACGCGCGCGTCGCGAGGAGATCAAACGCGCGATAAGCAACGAACCTCGCTCGTTCGAATCGGTCGGTCGTTAAGGATGCAGGCAAAAGGTAAAGGCTGCATTTGCATAGCGAAACGTAAATATATTATTTAATGAAGACATTCAATAAAAACGAGCTGCAGCAGTAAACACACTGGGAAGGTTTCATGGGAAGAATATTTAAGGTTAATTTCTTTAACTGCTGCATCACACCAAACTTGAAGGGACACAATTTGGCTACGGTTAAATGGAATGTTCTTCCTTCCAACAGTCGAAACGTCCAAACCAAACAATGTGTTTCGCTTCACGTGCAAAAAGCTCGTCTAATAACCCGCACACCAAACTATGCAGCGGGCATATTAGCAAAAATCCATAATACCGACATAAATGTACACAAATCGAGCACGCGAAGGCTCGCTGCAGACCGTCGAAAGCAAAACAACAAACGCCTCGTCCTACTCGTCCAAAAAACCCATTCAAGCTGTCACCGCCATTTCGAAGCGAAACCGTTCCAATTGAAATGCCAAATCGGCCTTTTTTTACGTTGCAGGGGCCCTACCGGGCGCTAAATATCCCCAAAAAAATGCCCCTCTACTTCTCCATCCAAACAACAAACTAAAACTGCAACATGACCAACCTTCGGTTGAGGGAGTGATCGTTTTGTTTCGCTGCGGATGGCACGTTGAAGTGTATTCCTTCCCTGACACGAACGAAGAAAACAAATTCAAACCTGACAGTACTTCACTAGTTTTTGATTAATGGCTTTATAATTGAACACTAAAAGGCCAAAACGAGGGTGTTTTTTAGCATTTTTGTTTTCTTTCCTTTTTTCATTTGCTGTTGCTTTGTTCCTGGTGTGTGTATTTCTTAAACAGCCCTGACCTGTATTAAATTCTGTACCAGTTCTTCCCCATGGTTGCCAGATCCCGAACCCGATTTGTGTAGCGACCGTAGATGCGCACACTAAATAGTGAATGCTACACCAAACAAAACATAAAACCAACAACCCGATCGATCGCCGACGGCTGTGACAGATCGAGGTTAACCGTTCAATTTATGCTAATTTCTGTGCATCGTTCCATCTGCGGCGCCGGCATTTCTTTCGCTGCGCGCAGTTTGCAGTTTCGGCAAATTCGTGCCGAGATTGCCCACGGTCACCGGCGTTCGGCCGCGATATGTTGGCCGTCGCGCACCCTGGCAGCGGCAACACCGATGTTGATGGATGTGCATAAATGTCACACCGACGGCACTGTCTGGCTGGCAGTGCGGCTAATGAGCCCATTGCGTTGTCCGTGGCAACATTGTTATGCGCAACACTGACCNCCATCTGCGGCGCCGGCATTTCTTTCGCTGCGCGCAGTTTGCAGTTTCGGCAAATTCGTGCCGAGATTGCCCACGGTCACCGGCGTTCGGCCGCGATATGTTGGCCGTCGCGCACCCTGGCAGCGGCAACACCGATGTTGATGGATGTGCATAAATGTCACACCGACGGCACTGTCTGGCTGGCAGTGCGGCTAATGAGCCCATTGCGTTGTCCGTGGCAACATTGTTATGCGCAACACTGACCCAATGCAAACAGTTCCGTCGACGACTGCGCTGTGATGCTGATGATGGGGCCGAAGAACCGGACGATTAATATCGCATTAGCTGATCGACATCGACCGCATCGCTCGTCGTTGCGCCAGTGTGCATAATAATCGATCCAGCGAATGCAGTTGTCTGCCCTGGCGTGGCTTGCAAGGTTGCGGTTGATTATTTCCCATTCCGTATTTTTTTTTTTTTTTTTTGGGTTGACCAGCTCCGACCATGGGTTTCGGGTGTAAAGTGTTCAACAATTGATTCCAATTATTTAGCTCCTACCAAAGCGGGCGAACCAACGGCCGAAAACCACCAGCTCGGTGTACAGGCGGCGCACTATGCACGGTGCAGCGAATTAGTTCGCAAATATTCGCACAAATTGAACATGCAGCGTGCTGAGCAGCGCGAATGGAATGTGGCCGTGTGAGTGCCTGAAGAAATTATCTCGTTTTTTGCTGCAATTTCTAGCTGCAGTGCAAACAACCGGGCTTGTCGGTATTCGCTGCCTTTTTAAGTTTCGAGCAAAGTAGATCTTCAACGACCCTTTTACCGCAGCCTTCAAATTGACCGCCAAAGGGCGCTCGAGGGGTGGGAGGAGGTGGAGAGGAGAAGAGAGGGAAAAGAGAAGAGGCAGGGGAGGGGAGAAGAAAAACACGGCAGAGCGAAATGGCGACTCGATCGCATCGTATTAATGGCGGTGTAATTATAGCATGTGAGGTACCGGCCCATCAACATCCGTGCCGACCCGAAGGCGATCATTTTACTTCGATTGTCCATCATTTTGATAATGGTGTTTCCTTTCCACGGCGCGCTGACGTGCGTTACCACGGGTTCTTCACCTCCTCTCCTTTCCCCTCCCACACACGCGTACCCGGCTGTTCGAGCCGAACAAAAAGGCGAGCCCGGTTTCACTCGCCCGGATTTTAATGAGTGCCGTGCGTGTTCTGCATCTTCGACGCTCCCAGGAACTAGGAGGCGGAAGGGGGAGGGGGCTCAGCTCGGGGTTCCGGAGGTACGGAGACATCGATCCGATCTGGCACACACACACACACACCGAACGTTCAGGTGCCCCCATTGGTGGTACCTCGCTTTAACGATGCTTAATTTGATTGATTTCGGTGCATAATGTGCACTAATCGTGATGCACATTACATGCACGTATACACACACGTACGTACACACACACACCAGACGACATGTCGAGGAAGGACGGGCGGGTTGGCGTTTATTGTGCCGCTTCCCATTTCCCTCCCGCGGCCGCTCGAACGGTGCCGGACGGACGAGTAGGAGCTAAATAACGATACGCTTAAATTAACTGCCAACTGATCAAGTACGGTACGGCAACCTGTGCGCTTGGTGCGCCTGTATGCTTGCGAACTGGTAAGTGCAAACATGATAATTTCCATCCTCCTTTGGTGCCCGTTTGTTCACCCTCGTTTCGTTTGCCCTTTTGTTTTCGCCTCTTGCCTTGATGCTTTTGTCTTCTCCACAGTTAATAGATTTGTAACAGGGGTTGTGTATTTTTATTATCTTATCAAAGTGAATGGTTTTAGTGTAAATAGTGCAATACGTGCTCAAACAAGCCGGCTAAATGGTTCGCAATCAAGTGGAAGGTTATTGAAAAAAAAGAAGCAACTGATTGGTTTATCTTTCCCTGCTGTCGTTGAAATGTACGCATTTTAATTTTAATCAAACATATGTACAACATAAGGGAAAAATGTTTAAAGCACTGGTTGCTAAACGTGTAAAACTATTAAAATTTTGTTTGTAGTTTATAAACAAATATATTTAACTCTTATTGGTACAAATCTGCTCAAAATAAAACAACAAAACATTTCTTTTTTCTGAAAACTAATTATTTGATGCAAAATTACTTAAGTTTCACAAGAATCAAAATAATTAGTATGATATTTTGATAAGCTAAACGGATCATTTAACTACTTTTTGTTACAAAATATGTACTTTTCTGCAAATTAGCTTCGCCTGATTAGGCACTTAATTTTGTTATAAGTTTGTAGTCAAGTTATTCACAGGTGAGATGAGATTTTTTCGTCTGCCTAATTCAATCTAATTCTATTAAATTCGTTGCGTTGGTTTCAAAATCAAAATGACATCGTTTATTTCTTCTTTTTCTGCTTTTTTTAAATTATTCAAAATAATTCAACAATAACATTACTTCAAACGATTCAGAAAAATAAATATACTACCTTTATATTTATCTCCACCAGTGTAAGCTAAACCTTTTCCTTTGCCTGGTTAACACTTCTATCTTATTGACATGTTTCTTTGTAATATTTTTATAACAAGAGATTCTGACATTTATATCATAATTAAAAGAAGAAAAAAACATAAAGATCAAACATTCAAACATAACTTTAAGGATACCAACAAAAAATCGAACATATCACTCGCTCACTCTTCGATCCTCGTACAGTGCACACGTACAACCACAGCGCAGCATGTAGTAATCCGCACGATATCACAAAATGCAGCGTTTAATTAAATTATCTCTAATTTGGTAGCAATTAAGAGCAATGAAGATAAAGGCAAATAATTGCACAACGTACGGGCTGCACGGAAGCGATCGGCCGGGAACAGCATGGGCCGCGCACAAACTCTCGACGGAATCTCGTCGCCCCGATCACGAGAACGATCACGATCAATTGCTGCTGCAGGAGAGCAAAAAAAAAGAACGCCTGCCCGCCAGCCATGTTTCGCATGTCGTTCTGCACCCCCCTTTGCGTTCCCTTCCTCCTTCCCCCTTCCCGCCCACTCCCTCCATTGCGACTGCTTCCATTGCTTCCGAGCGCAAATCAAGCCTGTTGCCGGCTAGCCAGCCTTAATTATGATACTAATGAATTTGTTGTCTCACTCCCGTGTCCGTGTCACATTCCCGGCGCTGGTGCAGAAGATGCGAACACACGGGGTACGAACCGTCATCCTACCAAACCTACATTCCGACGACGTGCGCGCGTGTGCTTTGCCTGTAAAACATGCTCAACTCCCGCATTCTTCGCAACACATCAGCTTTCGTGTACGGTTCGTTTCGCAGAAAATTGATTTAATAATAATATGCACACAATCGTTGACCCCATTCGGTGCGTCACGATCACGACCAGTAGTGGACCTGAATGTGTGTGTTTGCATTGCTGTTTTTCCTTCTCCGTCGCAGGCTACCATTATTGATTGTGGTTAGAAGCGGTAGCGCTACTGCTCCGCAGCCGGATTTCGGTTCGTTTTTCACACTGAATTAAAGCAAATAAACTAACCATCAAGCATGGTTTGCTGAATGCTCGTTTGCTTGCAAATTGATTTGATTAGGCCCTGTTGTAAGTAAAGCGTCATTACTGTACACGTCGCCGACGTGTCTTGTCCGGCGACTGGGGCGATCGTGTTGTGCAATCAAACCGTGCCAAGCTCCAAATGTGACGAGAACGGACAAGGCAACGTGCCGAATCAACAAACCAGCAATGCACTTTTTTCACTTCGCAGACTTCGGTTCGTGCAAAGGCCTAATTAGTGCAGAAGTGCAACCCAACGGTACGAGCTCTTTATTAATGTTTATTGTTCTTATCCAGCATCGCGATAGTGGTCTCGATGATCTTGCCCGCTCGCTGGCACGATACCATCGGCGTCTGGTTCGAGCAGACCTGATTTGGCTAATTACGATCAAAGATACCAAACGGCAGGCAGACCGAGATGCGGATCAATTACCCGTACCTTCCCGGGCAGAAAGGGAGTGCTCGAACGCTGGAACTGATTGCTGAAATGATGATGATGATGTGCAGCGCAGGCACCAGATGCAATCAAACGTCATAAATTACCAATCAAACGATACTGATGTCGTATTAATGTTACGCGCGGCGAAGAACTCACACTCCAAGGAACAGACTGTTAGGCTGAGCATAAACAAGCGAACGATTAGAAAGGCATCTTCTAACGCTGCTCATCTTGTGTGCCCACTAAAACGATAATCATCTCTGCTTGCTGGCGATCTCGTTGACGGAACGGAATGCACTTGCACCGCGATCGCCTAACGATGCTCTCACCTTTTTACCTTTTTCTAAAGGTGAGGATTAAAGGGCAAATAAAAAGGGAAACCTTTAACCAACATTAATCACGCACTATAAAATTGTTTTACGCACCTACGGGAAACCTTTTCGGATAGAACCGTGCTCATCACATTAGAAAATCACCTTGCTGCGGACAGCAATACCGCGTGTCAATACCGCCCCAATGCCTGAAGAATGCAACCCATGCCATACACGTGTACAGGTGTTTGGTGTTTCACGCTAAAGCAAACGAACAGGCGGAGAACTCATCTTTCAACTGTAACGGACCAGCGCACCAAACACGGTACCGGGATCGTGTTGCCAAACGAACGCACATCACAAAACAAATCTGCGACACATGCACATGTGTCTGCAACAAGCGGGCTGAAGACTGACCGAGTGGACACGAGTATTGCGTGTTTGCTGACACTGTGTTGCTGCATGCTTTTTGGGTGTTTTTTTCTTTTCTTTGGATGTCTACAACTACAGCTGCGCAACCGACCGGGACCTGTAGCACTCAGAGTAAGCTCATACGGTCACACTTCATCTCTTCCTGGGAGTTAGGGATGGGTCATACAACTTATTTCACGGATGGAGCCGGAGTCGGATGCGACCCTATTAGAATCAATCAGATCAAATTTTAAATACATGTATCGTCTCTGACACGTGAGAGTTTTATTCTACTCGTACGTTCAAGCAGGTGCACCTAGGTTCAACGATTCCGATTATTTTAACATATTATAAGCATCATAAGTTCCGTTCGAAATCGAATGTGAGTAAGCTCAATGTGTTCAGTACATTCAATTCTGAGTCGCAGGAACGGATGGAAGTTTGTTATGCTATCTTCAATCTATATCGTTGCACCAACTGAACCTGCTAGAACCCGATTTTGAGTCAAACTCGGAGCACTCACGAATTTCTTTAACCTTTCGGAATCTTTGAACCTACTGAACCTACTTGAACCGAAATTCGACCTGAACTTGAAGTTCTCTGACTAGTTTTAATTTAATTCAACATATCAGAATCGTTACACCAACAGAACTTACTTGAACTTTTTTCTTCAATCTTATCCTATTGAACCTTTTTATGCCTGATTCCGATCCGTACCGCTCCGAGTTACTTATAGATGGATTCGACTCAATATGAACAAGCCGAATCACTACATAGCTACATCCACCACAAAATCACACGCAATCTTGTTCTGGCAATCCAACACACGGGCTCAGGAAAATAAGATCTCACTAATCATTTTTATTATGAGCTGTGTAACCGCGCGATAAATGTGTTATGGATTTTAAACGCCCCCGCGTTCCCTGTGCTACAGGCTCCCTATCCCTCCCTGTTCAACCCAGTGAAGGTGGACCAGAATGTTTACCATCAAACCACTCACGATCATCCGGCGATCGCAAGCCTAACGAGCACGTAAAAAAAAGGTTCCACGTAAACGTTGGAAAGCCGGACGAGTGGCGACGGTGGACGAGGCTTCCACAACGTGGAACGTGGCGTGTAGATTATCTTTATTTATATACGCACTGATATATGAAAACACCTTTCGGGGGTGTTGCCCGTCCGTTCCCTTTTGCCCTTTCTCCGGCGTCCGTTTCGCGTCCGCACGATGTAAACTAATTAATTATTGTCTGCTGCCCGGTCCGCATCCGTAACTGCGTCGTTTGTACTTTCTTGTGTTTCTTGTTAATGTTGTTTTACGTTCTATGCGGCTTTTGACCGTGCTACAGTACCATGTGCTTTTGTGTTTTTTTTTTATTGTACTGAGTGTGATTTTTTTCTTCTGTCATTCTTTCTTTTGCAGAATAACCGAACCAAACACGAGCTTGGTGCTGTGAGGTGAGCGTGCGAGAACAGAAAATTTATATTTCTCACTTTTCGATGAGGAATTAGCTGTTGAAGTTCGGGGCAAGTTTTACTACCCCCTTATCCACCCTTTCCCAAATGGGCCCATCGAACCGGCAAGTGCATCTTGCCCGGAAGGCAAATTGCTTCGTTTACTGTCTTGCCATCCATCCTTACGTTCGTCCACCATTGCGCCACGTTAAGACACGCCAGGACACAGGCAGGCATTTCGTTGCGCGTTAATAGCTACTGTCAATTATGCATGTCGCGCGCTCACACACACGCATGTCCCACTCCTACATGCTGCCGGACGACAGTGAGACGAAAACGCTTCTTCGGACGCTCCGGTTGATTCATTCCGGCTTTGGTGGCAGACGGCATCAAAACATGCACGTCGCGATCGGGTCGGGGTTTGCACCACGGACCACTCGAGCCCCACAGACACTTGCGACATACCCCGTCTGCTTCCGAGCGAAACACCTCGATTGGTCACTAATTGGAATTCTCATACGCACCGGCCGGTTTCGCATTACAACACTTTCGGCTGGCCCGACCCTTTTTGCGCCCACGCTCGGGCGTGCTAATTCGTTCGTTGCTTTTTGCCCCTTGTTGTAGCTGGGACACTGCATAACACACAATCATAATGCTGGAATGAATGCAGACGTGTCGATAACACCTTTCGCTTGGTGAATGTGATGCTTTAATGCGATTAGTGATGACTTTTAAAGCGGGATAGACAAATGTGTTGCCATTTAATTGATTTGACTAAAGCATTTATAAAAGCTGTTGTTTCGAAATGGAGATTTATCATTTAGCAAGAAATTAAATAATAACTTTAATCGTTGTTTTAAGAACTCAATCAAGATAAGTAACCAAACATCAAAGATTATTATGTAAACATATCGAAAACTTTGTCTGGGAACAATTTATCAAAGGAATAAAATATTTTCTTATATATTTAAAATGACTATCTCTATGAGACTGTCTTATTATACGCTAAATAGTATGAAAATCTTGTCTTCAAATGCAATAATTAAATAAAATAAAAAATTCTTTATGCATCACGTACATTCTCAAAATAATTTAATTGACTGAATTCATCTAAAATTGTCTAAATATTGCCGAAAATTCTGTGTTTAAAATTAATATGGTTTGTTACCAACTCATTCTGTTACATTTTTCGTGTTCTCGTGTTGTAATTTATGATAATTATAAACATTTTATTGTTTTAGTATAAAACCTATCAATGAATTTCTTATTTTTGCTGTCGCTTCCCTGTAGATAATTTTCTAGCAAAAAAACGTAAAAATCATTTCCATCCCCATCACTCTATTTGCCAATTCTCGTCAAGTACGGTTGCACGGACTCGATTCCGTTAGTCATAAATATTGATTTATTATTTGCGCATTGAGCCAATGCTTCGACGTGGGAAAATGGGACGATAAGGTAGCAATATTGTTTTTAACCAATGTCATCACCATCGTCACTAGCCATTGGGGTCACCAAAGCAAGCAAAACGAATCAACAACTAACAGGTCAGGTTCATCGCTATCGAACCCATTGCCGTGCTGAACCATTATGGCGAGTTGATTCCTATCGATTAGCGAGCGATACCATTCAATGTTTAAAAATGTATCACAAAAACACACTCACGTACGGAGTAGATACCGTGAATGTAAAATTGATTATCTTCCCAGCGATAATCTCACAGATGCCAGTTCACATAACAAGTAAGTAAAAGCTAATGCCACTACTGTACGTCGACATGCTGACGACTCTATGGTAATGTGACCTCACGGTGTCGGCGCAACATCATCATCGCCCCCTGCTTTTTTTTCGTGCTATCCCTCAGCCGTAACTATGGCGCAAGATTTATGGAATTTTAAATGGGATGAAATGAGGACCAAACCTACCGGGCCCATCCCGGCTGACTCGTTACACGCTCAATTATTGACTTTCGAGCGGCTAATTCTGCAGCCCGTTAGACGGTCGGCCACAAAACGGCCTCCCGCCCGACCTATCTGTTGGCGGGCATCTTCATCTTTCATCGTACTTTCCCTCCCTTGGCCGTCCCAGTGTCGGACGTGTCGACAACGGCCACCCGAATCGGTTTGACGGTTGCCGATTCCCGAACATTAAATTATGTCCCATTGCAGGCAATGTTGCGTGTGTTGCAAGCCCTCCGGATGCTCTACATACACGCTTTCGGCATGTCAGGTTTTGTTGGACGAACAACAGCAACACCAAAAAAAAAGCGGAACCCAACGTGCCTTCACTTCATCATTCCTACGGTTCTCACTTTCTTCGCGGTGGTCTGGTGTCTCTGCAAACGCCGAATGCAGATGTTCTGCGAGGGTTTTAAATGTATCACTGTTCTTCGTGTCTTTCTTTCTTTTTGTTCGTTACGAACTGCCGGTCGAAAATGCTTCCCCGTAATACCAATTAGTTATTCAAACATTTTCCACAATGCTGGCGGTCCTACGGCCGAGGCCTGTGTACCGATGTGACTGTGTGTCGTTCAATTTCTTTCCTTCGCGGCACAATTTCTTCCGCAACAACTCGCGCAGATGAGCAGTGTAAGNGGTTCCGGAGGTACGGAGACATCGATCCGATCTGGCACACACACACACACACCGAACGTTCAGGTGCCCCCATTGGTGGTACCTCGCTTTAACGATGCTTAATTTGATTGATTTCGGTGCATAATGTGCACTAATCGTGATGCACATTACATGCACGTATACACACACACGCACGCACACACACACACACCAGACGACATGTCGAGGAAGGACGGGCGGGTTGGCGTTTATTGTGCCGCTTCCCATTTCCCTCCCGCAACAGTTCGAACGGTGCCGGACGGACGAGTAGGAGCTAAATAACGATACGCTTAAATTAACTGCCAACTGATCAAGTACGGTACGGCAACCTGTGCGCTTGGTGCGCCTGTATGCTTGCGAACTGGTAAGTGCAAACATGATAATTTCCATCCTCCTTTGGTGCCCGTTTGTTCACCCTCGTTTCGTTTGCCCTTTTGTTTTCGCCTCTTGCCTTGATGCTTTTGTGTTCTTCACAGTTAATAGATTTGTAACAGGGGTTGTGTATTTTTATTATCTTATCAAAGTGAATGGTTTTAGTGTAAATAGTGCAATACGTGCTCAAACAAGCCGGCTAAATGGTTCACAATCAAGTGGAAGGTTATTGAAAAAAAGGAAGCAACTGATTGGTTTATCTTTCCCTGCTGTCGTTGAAATGTACGCATTTTAATTTTAATTAAAAATATGTACAACATAAGATAAAAATGTATAAAGCACTGGTTGCTAAACGTGTAAAACTATTAAAATTTTGTTTCTAGTTTATAAACAAATATATTTAACTCTTATTGGTACAAATCTGCTCAAAATATAACAACAAAACATTTCTTTTTTCTGAAAACTAATTATTTGATGCTAAATTACTTAAGTTTCATAAGAATCAAAATAATTAGTATGATATTTTGATAAGCTAAACGGATCATTTAACTACTTTTTGTTACAAAATATGTACTTTGGTGCGGGCGGCCCGGTGGTGTATTTGGCAACGGCGCCTGTTCCTAACACGACCGGACCGGGTTCAAATCCCATTCGGTCCGTCCCCCCGTAGCACGGTCTGACTAGCCTGCTACGTGGTAAAATTAGTCTAATACGGCCTGTTCCGTTCTAACATACTAAAAAAAAAAAAAAAATGTACTTTGGTGCAAATTGGCTTCGCCTGATTCGGCACTTAATTTTGTTATAAGTTTGTAGTCAAGTTATTCACAGGTGAGATGAGATTTTTTCGTCTGCCTAATTCAATCTAATTCTATTAAATTCGTTGACCTGGTTTCAAAATCAAAATGACATCGTTTATTTCTCCTTTTTCTGTTTTTTTTTAATTATTCAAAATAATTCAACAATAACATTACTTCAAAAGATTCAGAAAAATAAATATACTACCTTTATATTTATCTCCACCAGTGTAAGCTAAACCTTTTCGTTTGTCTGGTTAACACTTCTATCTTATTGACATGTTTCTTTATCATATTTTTATAACAAGAGATTCTGACATTTATATCATAATTGAAAGAAGAAAAAAAACATAAAGATCAAACATTCAAACATAACTTTAAGGATACCAACAAAAAAATCGAACAACATACCACTCGCACACTCTCCGATCCTCGTACAGTGCACACGTACAACCACAGCGCAGCATGTAGTAATCCGCACGATATCACAAAATGCAGCGTTTAATTAAATTATCTCTAATTTGGTAGCAATTAAGAGCAATGAAGATAAAGGCAAATAATTGCACAACGTACGGGCTGCACGGAAGCGATCGGCCGGGAACAGCATGGGCCGCGCACAAACTCTCGACGGAATCTCGTCGCCCCGATCACGAGAACGATCACGATCAATTGCTGCTGCAGGAGAGAAAAAAAAGAACGCCTGCCCGCCAGCCATGTTTCGCATGTCGTTCTGCACCCCCTTTGCGTTCCCTTCCTCCTTCTCCCTTCCCGTCCACTCCCTCCATTGCAACTGCTTCCATTGTTTCCGAGCGCAAATCAAGCCTGTTGCCGGCTAGCCAGCCTTAATTATGATACTAATGAATTTGTTGTCTCACTCCCGTGTCCGTGTCACATTCCCGGCGCTGGTGCAGAAGATGCGAACACACGGGGTACGAACCGTCATCCTACCAAACCTACATTCCGACGACGTGCGCGCGTGTGCTTTGCCTGTAAAACATGCTCAACTCCCGCATTCCTCGCAACACATCAGCTTTCGTGTACGGTTCGTTTCGCAGAAAATTGATTTAATAATAATATGCACACAATCGTTGACCCCATTCGGTGCGTCACGATCACGACCAGTAGTGGACCTGAATGTGTGTGTGTGTGTGTATGTTGCTGTTTTTCCTTCTCCGTCACAGGCTACCATTATTGATTGTGGTTAGAAGCGGTAGCGCTACTGCTCCGCTGCCGGATTTCGGTTCGTTTTTCACACTGAATTAAAGCAAATAAACTAACCATCAAGCATGGTTTGCTGAATGCTCGTTTGCTTGCAAATTGATTTGATTAGGCCCTCTTGTAAGTAAAGCGTCATTACTGTACACGTCGCCGACGTGTCTTGTCCGGCGACTGGGACGATCGTGTTGTGCAATCAAACCGTGCCAAGCTCCAAATGTGACGAGAACGGACAAGACAACGAGCCGAATCAACAAACCAGCATTGCACTTTTTTCACTTCGCAGACTTCGGTTCGTGCAAAGGCCTAATTAGTGCAGAAGTGCAACCCAACGGTACGAGCTCTTTATTAATGTTTATTGTTCTTATCCAGCATCGCGATAGTGGTCTCGATGATCTTGCCCGCTCGCTGGTACGATACCATCGGCGTCTGGTTCGAGCAGACCTGATTTGGCTAATTACGATCAAAGATACCAAACGGCAGGCAGACCAAGATGCGGATCAATTACCCGTACCTTCCCGGGCAGAAAGGGAGTGCTCGAACGCTGGAACTGATTGCTGAAATGATGATGATGATGTGCAGCGCAGGCACCAGATGCAATCAAACGTCATAAATTACCAATCAAACGATACTGATGTCGTATTAATGTTACGCGCGGCGAAGAACTCACACTCCAAGGAACAGACTGTTGGGCTGAGCATAAACAAGCGAACGATTAGAAAGGCATCTTCTAACGCTGCTCATCTTGTGTGCCCACTAAAACGATAACCATCTCTGCTTGCTGGCGATCTCGTTGACGGAACGGAATGCACTTGCACCGCGATCGCCTAACGATGCTCTCACCTTTTTACCTTTTTCTAATGGTGAGGATTAAAGGGCAAATAAAAAGGGAAACCTTTAACCAACATTAATCAAGCACTATAAAATTGTTTTACGCACCTACGGGAAACCTTTTCGGATAGAACCGTGCTCATCACACTAGAAAATCACCTTGCTGCGGACAGCAATACCGCATGTCAATACCGCCCCAATGCCTGAAGAATGCAACCCATGCCATACACGTGTACAGGTGTTTGGTGTTTCACGCTAAAGCAAACGAACAGGCGGAGAACTCATCTTTCAACTGCAACGGACCAGCGCACCAAACACGGTACCGGGATCGTGTTGCCAAACGAACGCACATCACAAAACAAATCTGCGACACATGCACATGTGTCTGCAACAAGCGGGCTGCAGACTGACCGAGTGGACACGAGTATTGCATGTTTGCTGACACTGTGTTGCTGCATGCTTTTTGGATGTTTTTTTCTTTTCTTTGGATGTCTACAACTACAGCTGCTCAACCGACCGGGACCTGTAGCACTCAGAGTAAGCTCATACGGTCACACTTCATCTCTTCCTGGGAGGTAGGGATGGGTCATACAACTTATTTCACGGATGGAGCCGGAGTCGGATGCGACCCTATTAGAATCAATCAGATCAAATTTTAAATACATGTATCGTCTCTGACACGTGACAGTTTTATTCTACTCGTAGGTTCAAGAAGGTGCACCTAGGTTCAACGATTCCGATTATTTTAACATATTATAAGCATCATAAGTTCCGTTCGAAATCGAATGTGAGTAAGCTCAATGTGTTCAGTACATTCAATTCTGAGTCGCAGGAACGGATGGAAGTTTGTTATGCTATCTTCAATCTATATCGTTGTACCAACTGAACCTGCTAGAACCCGATTTTGAGTCAAACTCGGAGCATTCACAAATTTCTTTAACCTTTCGGAATCTTTGAACCTACTGAACCTACTTGAACTGAAATTCGACCTGAACTTGAAGTTCTCTGACTAGTTTTAATTTAATTCAACATATCAGAATCGTTACACCAACTGAACTTGCTTGAACCCGAATTCGACACAAACTCGGATCATGTGGATCGGACTAGCTATTTTTTTCTTCAATCTTATCCTATTGAACCTTTTTATGCATGATTCCGATCCGTACCGCTCCTACTACTTATAGATGGATTCGACTCAATATGAACGGAGCGAATCGAACATCACTACATCCACCACAAAATCACACGCAATCTTGTTCTGGCAATCCAACACACGGGCTCAGGAAAATAAGATCTCACTAATCATTTTTTTATGAGCTGGGTAACCGCGCGATAAATGTGTTATGGATTTTAAACGCCCCCGCGTTCCCTATGCTACAAGCTCGCTGTCCCTTTCTGTTTAACCCAGTGAAGGTGGACCAGAATGTTTACCATCAAACCACTCACGATCACCCGGCGATCGCAAGCCTAACGAGCACGTAAAAAAAATGGTTCCACGCAAACGTTGGAAAGGCGGACGAGTGGCGACGGTGGACGAGGCTTCCACAACGTGGAACGTGGCGTGTAGATTATCTTTATTTATATACGCACTGATATATGAAAACACCTTTCGGGGGTGTTGCCCGTCCGTTCCCTTTTTCCCTTTCTCCGGCGTCCGTTTCGCGTCCGCACGATGTAAACTAATTAATTATTGTCTGCTGCCCGGTCCGCATCCGTAACTGCGTCGTTTGTACTTTCTTGTGTTTCTTGTTAATGTTGTTTTACGTTCTATGCAGCTTTTGACCGTGCTACAGTACCATGTGCTTTTGTGTGTTTTTTTTTTGTACTGAGTGTGATTTTTTTCTTCTGCCAATCTTTCTTTTGCAGAACAACCGAACCAAACACGAGCTTGGTGCTGTGAGGTGAGCGTGCGAGAACAGAAAATTTATATTTCTCACTTTTCGATGAGGAATTAGCTGTTGAAGTTCGGGGCAAGTTTTACTACCCCCTTATCCACCCTTTCCCAAATGGGCCCATCGAACCGGCAAGTGCATCTTGCCCGGAAGGCAAATTGCTTCGTTTACTGTCTTGCCATCCATCCTTACGTTCGTCCACCATTGCGCCACGTTAAGACACGCCAGGACACAGGCAGGCATTTCGTCGCGCGTTAATAGCTACTGTCAATTATGCATGTCGCGCGCTCACACACACGCATGTCCCACTCCTACATGGTGCCGGACGACAGTGAGACGAAAACGCTTCTTGGGACGCTCCGTGTTGATTCATTCCGGTTTTGGTGGCAGACGACATCAAAACATGCACGTCGCGATCGGGTCGGGGTTTGCACCACGGACCACTCGAGCCCCACAGACACTTGCGACATACCCCGTCTGCTTCCGAGCGAAACACCCCGATTGGTCACTAATTGGAATTCTCATACGCACCGGCCAGTTTCGCATTACAACACTTTCGGCTGGCCCGACCCTTTTTGCGCCCACGCTCGGGCGTGCTAATTCGTTCGTTGCTTGTTGCCCCTTGTTGTAGCTGGGACACTGCTTAACACACAATCATAATGCTGGAATGAATGCAGACGTGTCGATAACACCTTTGGCTTGGTGAATGTGATGCTTTAAAGCGATTAGTGATGACTTTTAAAGCGGGGTAGACAAATGTGTTGCCATTTAATTGATTTGACTAAAGCATTTATGAAAGCTGTTGTTTCGAAATGGAAAATTATCATTTAGCAAGAAATTAAATAATAAGTTTAATCGTTGTTTAAAGAACTCAATCAAGATAAGTAACCAAACATCAAAGATTACAATGTAAACATATCGAAAACTCTGTCTGAGAACAATTTATCAAAGGAATAAAATA
The DNA here is from genome assembly GCA_018908115.1 of Anopheles rivulorum. Taxonomy (NCBI): domain Eukaryota; kingdom Metazoa; phylum Arthropoda; class Insecta; order Diptera; family Culicidae; genus Anopheles; species Anopheles rivulorum. The sequence continues at coordinate 15,736,452 of STHB01000004.1, forward strand.
CTTCCTTATATATTTAAAATTACTATCTCTATGAGACTGTCTTATTACACGCTAAATAGTATAAAAATCTTGTCTTAAAATGCAATAATTAAATAAAATAATCAATTCTTCAAGCATCATTTATCTTTACAAAATAATTTAATTGACTGAATTCATCTAAAATTGTCTAAATATTACCGAAAATTCTGTGTTTAAAATTAATATGGTTTGTTATCAACTCATTCTGTTACATTTTTCGTGTTCTTTGTCATTTGTGATAATTATAAACATTTTATTATTTTAGTATAAAACCTATCAATTAATTTCCTATTTTTGCTGTCTCTTCCCTGTAGATTATTTGCTAGCAAAAAAACGTAAAAATCATTTCCATCCCCATCACTCTATTTGCCAATTCTCGTCAAGTACGGTGGCACGGTCTCGATTCCGTTAGTCATAAATATTGATTTATTATTTGCGCATAGAGCCAATGCTTCGACGTGGGAAAATGGGACGATAAGGTAGCAATATTGTTTTTAACCAATGTCATCACCATCGTCACTAGCCATTGGGGTCACCAAAGCAAGCAAAACGAATCAACAACTAACAGGTCAGGTTCATCGCTATCGAACCCATTGCCGTGCTGAACCATTATGTCGAGTTGATTCCTATCGATTAGCGAGCGATACCATTCAATGTTTAAAAATGTATCACAAAAACACACTCACGTACGGAGTAGATACCGTGAATGTAAAATTGATTATCTTCCCAGCGATAATCTCACAGATGCCAGTTCACATAACAAGTAAGTAAAAGCTAATGCCACTACTGTACGTCGGCATGCTGACGACTCTATGGTAATGTGACCTCACGGTGTCGGCGCAACATCATCATCGCCCCCTGCTTTTTTTTTTCGTGCTATCCCTCGGCCGTAACGATGGTGCAAGATTTATGGAATTTTAAATGGGATGAAATGAGGACCAAACCTACCGGGCCCATCCCGGCTGACTCGTTACACGCTCAATTATTGACTTTCGAGCGGCTAATTCTGCAGCCCGTTAGACGGTCGGCCACAAAGCGGCCTCCCGCCCGACCTATCTGTTGACGGGCATCTTCATCTTTCATCGTACTTTCCCTCCCTTGGCCGTCCCAGTGTCGGACGTGTCGACAACGGCCACCCGAATCGGTTTGACGGTTGCCGATTCCCGAACATTAAATTATGTCCCATTGCAGGCAATGTTGCGTGTGTTGCAAGCCCTCCGGATGCTCTACATACACGCTTTCGGCATGTCAGGTTTTGTTGGACGAACAACAGCAACACCAAAAAAAAAGCGGAACCCAACGTGCCTTCACTTCATCATTCCTACGGTTCTCACTTTCTTCGCGGTGGTCTGGTGTCTCTGCAAACGCCGAATGCAGATGTTCTGCGAGGGTTTTAAATGTATCACTGTTCTTCGTGTCTTTCTTTCTTTTTGTTCGTTACGAACTGCCGGTCGAAAATGCTTCCCCGTAATACCAATTAGTTATTCAAACATTTTCCACAATGCTGGCGGTCCTACGGCCGAGGCCTGTGTACCGATGTGACTGTGTGTCGTTCAATTTCTTTCCTTCGCGGCACAATTTCTTCCGCAACAACTCGCGCAGATGAGCAGTGTAAGCGCTTTGCGCAAGATCATATAACAATGGTAACAAACGTTGCTACCGTCGTAACTTGCTTTGATATCGACCGCCAATACATTGGCCACCGAATTGACCCGTTTGACCACCCGGCAGCGAAAGAAGGCTAAGGGTTTTTTTTTTTGGTTTTTTTTCTCACCACTTGAAACTCAACGCTGCCTAAATGGCGTCAAATTGAATGGCGAAAGAAGAAAAAGGACACTTTCGGCTTTCTTTTTGCCGGCGACCGGGTGTCTGGTGAGGCCCAGCCAAAAGTGACCGTTTTATTGAGGCAGAACTAATCAGACTCATCAGATACTTCCGCTTTGCGCAATGTGTGTGCGGCATGCTGCAAGCCAAGTGTACGTGTGTTCTCGTACTGTTTGTTCCCAGAGATTCGATTTGTTTGAGAGATTTGTTTTTTAAAGCAAATAAACACGAGTATTGAACTCACTTACTTCATTTTCGAACGATTAATCTCATGAAACTTTTGAAACATCAACATCCATCTTCTATAATTCGATTTCAATAGTATTCTTCGAAATACCTGGGATATTCGAAATTTAACCGGACATATAAAATAAAATTGAAGGCAAATTTTAAGATAGTAAAAGAACATTTGCTTTCGAGAAACAGGACCTTAAAATCACTAACTAAAAGACTTACATTGAAAAGAATTGCTTAAAAGAATAAAAGAATTGTTCAAATTATGTAAAAGAACAAGTATTTAATGATTTTAAATTCTATTAAATTATCTCCTTCTACCTTGTTATTATTCGACCAACTCCACCACACATTAAATTGTGTATATCGAGCAAATGAACTATTGAATGCGCTTCGAAACAACCATTCTACCTTTATAAATTGCACCAAACACATCGAACATGGCCAGAAACTCCATCCAAGTATGAATGGTCCAATTCTTCTGCTAATTAAAAACGAAACCATTCACTGACGACGCACTCTGCGCTGCGCTGTCGGTCGCTTACCCAACAACAATAGCGCATCATTATACCCGTACCACTTCATCATTACCAATCCCAATGATCCCGCGTCGCGTCCCAATTGCAGCAGCATTACAGCAAATATTTCTGGCCTCGCACGCAATCGCTACTGTCAACTCAGAGCGAGCGAGCGAGCGCCTGTGACAAACAATGTGCCCACGGTGTCAATCAAAATGAGAGACCATGCCGAGATGCCGCACTCGGTTCGGCTTGGCCGGGTGCTGCCAGCGGATGTGTCCCTCTGCCTTAATTCTGCCACCGAACATCGACATCTGTCTGTGTCTGCCTGGGAGCACTCCGGCCCGGGTTAAGCTGTGCCGTTGGGCCGTTGATTTTCTCACATTAAACTGAAGTTAGGCGAACAGCCGAATGGTCTCACTCTAACGACCGAAACCGGAAAGTGCATTCGATCTATCACTCAATTAAAAGCGAAGCACACTTTAAACCTACCTCGCACTCCCGAAGTCTTCGGGACCTTGGCCTTAAACAAAACCACGGCAATGGGCGCTTTTTTATCGGGCAGTGAAGATCGGAGCAGGAAATAACCCCACGGAGAATTTTGGTGAGACGGATTGTGCTTTTCGCATGCCGTTTGTGCCGTTTCGTTGGCTGTGCGTATCTTTTCTATCACACTTTTGGAACCTCCGCAGCGCGTTGGATCGTATCGGGTGCGAAATAAAAGATAATATTTATTTTTAATCTCACACCTCATAAAACCTTCGACGTGCGTGTGTTTGTGTGGCTGATGGATTGAGTTTTTATGGGGTTGTTTGGATGTTTACAGCACTACATTGTCGTGTACTTACTGCCTGGAAAACGGGGTGGAAATCGACCGTGCCGGCTTAACAGCCATGGGTAGAGTGGGTAACTTTCGCGTGGCATGTTGGCGGGATGATTGTGCAGATGCGTCGGATGTCCACCGAACCCACCCGGACCGTGGACCTGTACGTGCGCGAGCGCTGCCTGGAACTGGGCCGCCAAAAAGTGCTGATTGTGAGCGGCCTGAACTGCCAGCTCCGTTGCACTGTTGCCGCCGATAAACGGTGGCAGCGACTTGAGCTCTCCGTTCGGACCCATCGGGAAGGGTCGCACCAGACTGGCCGGTATGCCCGGCACCATGATGGGGCCTTTGTTCATCGCTGGACCAGGTCCCGGAGATCCTCGCGGTGACCGTTGACCGGAGTTCCGTTCCAAACCCGACTCCAGTTCCGGTGACAGTCTCGCATGGGGCGGTGGTGAACTTCGACTAGAATTACTGCTCAGATCAATCATTCGCAGGGAGCAGGAGGCGCGATTCGGTGCTCCCTCACCGGGAGCACTGTGCAAAGGTGAATCCGGCAAGCGTCCGCTCGATTCCACCGGAGGCGACCCAGAGGATCCGCGGGATATTCGCTGACCAAGTGCGAAGAGTTCGCGGGCGTGCTGCTGATGTTCCTGCTGCCGCTGGAGCAGGTAGGCCCGCTGGTGAGGTAAAGGTTGAGAGCCGCCCATTGGATAGCCACGCAGCGCCAGCGGATGCAGGTCGGACGGCAAGTGACTGCTATCGCTGAGCGGGCTCACCGGACGCTCGGACGATTCACTGTTGGGCGAAAAGTGCGATGGTGGCACCGTACCTGGCGGTAGCCGCTTTTCGCTTCCAACGATCGACTCAATGCTGAAGGCGATGCGAGGCTTTTGTGTGGGCAGCGCCATTAGAAGCGTCGTCACTGCTGCCATAGGTGTTCGGTGTCCGAAGCAGCCACAAAACTGTACCACTACTAATTGTTTACTGTTTTATCACACTATTCACATGGTAACAAAGGGACGTGGCAGCGTCATTGATAGTGTTGGTGGCTGGCAGTTGCTGTTAAAACTATCACTAAATTATCGAACGCGGTGGCATCATTTCTAACTACGCCACACGTCACACAGCACAAACTACACGCCGAAATGCATTATGCAAACGTACCGGCGGCATTCGACGGAACCGATTCCACCAGTGTCTATAAATTCGCGCTTACAAACGTTACATTTTCACACACCGCTATCCAACGGGGCACGCAACGAAGCGCGACCATTCGGCCGCGTCTTTATGGGCATATGATACAACCGTTTCCTTGTCCCATTCGAAGCTTCCCGCAAGTCGCAACGGTAATGGAAACACACGAAAAAAAAAGGTGTTAGTTAGTTACAGACACAAACACAGAACGTGGCCAATATTTGGCCGTCTGCGAGAGGAGTTACGATGGTTACATTATAACCTCATCAGCATCTGCATTCAATCCTTTCCCGATTGCCAAAGGATGCTTTTAATTCTCATCTCGCTATCTCTCTCTTTCTCTCTTTCTTGCTCTCTCGCTCTCTGTTTACCCTTAAACACACACACAGACGTACACATTTACACACCTAGTCCGCTCCTTTTCACTCGTACGCACGCACGCAACGGCAATGGCGCTCCATATTCCACGAACGCTCAACACATAATAAAAATGCGCCTCCATTTAGGCTCCCACCAGGACTGCTCACCAAAAAGGCGCGCGGCGCACACATATTTAGCTCACGCAAACAATCGAACGCCGGTGCGATGTCGGGCGCGCGCGGCGTTGCTACAGCAACCTGGACGGTATCATAAAATCGTGTCATTAGCGCTTGCTCAAACGTGTTGTTTTCGTTGTTCGCCCTGTTGTGCTTTCCACTTTTTTTTTGCCACCATAAAAGCGCATGATTGTTTGGCGAACACTCACACCACGGTACATTCCGCGGGTGTTTGCGATTATATACATATATAATGTAATTTATCAACACAAAAAAATTCTTGCGAACAAAATTTTACCCTCTCTTTGAGGCTTTTACAGTGAGAAGTGAGAGAGCGAACGAGATTGCGTGTGCGCACGCGAGAGCAAAAAGGCGGAGCTAAATCGGCACCCCGCAGTTGCGCTGGAAGAAAAAAAAGGGGGGAAAGCACTCACAAACCCATCCGCCATTGGTTGCCATTGGACGTGTTGCTGCGCTACCACAAAAAGGGGTTGCGCGCGCGCGTGTATGTGTGTGTGTGTGCGCAAAAACGCACATCGTTTTTTTAAGGGATGATATGTACTCCATTGCGATTGCACGGCAAATAGCAGGGGCTGATGGGATCAAATTTAACAAAACCGTCGCAAACACGACTGAGGCCGTGGGATGCTGCAACGCGCGGGCCCAACCATCCGGTATCCGGTCGCTACAGCTCCGTTAAACAAATGGGAGGTTTTTTGCTTGCGCCTTGCACCGTAATGGCATATATTTACTTTATTTATTATATATTATTAGAAGCTTGTTAAAAGTTCATTCTATAATTGCTCGCCGTGCTGTTTGGTGTGCTTCAATTTTTTTTGTCTTATTTTCGTTATTATCGCCATTTGCTCTTTATGCCGCTGTTTTCACAACCCCGCGACACTTGGTTGGTGCGTGGAAAATTGGAATTAAAGCAAAAACCAAAACCTGCGGCAAATCCAGATTCCGAATCCGTGGTGATTGCCTCTCACCGACAGTGGCTGCAACCAGAACCACAAGCACCCATGATGCTAGCCAAATGCTGCCAACTTCATGAAACCTCCCTGTGTGTGTGTGTGTGTGCAAATGGCGGATTGTTTACCTTCGAGTAAAACGCCTGGAATGGGCGATTGTCCAGTTCGTACTATTCCTTTTTTTTCTCCCATTTGCGTTTGGCTAGCAAAGTAAACGGATATTTATTTAGCTCGGGTTGGTCCTGCTGGAGTCGGTCCGTCCATTAATTGTCTAGTGCGAATCCCATTTCCACTGATTGCCACGGACCACTTTGGTGCTCGATTTGCTTTCCTTTGCGCTTTTCGTCGCTATTCCCGGGCAATCGCATTAAGCTGTTGCGGACGCGGTGAAGCATCCAGCAGAGGGGAATGTACAATATTATTGTTGACTAAACGCACGGAACAGCGTACTGTGTTGAAAATTAAGTGACGCAATTAGCCCCTTGATTAGTATTACATTTTTATTCTCGTTTCTGTTTTATTGCCTCGTCATGCCATTCCTATGGCGTGAATTCTGAAGATTTGATTCACTACAATGTTGAACATTTTTTAACCTTTTTGAGGTTTTTTCATTAACTTTAATTATTGCACTCCAAATGGTTCCTTGGTTTTGTAACATTTAGCTTTAAATTTATGTACTTATTTTTCGATATAAATGTTGATAACTCTTGTTTATATTAAGCTGCATTCAAGACAACTTTGAATCATATTAAAGGCCCTTTTCCATTAAAAATAGGCAAAATAAATCGATTTTTTGTATGAGCATCCTGTCTCCTAGAGATAATTCTAGCTATACTCCGTCTTATAAAGTATTTAAGTTGTGAATAGACAAAGTTTGGTAATTTTTAAAGGTAATCGGTAACAATCGTTTGTTCGTACGAGAAGAAGCGACTACCCAAAGCCCTCCGGGGGAAGCGACTGCCAATCTCCCGTAACAAGCGACTGCAGTGACTAAATATTATGATCTAGAACAAACTATTCCCTTAACAAACTATTCCCTTCGCCATCCCAAGCGATGACTTCGTGCATGAATGAGATAGACACTGGAGTAATGATAGCTGACGAGATATGTTTTGAAGTTGAATGTCAACGACACGCGTGAGACCTGCCCTTAAAGCAAAATCATCAATAATTCCTAAACCATTTATCGGAACAAGTTCCTTGTAATTGCTGTTCAGTAAAAGGTTCCTTATTTTCATCCAGAATTTCCTATGATCTGGGATATAGCCACCAGGTATCTTCAGGAAATTAAAGATTTCATCATATAACGTACCAAGCTGAAGAGAGTATAAAATTGTATGCACTACACTTTGGTTTTTTAAAATGAATTATTGCATTGAACTGGAATTCCCTTTTTATGTAATCATTTAAAGATGATGAGATCTTCTGTTCAATGTTCTATTGTCCTTACCAATGACACTTTCCCCATCTACATTCTGTTCAGTCCTTCCCGTTTTGTATGTTTTCCTCAAATTGGTCCCAAAAAGTGACAAACATTTTCAACCCGCGTAATTTTCCCACCCATTCCCAAAAAATTGTCAACGCCAAGTCACAGCCAGTCTGCTAACGCCACAGTCACACTGTCTGCTACAATACGTACAACAACAGCAAAAAACCCACAAAGTCTCCCAGAACGGTGCGGCCAGGTACCATTTGGTTGGATGAGCTGTGGCTGTTACCCTATCAACCGATATCCTCCGCCCGATCGATCGATCCATCGAAACAAAGAAACCCATCCTTTAGCAGATCCTTCCTCAAGCGAACAGGTACGCACCTTCACGGAATCACTCGCTGCCTCATTAGAGCCGTTTCACACCTTTCTCCATAATGAATAACAAACAGTGCGTCCTCCAGCTGAGCTCCCTTTTGTCCTTTCTTGAGAATTGAACCTACACCGAAGAACAAGCCAGGGAACACACCAATCTATCCATTCCGATGCCGGCAAATGTCCTTCCATGAAGAGCGATCCGCAGGAATGGGTCCGAAACACAAGACGCAACAAAAAACGAAACGTGTAAAGGCATTGGCGTTTGGTCAGCACAATGGACAATTGTGACCTGCTCGTCGTACCCACGCTCGTACGGTCATCGTGAGGTTCGATTTGATCAATTATTTTATTAATCGGCAACCTGTTGCTGTTCTTCCCGGATGCAACCCGGGACAGCACAGCGGGATTAAAATAAAGCAACCTAAACCATCAACAAAAAAAAAACACAACATGCTTCAACAGCTTGCACAAACAGCCACAACGGCCACACCGTGGGGGTGTGTTTTTTCTTTCTTTCTGTCTTGCCTTCGGACCGTCGTGCAAACGAAATTATGATAGCACGAAGGTAACATATTTATTTCAAACACCCGACTAACACCAACCTTACGGCTGACACATTTTATTTTTATTTATTTTGTGTCTTTTCTAACCGTTGGTTAACGGAGAGTAACGATTTGCTCACATTACGTGCCGGGGCGCCATGCGTTTAGAGCGGAAGGCACACCCCATGCTGTGGTGGTGGTGTGTTTTTATGCTTTTTTTTTCGTTCTTTTCTGCTCAATAGTGTTGTTTTTGTTGTGGAATTAATAAAGGTATCCTTTGCTTTGTTGTAGCAACTATCGATACGCCGAACACGGCGGAACAATTAATCGAGGGCGCTTGATGATCGGAATCTTCCGAACGCGTAAAAAAAATCAATGCGATGGAATGTTTGTCCATTATTGTTGCAGCTGCTAGTTTTTCACCCTAATTTTTGGTGTAATAGAAAGCTGTCATATGATATGAGCTGTCATAAAAATCAGTTCTAAAATCATGCCCGTGTGTGGTTAAAAGAAAATAGACTGTTTTTATAATTAATTTCATCGCCACATATCACAACTTAACATTCAGCAATTGATTGATGATGTGTTTGGTGCAATATTAATAATAGTAAGCTAAACTAAAACAAAAGAATCAGTTTGTAGTAACTAGTAACTAGTAACTAGTACTACAACTAGTAACTAGTAATAACTGAAAGTAAAACAAAAACATTAAATCACTTAACGATAAGAAATGCAATGGGAAATAGTCAATAACGAAAATTGAGGAAATAGTAGACATGAAGAGCATGGAAGATAACTGAACATAAAACCGTTGGAAATAATTAATTTAAGTTGTTATATAAAGAAAGAAATTAAAGTTTTAGCTATGTTACTTTTTGGAAAATCAAATTTTAGATTAATTACGACATTGCTTTTTATAAACACCAATAAATTGAAAGCGATTTTAAAGGACCTTAAGATAAGCAAAAGTCGCACTGTTGAAAGCAAAAAATGCGAAAATTTAATTCAATTTAGAATCGGTACATAGAGTGTAGCCTACACAGTTATAAAATTCGAACGAAATAAAAGCAATTAATAAAATAGAAATAAAAATTGGTTTAGTTTATTAATTTACGATAATGTCATGACACATTTGTCTTTATCCTTTTCCTATAAAAATGCTGAGCTACCTTATGATGTTAGGAAAATACCTATCACTTCACATCTGTTGCTTCAAACCTTCTCAAGATTCTTTCTATTAAAGCCATCAATAAAAGGAGTATCAATGGACATAAGATAATCTTAACGAAACTTTTGCACCAACATAAATAGGCCATTCTTCGCACTCGATCATATCGCTTTGCTGCAGCTTTATCCACCCAATTTGACACGTTTTCTCTCACCCTTCGACCGATTACCAACTGGATTCGGATGGATATATTTCTTCTTGATTTTTTGCTTCTTCTTCAGTTAATGCGTGACCCTTTGTCCGTCCCCGTTTGCATCAGCCCACCTTCCCATCAGGGTGCTTTGTGGTAGTTGCGTTTACGAAACGATAATTAAAACATCACACGATCAGACATTTTTTCGACCAATTCTAGCAGGCACCCATTCGCCCCATCATCATCAGCAGGACAGCATCATCAGCACCGTACGTCGTCGTCGTCGTCGTCGCGGGATACCCAACCGCACAACCTCTTCGCTGGGTCCGCTAGTTCTTACCATCCGTTCGTACAATTTTGGACAAAATAAATCAACGCCGAAAGCATCGGGCAACGGACGGATGCAGGGCACAAGCAGAGCAAAGCAAACCGAACGAAACAAAAATGAAATATGTATGATTGCTGCAATGAGGAGCCATCGAGAAGTAAGGGTGGCACGGCTCGGAACACCGGTGACCAGCATGACCGTACGGGAACACGACCACGACGCAGCCACATTATTGGGGATGCAAACGAACGAGCTCAGCCGCTACGAACAACAGGTCATCCAGTGGTGTCCTGGTGGCGGAATGCCAAAAATGACCGAAATGCTTCACGATGATTTACTCCCCATCCCATTTTGCTCTCCCGCTGCTACACTGTGGGAGGGGATGGGGGGAAGAAACCACGAGAGGGGGAGGTGATGGGAGAGACTACTTACCACCACCAAAAAGTAAACCAAGCAACACCCCACGCACCGTGTGGTGCAAATATTTGTTTAACTCTCTGGGACACACTGGGAGTGAGAGACCCAGCGCCAACCAAAGCATTAGCATTAGGATGATGAGGATCGCTTTGCGCATTTCCACGGATGGATTAAAATTAAAATTTGACCCCATATGGTGGCAGGGGCTGTGGATAGGGCAGCGGAAATTCGCCGCGCTTCACGCGCCAATGAGTCTCCAGTGGTGCGCCATCGGTGCGCCGTGCTCACGGTTGGCCTGCGCAGATAGGCCCAATAATGAACACACAACAATGTATGTGTGTGTGTGTGTGTGTGTGTGTGTGTGTGTGTGTGTGTGTGAACTACGTGGGGAAATCATCATCAAGCCGAAACCTCATAATTGAGACGTTCAAACGCTGTATATTGCCACGTTTGTTTTACGTTTTTCCTTCATTTAGTGGCACCGGCTCGCTCATGCTCATCCACCATTCAAATCGTTGAGGTCGTGACAGCTGGAAATCTGATTTACAAAATCCACGGCGGGCAATATTTTGCCAACGGTCACGTTTACTGTTTTTGCTATACAAACCACAGCGACCGACCGAGAAAATTTAATTTAGCGCTTAACGCAAATATTTTGCGCTCCGTGCTGTTGTTTGTTAGGCGGCGTAACCTTTTTTGGCCATTTTTTTTTTGTGCACCAGTTTTGTTTTGCTTTTGATGTTGTTTGTGTCATTTAGTGGGGAAAATAAAGAAAACACAATTCATGAGCTGGCGATTTTACATTCAAGATTTACAAAACGTTGCATGAAGAAAATGTATCAATGGCACAGACAGGCTATAGGAGTGCCCAGAGAGGCAGATAAACCTCATAAAACTCAGAATTGTTATGCAAATTCTTCAATCAACCTTTACTTTAAAAGTAGTGTTTAGGTGCTTAACCTCTAGATTAGTGATAGCGTGTATATTAGTTGCTACGTTTCAAGGCAAAGTAACTTCAATTTTTAGGGTGAAATAGTCACGTATTTCAGTACCCAAGGTTCTGTTTCCACGATCTACGTTACCAACAATAATGCACCGATGTCAAGCATTACGTTACAAGAAGTTCATAACTCAATGTTGTGAGCTTTAATCTGATTTAAGCTGTTATTCCGTTGTAGAATAAGTTTATAACTGCGCAACTACGGCTCAAGAATAATCTAGAGCAAACTCGTATCAAGAAGACATAACCTCAAAGATGATTACGCCCAATATAATAAAAGAATATGTGCCCGGTGCCGTGACCAGGATACAATAGCTGCAGAGAGGACTAATCGTTTTTTAATTGCTTTAAAATTGTGCGTTTCCCATATAATGTTCAATAAACTAGTTTTTTCTTTCAGTTTTCAAGAATCTTATAGTAAAAGTACACAAAACTGAGATCTGCTCGTACACATTTTTTAAATTCATTTCAAAAGCTAATAAAAAATAACTACTCCCTCAGATTCAGGTTGACCCTTTCGCTTGTCAACCTTGTCGACCGTGGTTAAAAGTAAGTAGCCAGTATATGTGTACCAGACATGCAGGGTAAACAGCTGTCCTCAAGCAGCCGTTTATTAATCTTTAACGAGCGAAAAATGTGCCTTTGTAAAGCGCACCACAAGAGACAGAAACCAACACCCAAACGGAGAAACAGACAAAAAAAAAGAACGAGTGCCACATCACAACGTTATTAAAATTAAATGTCCACAATGAGTGATCTTTATGTCTTTTTTTCCATTCCCTTCCTTCTGTTGCCTCCTGTGGCCACAACACTTTGGTCGTATTCGAAGCAGTCGAATTCACGTTTGCGAACGAAAATCCATCAACCGACCAAGGAAGGAAGCTGGGCAGTATAATCAGCATAATTTAGTCTCTCATTAAGTTTCATGTGTCGGATTTTCTTATCTAAATTTGATAATAATTTTATTGCTATTTTATTACCACACTCGGCGCGTCGTTTTCCGGTCCGTGGCAACTCATTGCGTCTCTCTTTCTCTCTCTCTCTCTGTGTATAAAATGGTTGAGGGACTTATTTTGGCTTAATCCCAAAAACCTCAAACCTTTATGAGTTTTTTTTTCTTGTTGCTGGTCACTGTTGTTATTCATCTTAATCTTTGCACCGAGCAGCAGAGAAACATAAAAGTTGGTACATTAAAAAAAACACACACACACACATTAACGCACACATCACTAACACACATCCAACACCGATTCGATTCGGGGTGAACCAGCGTGGATCAAAAACTATGATCGCGCGATTAACAATGGAAGGAAAGACAAAAAAGTGTTTGCTGTCCCCATTCGGCTTTCGTCCTTTTTGTCGCCCGCCCTGTTGCTGTTCGCAATGGACAAAACGTTCCGAATTCCGGGCGGTGAGTGTGATACGCGGATCCGACCAGTGCTCGACTGATAAGTGAGCCGCTGACTGATGTCGCTCCGGAGTTCGTCCGGATGTCGCTACGAAGCGGATCGTAAAACTTTGGTTGAGCTGTGCGCGTTCGCTAGCCCATTGCAAGCTGGCGGATGATTTCGCTTGAGATGTCTTGTTTTACTTTCGCCTCACCCGCCACACCCTAGTGCCCTTCCCTCCCTTTCAACCTCATCCAGCACACACAATCATCATCGGTTTCGGTTAGATTCGGCCGACGTCGGTGCGGTTCTTCCGCTGCGCGGGATTTTATGGCATTTTTATCAATGCCTTTGCGTGGTTGCTCGTGTGGGCCCAGCTCGCTCCATCATCACTCCATCACGGCAGTATGGAAAATATGTGAAGCAACACAGTGCTTCGCAGCACACAAAACCCATCATTAGTTAATTAGGCCGCCAAGGGGTCTTTCAGGGACGGCACTTTTTTGCTGCTGCTGCTGCTGCTGCTGTCCCCGAACTGGTGTCTTCGTGGAAGGGCGAAATCCGAAATACGTTCGGCGTGCGGGACAGCCGGGTGCAGCGTTTTGTTTGTTCGGGCGCGATCATGAGAATCGACATAATTAACCTGTGAGTTTAATGTCTCTGTCTTCGCAGAAACCCGATCCAGCCGGGGCTGATAAGACGCCCAGCGACAGCGACCTGATCGGCGTACGTCGGTCGCGCCGTATTCGCGCTGCACCACTATCATCAAGCCTCGTACGATCGTCATCCGAATCGACTAGCTCGCTCTCGCTCTGCTTGCTTGCTTGGTTGATTAGAGCTGCGGACAGCAAAATGGCTTAATTTAAGCACAAAACCGGTAACGCTTCCACTAATTATTTGCCCGCTCGCGATCGTCCGTCCAATCTGCTAGCATCTGCAAGCCCCGGTCGTTCAATTAGGCACGTAAAGTGTGAGCGATCGGACACCCCACACCGGGAGTCCAAACGGTTAGTGTAGTTAGTTGCTTGGGGTGCGATCGTTCGGATCCATTTTCGGATACCCGTTGCCGATCCGGCGTAAACCCCGGGCGTAAGTAATTGCACCACTAACCACAAACCGAGAGAGCTTTATTTTTCCTCGCGATAGGCTTTAGCAGTAGTAGTATACACCGGTCGGCCGAAGGAGCTTCTAATTAGGCAGATGGTGTGATGGTGAGCTTTGATGAATTTATTCCTCGTTTTTTTCTCACACGTGGTATTCACGTGGTTTTTTCCCCAAAATTGGTGTTCACTTGTGGCGTACCTTTCGTGATGAATTTGTGCCATGGGAAACTAGCCTGTTTTTTGTTTTCTTCATTTAAGAAGAACCGAAGAATGCTAGGTTTATGGCTGAGTATACTTTTCACCGTATGGTAAAGCACAGAAACGATTAAAAGATTTTCGATCGGTTCATGGCGTGTTGGTTTTTTCCCCACCATTTTAAGCGGAACGCACTATTTTCATCACAATTTGCTAGCTAGAGTTTACAATGGACGAGGAAAACAGGGACCAGTTTAACAGCTTTAGAAGATTTGATGCTTTTTCCTGGGAATATATTTGGGAAAATCAATCATTACAAAGCTCGGTGGGAAAAAAGGGGTTTTTTGCTCCTTTGCTGTGAATTTTCAACCACTTTAATTAACGCCTTTTCAGCCATTTTGTGAAGTGCATTCGTTCCATCATCTTCTTGTTTTTAAAAAAGGCATGACGGTCATTATTTCAATTGCAGCAAAGATTGAGTGAAATTCTAGTAATTAAGTAATGTTATTTTAGAATTATTACATTTGAGGTTAGGTGAATTAATCTCTACCGGTTAATGGTGAACAGGTGTTTAATCGTTTAGTAGAAATAAATTTAACTCAGGGATTTAAACATATTAAAGGTAAAGGAAGTTATGTTTGAGGACGCTTGAAAAGAAGCATTAAATCAGTTATTCACTAATTATTTTTTATAATTAATTTCACTGGATTTTTATTAAATAAGGCACAATTGTGTAACATGAAAAACAAACACAAAATAATTTGTAAAGTCTTGCGGAATCTCATAACTGCGGAAATTTTTTCAAGTTTAAGTAAAAAATGTAGATGTAAACATTTTCTTAATGAATTTCAAGCTTTTCCAAATTGAAATCGATTTGGCAATGCATTAATGCTTGCCAGAGCCAATAAAATAAAAGTTCTGTAATAAAACAAACGTCAGTAGCCGACCGCAGCAGTAACCGAACAAAATGTTTAATACAAAACATAACCTCAACCAGCTGGTTAGTGCAAAAGGCATCAAAATTTCGATCCTTCCACTGTAAAGCGTCATAAAACGTACCATAAAGCTGCGAAGCTGTTGCACTCTTCACTCCCAAACGCTCCCTTAATCTACAGCACAAATAATAACGAAAAAACGCTCCCTCATGCAGCTCTCGAGCACTCACCTCGTCGTGAGCTTGCCCTAATGTGGCTCGTCAATTGTTCACTTTTCGCCTGACCGTATCGTCCATCTTCCGAAGCGAGATTCACGGCGACGGGGCAAATATGTTTCCACCCATGTTTCCACCACCACCAGGCCTCGGATGTGATCGTTTCCCTCAAGCATGGGAGATGGGGATGGGGGAGGAGGGACGAAATTACGGAAGCATCGCACAAGGGAAAACAAATATTTGGCCTGAAATATATCCCATGCTTCTTATGTTTTCGTCGCGTTTCTCATGTTTTCGGTCAACCGGTCAACGACTACGATCACAGGGTGGTGATCCTTTTTGCGCACCATTCCTGTTCCTGTCGTTTTGTGACCCAGCGATACCCCAAAACGCGCAACAACCCATAAAATCACCATCCTCGTCACCATCATCATCACCATCATCATCATTATCATCTTCAAAGTGAAGCTTGATGAGCGCAACGGTATTAACAGCTTTTTGGAGCGCGGTTAGTGGTATGCGCGATTTTGACGATCGTCGCGTTGAAGTGCAAAAATAATTTACCCAAGATGACCACAATCATGTCCCCGGGTGTATGTTGACGGGACGCGAGTACCAACGCAAACGGAAAACGCAAACCGAATGGCGGTCTTTGGGGCAGATTCTTTGCCAGACCAACAGCAATCCAAGCTCACGTTTCTTCCATACATCCGAGGGCGAATGAAATGATACACACCCTGCTTACACACGTACGTTGTAGCGATCGATTCTACCGCAGTGTTCCGGAAAAAAGGTCCACTCCGACCAACGAAGTAAACAAAAAAGACAAAAGCGAACATCGTGGCGCGATCTTTTCGCCTTGTTTCGCCTCAAAGGCGTCACGCTGATTTCTCGTCCCGCCCGCACGATGCTTAAAAGGGGTGTTCGATTTCCGCGTTCCAATCCCCCCGAGGGATGATACCCGCTCATAAATATTTCATGCTGATACGTGTTGATTTATTTGTAAATAAGGCAAAGTTTATGCCCGTGATGTTTTAATTAATAAGTGGTAAATTTGTGTAATTTCAGTCTCTCGTGCGCAAACCGACGACGAATGCGGGCACGGCCATGGAAAGCAACACATTGCGATTGAGCTCGTAAGGCGTAAATCGATCGCCCGGGCTGGTCTGGTGCTGCCATGCAATATAGAAACGGTCACGCAAAAGGGCTAACAAAACAAAACACTCCCCCATTACCGATCGATTGTGGTCATAACTGTGGAGATCTTCAAGGCCCTTTGCCTAGCGACGATTGACTTGAAGACGTTAACGTTATCAGAAGACGATTGAGCACGGCACTTTAATGGGCATCAGCAGTGATTGGTGCTGCTGGTACGATTGCAGCCATTCTCATGCTCGTTGCACTATTCAGTTTCATAATTTCCAACCAGCCGTCAACCAGCATGTGTGTGTGTGTTTGTTGGTGGATTTAACGCCGGCAATTGGGGTGAGACACACACACCCAAAATCAGCTTAAAATAAGTTTATCACCCTGGCGCCACTTTGACATCATTTATCCAATTACTTTCACATCGGCCACATCGGTTCCAAAATGTTTTCTCTCACCTTTCTCAGGCTATGGGACGGCAAGCCCTCCCCCAGCAACAGCACCCTTGGGAAGCCCCATCGCGGAACGCGGAAGAACGTATAGAAACCTCACTAGGCAGGCGATGTTGGGTTGTGGGAATTAAGATCTCGTCACGGTACGCTTTACGCTGGACGTTAGACCATTTTGGTAGCGCCCGTCCGTAGCGACCCAGTACACTTTGCAGCCCTCCCGGTGCCGATAATTGTTGGTTAAGGTTCGACGATTAAACTACCAAGCTACATTTGCCTCGCGTGTGTTCGTCTGTCGCGGAGTCGTGGTCCCAAGGACTTTAAGATTCCCTTTGACATTCGATACGGGTCTGTAGATTGTGCACAACAAGGGGCACAACGCAGGGACAGGAGGTGTAGAAAAGCGGTGATAATGATTTACAATCTCCCGTGGCGTCACCATCGCTGATAGTACTGCCACGTCTACCCAATGACCGCTGGCAACACACACGGCGGAACAGATCCGGCCCAGATCATTCTCACTTGGCGCTTGAACTGCGGAGGGCTACGATCCACTTGTTCTTGATAGGTTTCATCATTGGGAGGTGCGTCGTAAAATCCACAATCCACCACAAAGCACTTGTAGCACTTGCGTTGTGTAATAATGCCTGATATTGGTTGGCGTGTTTTCATGTTTCTTTCAGTGCCCCCAAAAATTGCCACTGCAAAACATTAGCCGCCTCGTTGCACTCGGCGGGTCAGCAATAGTGTGCCGTATACCAACAAGATTAAAATTAGTGAGTTCCATAACCGATGACCGAGTGTCACTTTTTAAACAGATTATGACTGACTCTCGTTTGTGCGCTTTCGAATGAGAAATTAACGTTCGTATGCCACGGTGCTGGCAAAGCTCATACACAGTTTAACCTGTGTGTTTGATGCAATTGTTTTAATTTAATAAATAAATTATAGACAGCTTAGTAGTGCTGCTTCTTTTTACATACATTTAGGCAGCAGCTAACTGATTTATATTTAAACGTATGTTATAATGCTCAAAACTTTCTTGCAATTTCGCCATGCTTTAAAACAATATTACGAAAATCGTGAAGATTAAATAATTAAAAAAATTAAAATAAAAGAATTAGAATTACAAAAAATAAAATAAGAATAAAATAAGTGCAAGGTAAAATATTCACCCAGGATTTTAGTTATTTTAGACTAAATTAAAAGAAATCTTTGATAAAAGTCATATCGAATGACATATTTTTTCGAACAGTTCTATATGTTTTATCGCCAGTTTTATATAACCAAGAAAATAATAAATATATTTTTAATTTCTAATATAATCAAAATTAGATACAGGTAATTTGAATGCCACTCGGTAAAGTTGCATTGTTAATATATAAATAAAAATAAACATGAATGTTAACTTATTAGTCATCTCTTAATGATTCGGAATTTAATAGTATTTTCACAGAAAACCATCTTATTTATTATTCTAAAAGAAAATATTTTTTTCCGCACACTAAATCAACTTAGTCATTATCAAATAAACATGCATAAAACAGCATAAACATGAAGCATTAATTCCCTACTTCGTGTTATAAGAGCAAGTGGGCATACAATCATTTTGCTGATAGCACATTATCCTATGTAAAATTTGAAAAAGAGAAAATTAACATGAAAAACAACAATAAGATAGTAAATGGGCTAGTACAATTCTACAGCTTTTACTTCAACGCCTATTAAAACAAAAGCCCCAAACAAATGTCCCTCCACAACTTAATGCGTCTCCATTTACATCACATTGCTCGACATGAAATTAATGCTTGATCTATATACAGTCGAGATCTAGTATGCGGGGCCAGATTTTTGTCACGCACATTTACACCTCCCCATGCGCAGCAATGATGCAATCACCGAAGCTCACGGGGATGGCAAAACAGCGAACGCCTTGATGAAGTAGAGCTAATTAATTGCTCTTATCAGCGAATACGATCGCAAACACCAACCGGCCCCGTAGGGCTGGTCTGTCTGAAGGTTAATTCCTGTCGTTTTCACTTCGCCCGGCGGCAGCCTTAAACGACAGCAGTTACGGGTGGAAAAAAATGGACAAACCAGCAACAACAACAAGAACAAAAAAAAATGCCAAACACAAAAAAAACATACATTAATTAAACAAATAAAGACAATTATCATCTAAATCAATCTTGACAACGCGCTTTATTCGTACGGCGTTTTAATTTGTCTCCGCAGCAGGAGAGAGAATTACACAAAAAAAAACGCACACGCAATTGTGAGATTGATGAAAGTGTCTCTTTTGCGTTCTTTGCGTGATAGAAATGTCACGACCTTGAGTAACAGCTAACCTCAGCTCGTTAGCCCACAAGCAGTGTAGCCAGAAGTGTATGAACAATTGCGCATCATTATTCTGATACCAGCGTCTAGAAAACAAAACGGCCTCGGTCAAAGTGAAAAGAATTTAGTTATAGCCGTAATCGAACTGTCACCGGAACAGCGGCTTACAACCAAACGGTTGACACTTTGCGGTGTAAGCGGCCGCAGTAAATGGCAGGAATAAAAAAGTCCCTCAAGAGACTGTACCAATTAAAATAACAGAAACGTCAAGGAAACGCAGAACAACGAGCCTTCACCAGCAAAGCAAATAAACACAAATGAACTAGACCAATTAAAGAATGAACTTATAACAAGCGCTTAATGGCAGTATCATAAATAAAGCGAGCGTTGCCTGTGTACATATGCACAAACCATGGGAGAGTGAGCGAGAGAGTTCGAAACAACGGAAGAAAAATGGAAACAAAACGTACAGCGATCAAAACCTTTCAGTACGAAACAAACGAAACAAAAAAAAAATACAACAACAAGATTGCAAAACAAGGCAACAAAGCTCTCACCTCAGTTTTTGAACTTAATTCGTTTCGATCGATAAATTTCGTCCCAGCTACTGAACGATCTGTACATACATCGGACAGAGTGGTCCGCAGCATCCGCACTGGAAAGAAGAACATCTCTCTTTCTCGCTTTTCACAATGTTAAGCAAGGGAAAATTTAATCCTTATATACACTCCACACTCAACACCGTTGGTGGAAAATGTGTGTACAAAGAAAAACGAGAAAAAGTAAAACATCTCCCACAATTCCTACGCGCTTTTGACAGCGAGTTTTCCAAGTAAATAATGTGTCACCACCACCACCACCACTACTGCTCGAACGCTTCGTAGCTCCGCCCACTTGCTCAGCGCACAACCGCACAATATGGCGCATGCGTGTGTGTGCGTGTCGGCAGCCCTGTATACGCGCGCGTGTGCACAAGCGCAAGCTGCGAGAGAGCTTGGGGAGAAAAACCTTACCATTTGTACATTCATTCCGAGTTATGCGTTCGCTGTGCGCAGATCGATCGTGATCGTCTCCGCGCGCTTGGTTGTGATCATTTCGGTGTGGCCGTAAGACAATAAAAAAGGGAAAAGAAGAAACCGTGGTCGCGTTTTTTTTATTTGGGTTTTGCTTCTTCATTATCAGTGTCAAATGCAAGGTGCAGTCGAGTGTGTGTACCAGTGCAGGTTTATACGAGTGCGTTTTGAGTGAGTGTGAGATACGGTGAGAAGAAATTGCACCAGTAGCTGTGTGTGTTTACGTTTACGCAAAACCCGCCGTTGTGCTGACAGCATCGCTACCGTTGTTCTGTGACGTTTCTGTTGTTTTGTTATTGGTTGGAAAACAAAAAAAAAGTAATAATTCGAAGGATAGTCAAAAGTTAGTTTTAAATTTGGCAAACAAAGCAAAAAAAAACACGGGAACTAGAATCGCTCCAACCATCACGTGTGTTGTGTGGATGTGCGCGTACGTGTGGTGCCGGATGGTGATGCTCGCATAAAGGTGTTCACCAACAGCGCAGTGTGCAGCCCAGACAAGCCAAAATTGAGCCGAAAACGAGTGCCGTTCGCGAACGTACGAGCCCCCGGTGTGCCACCTTCATGATCGACACGTGCCGCACGGAGGAGAAGGTGTTCAAGATTGCCACCAACTACAAGATGCCGACGCTGCAGCCCCGCATCGGTTTCAGCATCGACTCGATAGTCGGCAACACCACCCCGAAGTCCCCACCGTCCCCACCGCACACCATCACCAAACCGGAAACGGTTACCGGGGGTGGTGGTGGTGGTGGCGTCGGTGGTCCCAACCAGCGGACGCCCAGTCCGCTCGGTGCGTCCGAGAGCTACTCGGTGCGGTTGAACCGGCTGCAGAGTCTGTCGCCACCGCACAACTACAGCATCACCCGGCTGCCGGAGAGCCCGCAAAGCCTGGAGGGAAGCCACGCCAGTGTCCGGTCGCTCGAGGCCCTCCAGTCGCGCCTTTCGCCCCCGGTCAGCCACACCAGCCCGGGCGCCATACCGCTCTCCCTCAAGCGCCCCCGTAGCCCTTCGCCGCCCGTTTCGCCGCCACCGCCACCCAGCGCGGTGGGGATGGGTGTGATGGGGGCGCAGGGTGGCCCACCACCAACCGGTCCGTCGGTCGGACCGATCGTGGTGCCCGGCCTACCGCCCGGCCTCGTACGCCCCTTCCCGGTCAGTCCCTCGCAGCCACCCGCACACCCTGCGCATCCTGCCGCGCCCGGTCAACCCGGTGGTCCGCAGACGGACATTAAAACGTTGCCACCCTTCCTGCACACGCCCGAAATGGTGCAGGCCGCCCATAATCAACACTTTCTGGCCGCCCAGTTTCAGGCGGCTGCCCTGGCACACGCCCAGGCCGGCCAACCGTTCCCACCGCATCCGGCCGCAGCCCATCTGCACAATCCCAATCTGCCACCGCGGGATAGCTATCCGCTTTACCCGTGGCTGCTCAGCCGCCACGGTCGTGGCGTGTTCCCGATCGGATTCCCCGGAAGTAAGTATCATGAGAAATTGGAATATCAACCTTCAACGGTGCTCACGAATAGTTTTTAACGATTAGAACTACCTTTCGGTTTTGCTGGTGTTTACTTTTATCTATTCCCAATAGTTCTTGGAGTTTCTGTATTGCAGAAAAGACATTTAAAATACGTCTAATAACAACAACTAAAGGTGCTTAACGTCAATAATGGACGTAATTATAAGGAAACGGTAGATTTAGCGTGAAAATTACGTTTTTCCTTCACAAGTGTTATTGCCGTCGGCAGTTGCAGTACCCCGGAATTGCTACATTACGTCATTTCACGCTTCCCAACAAGATTGTTTGCCATTGTTTAAGTAGCTCAAAGTTTGTTCCTGCTTTTCTAACTTCTGTTCTAACCGGACCAGAAATAAAGCTGTGACTTTGGTGAGAAATAAAATCCAAATAACAGTGGAAAAAAAGCACACCAAAACACAAAACAGAAACCCTTAATTGGAATCCCTACCGTGGGTAGAATCGGTTTTTGATGAACCCTTAGGGCTGATGAAAAGAAGAAGGTGTGTGTTTGTGATGAAGGATGATGAAAGAAGGTTTGAAAATCTATTCGTTTGTATAAACTTGCTGTTCCAAGAATGGACATTACGGCGGGGTGCAGCCACTTTGCTCGAGGTTGGGCTTGTTTCTTTTCTTTTTTATGTGAGAAGAAAGTGTGTCCTATTGCCGATCGGTCGTCCGATCGGTCAAACAATACATCGGGGTTTTGCTTCATTTCTTCTAATCGGGTCGTTAACAAAAAAACGAGATGATTCTGATCTAATTAAGATACCTCGCTGCCCGGTGTTACATGGTTCGGAGTTGGGTTCGTTTTCGCCCTTTCGTTTCGTTTTATTACAACATGTCTACCCTTTAACAATAAAATGCGGGGATGATGTCCTTGCCAGGAATTGTTTTTTTATGTCCGTTCGTATTGTTTAAAAATACGTTTTATGCCTTAAACATTTTCATGGTAAGAAAAACAAACGGCAAACGTAAACTTAATAATTGTCCTTACGGGGTATGATCGTAAAATCGTATGTTGTGCAGCTACAGAAGCGCTACATGAAGCGTTACGGATTACTACGACGAGAGCGGGCTTATAAATATTATGATAAACCCATCTATCCTTGATAGTTAGCAAACTATAAAACAAAAAAAAAGAGCAAGAGACAGGAAATAAACCATAAATCAATCGAAATAGCTCACGCGACAGATGTGTTACAAGCGTTTAATTCAACCAGGAAGTCGCGCAACATCGCAAAAAGAAAGTGAAACAAACGCACACGATTAACGATTGCTCATGTTATCGATCGTGTGCATGTTTGTGTGACACTCGACATGAGCAGCTTCCGATCGTACGAATCAACTCGATCCTCTGCTCGATTAACTTTCGTTCGGATAGCTGAAGCCATCCAGCATCAACCAGCACTGTATGTGTGTGTGTGTGTTAATAAAAGCTCATTTATCACTAATTTATCACCTCCCGAACGAAAAGCACGAACGATCACGAAAGGGGAGGAGAGGGTCTGGGGGGAGTGGGAGAAAGAAGGCAAAATGATCACACCACGCTTCGGTAGTTGGTGCCAAACCCAACCGAAATGTGCTCATACCCTTTGTTAGAGTTTTGGGAAGTTTCGCGCCCACCGGTTCCGGTGCTGGGATGCTGGCACCGAACGGCCGTTCATAATTTCAACGGATGCTAAAGCAATAAATCGAATTCCACACAATTTATACGCATTTTAACGACTACGGGTTCCACCCGAGCCCGGGCGAATAATTTATGCCCGTTCGTCGACTTCAGGACGACCTCCTCGCGGGATTCACTTTCTGCTGAATCCCGTGCTCCGGTTCTCGTGGCACAAGCGGGAGAATATTAAAGCTGTTCTTTTTATGTTGCTTTTGCATTCGCTTTGCCTTGCCACCCCTAAGGCGCTTGTTAGTTTTCTGTGCGTGTGTGTGCACTCCCCATTCGCAGACACATAAAATTCTTTCACCCGAAACATAAAAAGAGCGCAACTTTACACACAACTCCACATTCTCGTGTGGCCAGGAGTTGCTCACGTGTTTTTTTGGGGTGGGGGGGGGAGGGGTGAAATTTTTGGCCCCTGCTTGTTGGAATGTTAAGTGCACAATTACAAAATCACCATTGTACAGGAAATGCCCAAAATTGCTCCGTGAAGTCCGCACACATTTGAAGGAACCCGCCGCGGAACATGTCCACAGTTTTGTTTGCCGTTTGCTTTTGCCCAGGTAAACCAGACCCTATCGCTCCAGGGTAGGAGAGTTAGTTGTAGTGTTTTGCTTGTTGCTAAATTATCACATCACAGCAAAGTGGAAGAAAGGCAAAAAAAACATTACATCGAACCCGTGGTGGAGTAATTGTACCAATGTCTTCACTGACTTGGAAGGAACTCCAGTGTCCTCCAAAAAAAAAATGGAACTCACATTCGGTGTACATTCGAGAAGCGTTTAATTGTTTCGCTTCTCCGACGCCCAGAATGGGTGTAAAAAAATCCTTCCAAACCTTCATTTATGCATCCTACACTTAGCCGGCAATAAAAGGTGGCAATATCTTAGGAAAGAATAATTTTCTTCCTTTGCGAATGCATCCACTTAAGGTGAAGTGCTTAAGAAAGTGTAGCTAGTAACAAATTTTCACAATCACCTTTTTGCGACCGTTTGTGTGACGAAGTAACGAATGGAGAGCTTTTTGGTCTGTGTTTCCCCTAGTGCTTTTTGAAATGAAAATATCAAAACCTAAAATCAACGTCAACCAAAGGCCCCATACGGGGTTAGTGCTTTCTGGTTTCCTTCTCGCTTACTCGCTTCCCGGTGGAATCAAAATCAAGCCATTAATTTATGGCGATGAAACCAAATTAATGAGATATTTAATACCGATATCGTGTGCTCCCGCTAAAGGCGTGAGCTTGATTTCTTTCTTTCCATCCACTGCTTCCCATTCGGTTTCACCAACTTGTCAAACCTTTACACAAAAAGCTCACTCACAACCTCTTCTCGAATCTGATCAAGGGGGGGGGGGGGGAAGGTGGGAGGAGGAGAAAGAGGAAGAAGAGAAGGGTGAAGAGATGGCAACTCGGAAAGGGATCTCGTCTGACGCCACACATCAGAAAACAAAACAACAAACGAACGATCAGATCTTTCGCACAGCTCGTCGTTCATTCATAATTACCTCGAATATCCCAAAACCGCAAGACACGCAATGGCACGAAAAAGTGTGTTAAAGCGTGTTTTGTGTGTGAGTTTTCTTTTTTCATACAAACATGGAAAAAAGGCCCACATTTGGATTGAGCATTTTTACGAGCCATCTAATCACCAACGAGTTAAGCTTGATTTTGTGGCTCGATTCTGGACATGGTTGATCCGTGCAAGCCCGTAACTGATCGGACCATGATCTCTCACACATGCACCTCGATCGATCGTGAGAAGGGTTGACCAACGAAACAAATTGATCTACCTTCCCCGACTGCCCCCCCCCCCTCCCCCTTGCTTATGCACTTCTCCATCTCCCTCCTCCTCCCCCCTCTTCTTCTTTCTCCCTCTAAAACGCTTTCCGTTTCGGTCGTTAATTAATTATGCACTAATTTAGCTTCACGTTTAAAGCCGCTCGCAAGTGCTCATTCGCTCTTGTTCGTTTGTGTTGTGTTTTTTGTTTTACTTTTGCCCCCCTTTTTTTTTTTGCTTCTTTCTACCAGCATGCACTTAATTGCTTGTTTTGGTAGGTGTTTACGAACCTGTCTGTGTCTGTGTTTCTATCGTTGCGAACGAATGTGCATTAAAGTGTGCATTTCTGCCGTGAACGCACATCCGGTGGCGCCCCAATCCATTCCTAAAAGCGAACGATCGCACACCGGTGGGCGAAGCAAAGAAAAAAAAGGTTGTTAGACGTAGGTAGGAAACAAACAAAAAAATAAAACAAAACACATTTGCAAAACAGAAATCGCCTTTTCTCGCAGCAGCAGCAGCGGTCATAAAAAAGAGCACCACTTGAGCCCGGTGATGAAATATTCATTTATGGCTGCAAACGTTGCGCCAAACATCGACCAAAGCTCGGTTCCGTTTCACGGACGCGCGAGCCCGCGCGCGCTTATGTGTTACGGGATGAAACAAACAAGCAACCAAACAACAACAAAAAGCGCTACAATAATAAACACAACTAAATGAGCCAAGCCAAACACGGGCAGACGTAACGTATCAAAATATTAAAAAATCTCCCGATGCAAGATAACGAAGCTCCCGGTGGGGATAACGAGAAAAGCAATAGAATATAAGAAAAAAAAACCTAAAACGAAAAAAAAATTAACACAACTTACTAGCTCTCTTTCTCTCTCTCTGTGTATACATATAATAAATGAAGGACAGAATAGAAAAAAATAACGCACACGTTTACAAAAACCATCCAAAGATGCATCGAAAGAGGTACGCGGAGCGCGCAGGAAAAAAAAAAAACAGAGGAGAAGCAAAAAGTTATGAATTTTAAATGCACACACACACACACACAAAACGAAACAGATCTTATCGATCGAAACCACGCATTGTTCTTTGCTTTGCCTACACCGGTGCCGGTATAAGCCGAATGGGAAGCAGACACATCAACACGGCGGCCTTTTTTTTGCCGAATGGGCTTGAATGGTGCTTGATGAAAAGGAAAAGTGAAACCAATCATTAGATCACGGATAAAAAAAAAGCATGAATGAGCCACGGAAATCAATCATACCCACAACCCATCCCCATCTCCATCCCCCGGGGGGGGGGGGGGGGGGGAGGAGTTCGATTCGGTGCTAATTAACAGTGACATGCGTGTACGGTCAAGTGACCTGACCGGTATGGGTGACGACGAACCCGCCTGCCACCTTAAAGCAAGCACCACATACACACTAAAGGGCGGTTTAGCACAAACAGTCCGCTACTGCATGATGTTGCAGTATTTTATCGTTGTAGCTTGTAACAGAAACAGCAACAGAGTGGGAGCACAAACTTGCCGTAATGATCCGCACAAATCAAGCGATCAGTTCTCCTTCGGCAGATAAATGGTTTGGTGTTTTGGTTGCAATCGCAGCCAGCGACTCGCGAAAATTGGCTCGCTAAACACTTCCACTTAATGGGCACTCTGTGCACTCCTCAACCACACACACAGATGAAGACAACAACAATACTAAGAAAGGAGCACAAAAGAAAACAATTCCTACTACCATTTTGACGCATTCAACACAAGGCGTACGATCGCGAGTCGCGAGTGGTGATGGTGGTAGAATTGAATTATCTAAATTAACTTAATTTCTTCAACTTCTCGCCTATTACCCGCTCGGTCCTGGCGGTCTTGCGAACCAGCCCCACCCACCCCTTTTTTTTTGGAGCGCCTCCCACCGAAGTTTTTCTTACGCAGCAACGTCGCGATCACGGTACAGCGATCGGCGTACTGTCCTTCTCTTTTCTACGCTCCCCCGCCCAAGCCGTGCAGTGTGACAGACCGTGACACAAAGCACAAATGCTGGCGGTTCCGGCAAAGGTGCTACGATCGCGTCACAGTGATACGATTATTTTAATTGAATTACACGCCAACAGTTTCACCCGTTTTTACGCGCCACACTCATGGCCGACCGAAGCAAACCAAGCGACTGGCGAATGGGTTGGGATTGGGTGTAGAGTTTATCTTTTTTTTTTTTTGTTTTAAACATATTCTCTCTTCTAGTCTGCTACTATAATTTCTGTTGATTTGATGTTAACGGCGTTGTTTCAACACCAAAAAACACCCAGCGCCATTACACTGTTTGCTTCCCTTCTTGTTGTACTTTTTGTTTCTCCTTTGTTTCTGCTCGCGGGTGGAAAATGTATTAATTAGTGGTGCTTGAAGTTGATTAAAAGGTAATTACGCTCGATGCGCTGGGGTTAGGGGTGGCTTAGGGGGTTAGTGCATTTCGGGAGGAAATTGCACGTAAATCCAATACCGTGTTGATTGCTTTTTAATTGAGCGAAATGAATGCAAANCGGGGGGGGAGTTCGATTCGGCGCTAATTAACAGTGACATGCGTGTACGGTCAAGTGACCTGACCGGTATGGGTGACGACGAACCCGCGTGCCGCCTTAAAGCAAGCACCACATACACACTAAAGGGCGGTTTAGCACAAACAGTCCGCTACTGCATGATGTTGCAGTATTTTATCGTTGTAGCTTGTAACAGAAACAGCAACAGAGTGGGAGCACAAACTTGCCGTAATGATCCGCACAAATCAAGCGATCAGTTCTCCTTCGGCAGTTAAATGGTTTGGTGTTTTGGTTGCAATCGCAGCCAGCGAGCACAGCGAAAATTGGCTCGCTAAACACTTCCACTTAATGGGCACTCTGTGCACTCCTCAACCACACACACACACACAGATGAAGACAACAACAATACTAAAAAAGGAGCACAAAAGAAAACAATTCTAACTACCATTTTGACGCATTCAACACAAGGCGTACGATCGCGAGTGGTTAGGTGATGGTGGTAGAATTGAATTATCTAAATTAACTTAATTTCTTCAACTTCTCGCCTATTACCCGCTCGGTCCTGGCGGCCTTGCGAACCAGCCCCACCCACCCCTTTTTTTTGGAGCGCCTCCCACCGAAGTTTTTCTTACGCAGCAACGTCGCGATCACGGTACAGCGATCGGCGTACTGTCCTTCTCTTTTCTTCGTCCCCAGGCCGTGCAGTGTGACAGACCGTGACACAAAGCACAAATGCTGGCGGTTCCGGCAAAGGTGCTACGATCGCGTCACAGTGATACGATTATTTTAATTGAATTACACGCCAACAGTTTCACCCGTTTTTACGCGCCACACTCATGGCCGACCGAAGCAAACCAAGCGACTGGCGAATGGGTTGGGATTGGGTGTAGAGTTTATCTTTTTTTTTTTTGTTTTTAACATATTCTCTCTTCTAGTCTGCTACTATAATTTCTGTTGACTTGATGTTAACGGCGTTGTTTCAACACCGAAAACACCCAGCGCCATTACACTGTTTGCTTCCCTTCTTGTTGTACTTTTTGTTTCTCCTTTGTTTCTGCTCGCGGGTGGAAAATGTATTAATTAGTGGTGCTTGAAGTTGATTAAAAGGTAATTACGCTCGATGCGCTGGGGTTAGGGGTGGCTTAGGGGGTTAGTGCATTTCGGGAGGAAATTGCACGTAAATCCAATACCGTGTTGATTGCTTTTTAATTGAGCGAAATGAATGCAAACGCTATGGCTAAGGAAGAGATTTGTAATGCAACCACACCAGAGCGTATGGAGTTGATGTCTAAAAAGTTATATTCGTTTGTAACACATTTTCCTTTTTGCAACAATATTTTAAAACTTAAATTAAACAATTTTTCTGTAGAATAAAAAAAACAGTTACAGGCAAACCCCAATTCACTGCAGTAAACATTTAATCCCGAAAAGGGGTTGACCCCATAAATTGCACCCATTTCAATTCCGTGCTTCCATTAAAAACTCATTTACACATGCAAAGCGGAAGTAGCAACTGCTGCACAGCCCCTGCTGCTGTTGGTGCATCGCACGCTCTCTCCACCGCGGCCATTGCGCAAGAAGTCCTTTTTTCCTTCCATTATGCTACTCGATTCAACTAGGGAGCAGCAAATGCCGGCCCGACCTGCTTCTCCGACCTGGCAAGCCTATTGCATTGCAAACCTGCGCCTGCAAACGTGCAATATATGTGCCGTAATGATATATAATTATTTAATTACATGTACCGTGAACACTAGTTTTGTGTGTTAAGCCGTAATAGACTTGCTGCCGATTTTTTTTTTCTTTTTTTTTTTTGTTGCAAGAAAAAAGTGTATGGTATTAACAAATGTTTCACACACTGATTGCACCTACACAGCGCAACGGATCGCGTGCGTGTGCGTTCGTTCCAGGTCGTTGCATTTTCAGTTTGTGTGTGTTTTTGTTGCT
Source organism: Anopheles rivulorum (assembly GCA_018908115.1). NCBI lineage: Eukaryota > Metazoa > Arthropoda > Insecta > Diptera > Culicidae > Anopheles > Anopheles rivulorum. The sequence continues at coordinate 15,766,314 of STHB01000004.1, forward strand.
GTTGCTAGTACAGGGGTTTTCAAGCGTCTAGTGACAAGAGTTGTTGCTTATTCTAGATTCTTTACAAGTTGAACTAGAATCTTAAAATAAAGGAGGAACTCTCTAGGAATGATAGGGAAGGCAATTTCAACATGAAATTTTTTTTGAAAATATGAAAGATTCCATATTTACCTCACGGCATTCCAGTTCAACTTGAAAAGAATCTAGAAATTGGTTCAACTTTGCATATTATCTCGAAAATCGTTTCTTACTCTAATTTACCAGTTTAGTCGCCTGTGACACGTGTCACGCAGTGTTCTGTACTCCTACCAGCCATACTAATGAACGATTTCGTCCCGTTTTCCCTTTCCACAGACTACCTCATACCGTTCCGCAAATCGAAACGCGTCCGGACCGCATTCTCGCCCTCGCAACTACTCAAGCTGGAGCATGCGTTCGAGAGCAACCACTACGTCGTCGGTGCGGAGCGTAAGCAGCTCGCCCAGAACCTAAACCTCTCCGAGACGCAGGTAATTTGTGACGGCTCCGAAACTGCACTTTCCAAGTAAATCTATGGCGCGCTTGTGTCACCAGCCAAAGGTGTCCTTTGATGTCGCAGGAAGCCCCACCGTGGTGCGCATGGAAGTATTGGATTCGGCTTCACATCCAATCCCGAACGTTTGCCTTTGCTTACGGTTAGAAGAAAAAACCAAAACCCCCCTCCTCAGTCAAACGAGCCATTTATAAGGAGCTTTTGTGGTGTTGTCAACCCCACCCACGGTTCGCTAAGAGGGTCACTCAGCCAGTGTAAATTAGATTAAATTACATTTATATCCCTACTTCGCTCATAATTACTTTAACGCTCCTTACTTTCCTTCGCTTTTGTCGTTGTTTTTGTCTGAGTTCGCTTTCCGGTCGGTTGGTATGATCATTTGCTTGACTTATAATGTTGCACCCTCTAGCGAGGCGTGAAAACACACACACACACACGCACCTTGATCCGGTCGTTTGTGTGTTATTTTGTTTGCCTTTATATTCAACCGAAGTAATGCCAGAGTGTTTTACCGGCTAATTGTGTCATATTACCAGATGCAAGCAACGTTGGCAGGGTGCGTGCATGATTGACACGCTTTGAACAGGCCGCCATTTTTACCAAAACACACACACTTTTGTATCAATTTACCTTTGTACCTATTTATAAAAACAAAAAAAAACAACATTAACGCTCTCTTTTTATTGCTTGTTTTCATTTTCGAATTCGCAGGTGAAAGTATGGTTCCAAAATCGGCGCACCAAGCATAAGCGCATGCAGCAGGAAGAAGGTGGCTCGGGATCGGGCAAATCAACGGACGGCGATCATCAGAATCGGTCCGCATCGAGCCCAACCGGCAGCTGCGACGATGAGGACGACGAGGACGAATTCATCGACATGGATGACTGTCCGAGCGATGAGGAAAATATGCACCACAATGGTTAAATGCGGCTGGGCTAGTGACACCGGACCGTCATTGACGTTAGTGCCAAAACAGTTCGCTTATGTGTATATGCCGTACCCAGTGAGTAGGGAGTAGTAATAACAGGCCGTAGTTTCGTTTAACTTTTCCTTTGGGGTTTTGTTTTCTGGTAAAATTAATACGAAACGTTCGAAAGGGAACGGACCGTCCCAGAAAGCAGCAGCCCCGAACAATCCCATTTATTTGATAAGAAATGAAAGTATTAACCGTGTTTTACTCGCGTTGTTTTGTACATTTGGCTAGGTTCTTTTTTTTTTGTGTAGAAAGATGTGAACGGTGCGTCAGCAAACACGATACGATTACCAGCAGAGTTTGTTTGTTTGTTTTATTACTTTTTTATATGTGTGTACATAAAGTCGGCTATAGGCAGATAGGCAGAACAGTGTGGCAGGACTTCAGTCAGATAGTGTACACTCCCGTTTTCCTCCCCCCCAAATAACATTAAATGCTGCTATACTATAGAAAGGTAAACGATCTTCCGATACGAGGCTACGCTGTGCGGCAAAGGAACAGAAAAGAAAGGAAGAGAACTAGATGTGTGTGTGTGTGTGAGAGAGAGAGAGGACGATAGTGCGAATGGATTTGTATATTTGGCTAGCGGATTAGCACGCTAGTGTGTGTAATCGTTCCACATGCAGTTGCAATTACAAACCACGCGTCACACAATCAGCGAGTATGCGTTAGTGGCTGTGTGGGGCGTAATCTTGTAAATTATCGTATTATTTAATTGAACTAGCTGTAATGGAAGAACAAAATCGTCCCGGGTTGTAGTTGTAAAACCGAGCGCGCATTACCCGAACGCAAAAACCGCATTGTAATTGATCAATAAACATTCAACAAAATATTAACTACTGTCTGGTGCTTTTTATTTTCGTACGTTTTATTGTAATGAGTGGTTGGTACTTCTCACCTATTTTGTACTTGCTTTTGTCTTTTACTTTTGTGTGTAAGTTAGTTTATTACTTTGCTACAATTTTGTTTAACGGAGTTTTCTTATTTTCCTTACGCTTTCACATAAGATACATTTATGTTTACTTTCGATTCTGTTGCAATTTTTTGCACATTCTCTGATTACTCTTCCGTTAAATGATAAAAGAACATTATCTGTCGTGTTCATGCATTTTGACTAAATTTGTATTATATTACAAATAATATTGCTAGATAGCTAGTCTGTTTTATTTTATCATATTGGTTATTTATGCAGTTTTTCTTTTGCTCCTTTTTTGTTTGTATTGTATTTTGATTTTTTCTATATTTTTTCCAAATTAACACAAAATAGCTTATTTTTTCAAACGTTTTTCGTTAATGGTCGTAATTTATGTCATTTATTTTATCTTCTACAGTAATAATTATATTTTTAAAAGAAAGTTTCAATAATTACATAATGTTATCCTGCTTTCCTACATCATTTAAAGATTTCTCAACGTGTGGCTTTTTTATCTAACAACCGGAAACATTCAATTGATACTGTACAAACATACGCTCGTGTTGTTTTATTGTGTTTTTTTTTCTCCACTGCATCCTTGTTCGCAAACGAGCAGCAGCCCATCGACCAGATCGACGCCAAAGTGCCCGCACGAAATGCACTCCGAAGTCATTAGTACCGATCGACACCGTTTCGCCCTCGTTTAGGAAGCGGATGGACGAGGTGCAACGTGGTTTCGGGTGAAAATCATTTTGTGCTTTTAAAAGCACATTTCATCAGGCAAACGAGCCTGAACCGAGCGCGAACACCCGTGGCTGCGTGATGGGCTGCTTGAGGGCTACCGTTTCTTCAATTTGGTAGTGTAAAGAAATCATCCATCGTTTCACCATCGTCGGGAGACACAGACACACACGCTGTGCAAAAGGGGAAACCGTCCCACCGTGCATACGCCATAGCGCCAAGTGAATTGTTCACCCGGCAGAAGCGAGTCGAACGAGGGCGAAGAGGTGCATCACTTCGGAACACCCCGTGAGGGGAAGGTGAGGAGGAAGCAGGAGGTGATCGTGGTGCAAAACGGCCTGCACTTTGGCGAGGAACCGTCCCCAAGGAGCGACGGAGCTTGTTGCTTTGCGCCTCGAGCACCCTAAACTGATCCCATTTTGCCTGATGCCCGATTATCGTCAAGTACGCAGAAACCGATTACCGACACGCACCTTGTATGAGTTTTTTTTTCGCGTGTGTGTCTTTCCTTCTTACCATTTTGTAAGTATCTCTAATCATCGACACTCAGCGCCGCAGCAGAAAGATTTGTGTGGTACCACTTTGCACCATCGTTTGCTCGGTGCGGCTTTGTGAATTCCATTCCGCGAGCACTCGTAGGTGCAGCGAGCCGCGAAAAAAGGATGCTCTTTTCTTGCAGGAACATGAGAAGACGGCCAAGGCACGTCCAAACACTCATACACACACACAGTCCAAAGGTAGAAAACACTATTTAAGCTTATTTTCGTTCATTATCCACACTTGTTTGTAATTTGGTGTGCGAGAAAACGAGCCACCAATGGGTGGAACACACCAACCTAACCAGTGTGATTAGTGTAGCTGCACTACTGGGGAGGAAGGTGAGAAGGGAAGAGGGAGGAAATGGAAGGTGAGTAGTGGGGCCCGGATACCTCTCCGGATACCTCTCCGGATAAGTTGTCGAACGAACGAATTTTGAGCGAAAATTGAACAACCAACAACAGAAATCACTTCGGCTGGGCTTGTTTGTGCTGGCTGAGGGTTTGGGGTTCGGTTTTGGGTAGCCCTCACGAAAGCATGCATGTGTGTGTGTGTACCCCCAAGGGGTGGACGAGTCGAGCCAAATCGTGCTTGGGAAAACTCGGGAAACACGGGAAAGGGGGTCAGTTTTAAGTGCGTCGAAAGGATATATCGAACAGGTTGTGGAATTTTTGCACAATTTTTGGGCCCTTGTAACAACGTGCTTAACAGTAGAAGAAATCTTTTTTCTTTTTGTCCAAAAGATTAATGTGATCCTGGTTTTTTTAGGTGGAAAATGTTCATAAAATCTAACTCCTTTTTAATACTTAAAATATGTGTTAGTCGTTTTTTTTTTTTTGTAAGAATGATTTAATTTCAATATTTTATTTATTGTTGGTTATTGTTAGCGACTCATAATATAGAATGGTAATTTAGTCCCACCGGTTGTTAGCGTTACAGCGTTATGATTTCAACAGGTATGTAGTTATTTTAGTTACAGGTAAATTTAAAGCGATGAAATATCATAGTTCATTACATTTTTTTGAACTAAAGTCAGAAAAGTACACTCAACAATTGATGCTCGAAGTGTAACTAAACTAAAAATCAGGAAGTAGCAATGCTTTCACCAAATGAATTGTAATGAAATAAACAAATTACAAGTTATTAATAAATAAATAAAACTTATATTTATCTTTGTTTTTTTTCTCCAAAATAAATAAAAAATTTATTATAAAAAGTTACTACTTCTTAATTATTTAATAGTTTACTTCCTCGCTGCTCATAGTATAGCATTTATCACTGGTCCCACCGAAATGATTCAGTTGTGTTTATAGCATCCTTGGAGCAGCATTTTGACCAACCCTTGAAGTTTATTTCCATCAACGTGCATCAAACAGGCTCCAACAAACCAGAACTACATTTTTGAGCCTGGTGTGAGCCTCCACTTCCCCATGCCCTTCCCGCTTTCCCTCTCCGACCTGTGGGAAGAAAAAATACCCCATAGGGATGACTGTTGCACCCAGCTCAAATAACATAATTATACGTTATAAAGTATTTTAGATTATACGTAATATACAAGTGATAATCATATCTTTCTCGCATTCCCTTTGTTGGTCAGTTTCGGGTCCTGCCCTCCCGCACCACAACGTTGGCAACCGCCTGCTGCCATTTTTGCACATTTCGCGTCGAGTCCGGCGCATTGTGGCGGCCGTTTCGTTTCGTTTGCGAGATTGCTGCTGGCTTTGTTGCGGTGTCTACGCCAACGATTTGTTACGATTGTTACGACCAATCCGTCGCCAACATTTCGGTATCCCAATTCTAACGAGCCCGCGTGCTGCTATTACAGCGTTGACAAACGAATGGTCCGGGCGAGGGCCCGCTGTGTGTGCGTGTGCGACTTGTTTTCGGTACTCGATTTAATTAACGATACACATTTCAACGCATTTTAGTGTGTGTCTGTGTGCCTAGCTGCGTCGCAACCGTACTCAACCATGGTTGAAGATGATGGATGGTCACCAGGGCCTTTTTGGGACTTGGGCGCATGCAACAGGGTGCCGGGCTTGGGATTCTAACGTCTGGCGTCAACACACTGCCCGGGCGTACTACCGTGTCGCGATCGATCGATCAACCGGTAGGTCGAACACGTGTGTGCGTGCGTGTTTGCATTATGTATGTAAGCTTGTGAACAATGTCATTTCCTTTCAATCAGCCGAATACCTGACCAAAACGATGGGTCCCGTGCCCGGAGGACACGTCCCAAAAGCATGGCGTTTTTGTGCATGTGCACCATTTAACCTAATTAAGGCCGATATTGTGCGTGCAGTAGTTGTGCAGTTTTGGCTTTTGGCAATTGCTATTCCCCGATCCCTCCCTGTTCCAGTAGCCAAAACGGTAGACAAAGACGTCCTAAATGAGCCCGAGTCGGCTGTTTCACCTTGACTGGGGCAGGGAGAAATCGAAGCTGATCAAGCTTGGGTTCTGCTGCTGATAGACCTAGCTTGCTCGACGGGAGCAGGAGCACGGCGTGCCCAAATAGATACGTTCCCTTTAGTGCGCTTAATTACTTGCTCATTATCGCTTGAGTTGCCCGCCGTGATCTGTGAAAGCTGATCCAATTTTAACAACCGCCAGCACGTATTGATATTTCGCATACCATACCAGCTAGAGTGCGCATGTCCTTTCCGGCAAACGGCGACACAACGCACTTATTGACCTTTCAGTTCCTCCGTTTTTTTCCTATTTTTCGTCGATAAATATGCGAGTAATGGGAGTAACGGCTGGTGAGGTAAAATGGAATGGTTTGGCAGGTTTAGCGAGTGTCGACGCTCTCAGGAAATGAAGACCTGTCGATATGTTGTGCGTTTAATGCATGGGAACCACCCTGACCATGGTCTGCAAGTATCCCGTTGCGATCACCGTATCCTACACTCGTGTCAGCTTTTAAAAACATCATCAAAAATGTATTGTGTATGCCCGTCGTGCCAATTGTTTTGTGGATAAAGCTTCTACCAAATGGCCTTTTTCGACTGTGCATTGTGCAAACGAGGTATTGTGGCATATTCTTCCCGGAGCGTATTGAAGTGTTGCAATGTAATGATGGGAAAATGGGAAACGTTGTTGAGGTTATGTTGTTGCCTTTTGGAATTGAGAGTCCTTCAGGGTCTTTTTGGACTGGAAAATGGAAAGTGGACGATATACCGGAGAGATGGTTCTGTCGTAAAAAAATCAATTCAACGAAAGTAGAACATTACTGTTCTAGAAAAACTCAATATCCGAAGGTACCTGCCAGCAAGATTCCATCAGCAGTCTAGAACTTCTCAACCAATGATTCGTTCCTTGGAAACCCCCAGAGCACCCAGAACAGTGCGTAAAACCACAATTATGATGATTTTATTATCGCTATGTACAATTATCATAATCGTTTTACATCTACCGAACTACCAAACGGGACACATACACTGCGTCAAGCTGTGCAAAGCTATTCCAACGCGACCACCGGACGGTTGGTCTTCGCCCGTCCTCAAATGCATCTTTGCATGCTGGGCAAAGGACAAACCAGAACTAACCAGATCCGAACGGAAGCCAAACGAGTGGGTGGACCCGCACCCGATTATTGTGTTCCCTTTATTGTCTTTATCCCTTGCCACTGCCTGGTTGAGGAGGTCACTCGCATCCCTTTTGCCTACCCGTCCCTTACACGGCTGCCGCCATCTTTTGTCAATGTTTGTCGATTTTACGCTTCAGCTTCGCATTTTTAATGCAATTAGCAAAAGTAGATTAAAAAGCATCCTTTCATCCCATGGCACGATACCGACCTCGTATGGTTTTCGGCAAGTTGTACCTTACCTTGCCGCACCAACTCACACATGCACGGTGCGGTGTGTCCAGCAGGCGTCGAAAGCTGGTTTACTATTGTTGTCCTTTGCATCGGTGGCAAACGCTAGGCAACCACGGCTGCAAATGGCACATCGGCATGGGAGCGGCAGCAGCAGCATTTAATAAGATTTTGTGGGATTTTCTCGACTGAACAATTGTGCAGAGATAGGATTAGATATTACCCGTATGTACGATTGCGAACTTTCTCCTTTCTCAGATTGGTCAGAACCTCATTTTTTTGTCAAAGGTATTGGAACATATTTCCTTTTTCTGCATCACTGCACTCTTTTCCCGTAGCGATGCAGTACTCGCCATATCCCATTCTGTCGACTTGATTTATGACTTTTAACTGCTGGTCAATGGAATAAAAACAAAAAAACAGCTCAAAAGTTTTTAATCTTCTTGACTTTGATCTTTTCCTTGATCGTTTTAAACAATGATTAACCAATATGCAACGCTAGTTAAGCGGATTGATTAGGAAAGAAAACATTGAATGAACTAAAAACGAGGTAAATGAATGAGTAATTACAGTAACGTAATATAATTACTTAAACAGCAGAAATAAGACAAACTTAAAAGAAAGGGGGAAGAGGAGAGCAAACCAGGTCAGCAATTGTTCAGTGAGAAGAAAATACATGTATGTACAACTGCGCACACAGTATTTAACCGTCATTTCCAAACAACGCTTCTATGGAGTATTGAACCCATAGCTATACACGATTTCAATTTTTCGCCGACAAAATTGATTGTTGAAATTTTTAATTTAACAAAAGCTACATTGATTTCATGTCTATTTAAGATTAAAAATGTAACTCAACACGTTTCAAATGCAGTTTTTTCCCATTTCAAGCTGATTTGAATGTTTTTACATTTTATTTAAAAATTTGCTCTACACGATTACTTGGTGTTGCGACATAAATCATATAAAAATTAAAGCTGATAACAACTTGGCAAAATCTTTAAATTTTCAAATTTTTTTCAACCACCAATTTGTAATTTTAAATTATTCAAAAATAAATTTCTGTTCTTAAATGATCCCCATGGACTTCCCACCGTGCATGGGCGAAATGGGAGCGAAATCAGGGTTTTTTTGTGTTTCTTCAGGCGAAAACTGTCTCAATCGAAAGGAAAAAAAATCAGAAAACAAAAACGCAAACAACGAGCAATCTCGAGCTCCTTCCGTAAATCGTTAAATGTAGGTATTAAATCAGTGCGTATTGTTCGGAAAACAGTCTAAACTAGTGTTAAGTCCATGTTAAACGAATTCATCCAATCGTCCGTACGCGTGCATAATCGTAAAGGTGTTTGTTGCTCTCCGTCGTCATCATCACCATCATCCATTGTCGTCGTTTCAAGATTCCAGAACGGATGAATGGTGGGAAATTCTTTTACGTCAGTGGTTGCCCTCTAACGCCCCGAAAACAAAACGGATTCGTCACGATAATACCAATGCTGAAACAGTGATTTTTCCTCCATCTTGTGGGTTTCTTTAATCTGGCAACAGAAAATCGAACATTGCATTTCTGGCGACTTACTCCGCGCGTGCACACACATACACACGGTTGGGGGACGCTGCGGGCAGTGGCAGCAGATAAGCGCAGTGTTGGTTTTCTACGTCGTTCCCCGTAGCTAATGACCTGTTTTTTTGGTTCCTTCCTTCCTCCACCGTTACGCTGTGCGTTAGAAAGGGATTTAGGTATTGAACGGTCACACTGCTGCGTTCCACGTTTGACGTTGTTCCATCGGGTTCAAGAAAAAAGTGCTTTATTTTGCGAGTTAAAAATCTCCCCCCCTCAGCAAGTGCGTCGTGTACCTGTGTGCGTGTGCATGTGTGTCTGTGTTGGTGAGTGAATAGAAAAATAGAGGAAAAGGAATTGCGTTCTGCTCAAGTAGCCTGTTTTTTTTGTTCGTTGCTCTCGTATCGTGACAACACGAAATGACGTTTGTTTCTTCGATGTCGAGGTCGTTGTTGTGATCATTGTTGCAGTGCAGTAATTGGTGGTGTGGTGCAGCCCGAGAATAAGACGGCCAGCAAGGTGGTACCGAAACCACTTCCTCCCAAACTAGCGATGACGTAAAGAGGATGTAAACCACCTTCATAATTCATAAGCTGCAGCGAAGCAGCGCCGAAACACGCACCACGGCCTAGCATTTGCATGGCTGCTGTTGCTGACCCATTGTTGAACGTATTTGCAATATGGAACCTGCTGGAACGAACGGCCACTAACAAAGCATGTGTGTGTGTGTGTGTGTGTATATGTGGTTATGACTCAGAAAGGGGTGGCTCAAACGAAAACAAAGTTGGGCGGTGTGGAGAAGAAAAAAAAAACAGCTGTAGTCTGTTGTCTTGCACCGTAACAAAAATGTCTTTACCCTTGCAAACATTCCAATTGCGTACTTCCACTGTCTAGAACGTCACAAATCAAAGCAGCTAAGAAGACAGTTCGAACAAACGCTTGTATATGCGTGTGTGTTTGTGATATGTACATACATCTTCAAGGGCTGCTACGCAATGGTCTGTTTTCTTTATGTGTCAATATTTGCACCTCAAGAGCAGCACGCGCTTTCCTTTGTTATGGAAAGCTGATTTCGTGGTGAGGAGGAGGGGGAGGTTAAAAGGGCCTTCAACTGAGTAACAACAGCAACAAGCCACTCAGCTGTGTACTACACGAAGGTAATCCGCAACAATGAGCTCCTTTCCTTTGCGAACCTAGCGATCACGATGATGATGATGCTGGTCGCAGCTGAAAAAAGCGATAACAATTTCATACCGACCGACCAGCATGGAAGCAATGTGTCACAAAGCTTCAAGGGGCAGTGATAGGCGACAAGACACACACACACACACACACACGCAGCACATCGCAATGAATGTCGGGCGGTTGAATCATCTTGCAAGCTTTACGGAACTGGCTGACTGAAAGCAATAACTAATCTGCACCACTTCTAAAACATACAGAAGGAAACCAAAGCAATCAACAAAACAACAAACATGGAAACAAAGCAAATGTGCAGTAGAAAAACAAATGTAAAATGCATCCACAAACGGAGGATAACAATATCACGTTATCGGTTAGTTCCCTGGTGGATGTACGCGTTCGATGAATATTGTCCAAACCCTGTTCCGTTTGTTCTATCGCGGTACTACCCACCAAGGGGAATTTCAGCTACAATGCGGGCCAATACGGTTCAATGCACCCATCCGTTTTTGGGTTGATTAAATCTGTTCCAATATCAGGGTGTATTTGGTACGGCGGGAAGAAAAAAATTAATGATTCATTTCTTCTTCAACTACTCCGGAAGCATTATCGCAAGGCGCTTAAGAATGTGACCCACCCCACACCAACAAAAAGAGGACTGGGCGCCCAATTGAACGTTTTCGTACGTTTGATATTTCTTATCAAATTACGCAACTGTGTGCAGTTGAGTTTGTACAGAAGTTCGTTCCAAGTATACCAGATACCTCGTTTATTAATCTCCTGACCAATACGATCCGTCCAGCAACGAGCGAAGATATGCAATGTTGTTATCTATACTTGAATGACCATATTTAATGACTGCTTTAGCATACCAATATAATCCTTCTTATCTCGACCAGCCTTCATATGGCCACCGTTTTTAGCTCTTCACGTTGGCAATAATACACCGATCATTATTTGACCTATATGTTACTGCAAGAATCATCTTTCGGATAAATAAAAACCACCCGAATGTTTTCTCATTGCAGCAAAATAGTGCAATCGTTAACGTTATTGTAAGCATTGTAAGGGCAGCAACGTTACCATAAAGTGTGCATTTTAAGATGGCTACCAGGAAAAAGGCGCTACTGAAGGTGATCGTGCTCGGTGATAGCAGCGTGGGCAAGACATCCCTGATGAACCAGTACGTGAATAAGCGTTTCTCGAACCAATATAAGGCAACGATCGGGGCCGATTTCCTCACGAAGGAGGTGGTGATCGATGAGCGAGTGGTTACGATGCAGGTTAGACATTGATCGGTGTTTGTGTTTGAAATGTAGTAGCATATAAACAATTAATTACCCTTTGTTTTCCATTTTTACCGCAGATCTGGGATACGGCTGGACAGGAACGGTTCCAATCGCTCGGTGTTGCGTTCTACCGTGGGGCGGATTGCTGTGTGCTAGTGTACGATACGACCGCACCGAACACGTTCAAAAATCTCGAATCCTGGCGAGATGAGTTCTTAATTCAAGCAAGCCCGCGCGATCCGGACCACTTTCCGTTCGTTGTGCTGGGAAACAAAATTGATTTGGAAAATCGAGCAGTAAGTAGCGACGGGATTGAACTGCTCAACGGCAACACACGACCGATAATGTGTCCTCTTTTTTTTGGGGCGGTATCGTAGGTCTCTACCAAACGTGCTCAGCAGTGGTGCCAGACGAAGAACGACATACCGTACTTTGAAACATCCGCCAAGGAGGGTATTAACGTGGATCTAGCTTTCCAAACCATTGCCAAAAATGCAATAGCCCAAGAAACAGAGGTAATCTGCAGTGCTTGTTAATTGTATCCGCAACCGCGTGCTCATGATGTTTTCTTTCAAATACTCCTCTTACCAACCATACAGGCTGATCTTTACAACGATTTCCCCGATCAGATCAAGCTGAACACACGCGACAGCCGGCCACGAAGCGGAGACAACTGCTCGTGCTAATATTATCGAATTAGTAAAATTGACCGCCCTCCTTCTGACCCCGCAACAGCAGCAGCAACCACCAACACCACATACGAGACAAACAGTGGCGCATTCGGTGGCGCCCTTAACAATAGTAGCAACAGCAGCAGCTTTAGCAGAAGTAGCAGCTGCAACAGCAGCAGCGAAATCAGTGAAAGCAACAGCGATGCCAGCAGCAGCATCAACAGCAATAGCAACGACCACGGCGGTTGTACTGTCGCAACGGACGATACCATCCTTCGCAGATGAAACCGGCCTCCTCCAAAATTACCACGCTCCGACACAGAAGGTAGAGATGGTTTACAAGCAAAGAACAGCTCCGTTTAGCGAAGCAAGCGGCAAGCAAAATGCAAGCAAAAGGCAAAAGATTAAATAATCTGCAATGAAGCAGTAACAAGCGTACACAAGAGGGTTAAAAAAACTTCCCGCGGTGGTTTAAATATGCTGTACTACTTCTTTCCTCTTTGTGTTGCCACCATCGCCGCCGTATCGGATTGTTCGCTAGAAAAGCAAAATGAAATAGTTGAGATACAGCAGCACGCCAGCAGCCAAAGGAAGGCGTCACATTTCGGATCGACAGGCAAAACAGTAAAAAATGGAGAGAGGGAGAGAAAACAAACGTAGCACTACGTGATGGTGGACATTTCTAATGAGAGGCTGCAATCCGCAATAAGCACACGATAACACGATAATCGGGATCGGGATATTTGTTTTTGTTTCTTTTTACCGTACTATTCACACGTTTAAACAAAAGTGTTATTCTAAAAAGTGAAGTTTTGGCCACGGCACAAGCATGATGCTGCTGGCCGAACACAGCAGAACAGGTGGGAGCGAATTTATGTTGAGCCGTTTTGGTGCAAACATTGTGGAAGCACACGCGTAGCTACAAACGAACGAACGAACACACACACACACACAAACGCGGCAATAGTATCTTCCAAATTCCGACTCCCGTAGGATGGCTCGAAAACGATGAATGAAGAGGTCAAAAAGTCAAGCTAATGCATCTCATCGTGAAAATAGGATTAGCTTACGCTTACGTAGGGCACACGCACCGCTGATAACAGCTAGATAACGTCGCTTGCAATGCAGTGTTTTGTGTGGGTTGGGTGTGTTTGTGTTTAGCGTGTTGTGTACATTTTCCTAAACATATTGAAGGATAGTCCCGTTTTGACTCTTTTTTTTGTTTGTTTGTTTATTTGTTCGTTTGGGCAGAAAGGCAGGAGAAACCGTAGGCAGACACGTTTGCATTGTTACAGACTAGCTAAATTGTGCGCGATCGCGCACGATCGATATGTGAAACCGCTCCAGCACGAAAACACGATACCATCCCCAAACTAGACAGGTAGCGCGCGATCGAGTGATGCGACAAACGACAAACGGGATAATTGGCATAACCGTGCGGAAACCTGTAGTACACGAACACCACCGGGCGTGCGTGTGTGGGATGATCGTTTCGGTTGATCGTGACAGACAGGCGGAAAGCTGGTTGGCTGGTGGAACGAACATAGGTGAAAAAAGGTGTAGAAATAGTAATGCCGTAATTGATAATTCTATGGAAAACCTTATACATATTACATATATAGTAAAGAAAAAAATTATATCTCATAGAGAAAAAAAAACAACAACAGATACAATATTAGTGGAAGTATGATTTTTCATCGACTCTAAGGCACGCGTCGCGTTTGCTTCTTTTGTGTTTTTTTTTTTTTTGAAAATGATGGTTTTTGTGCAAATGGTGATGAATGGATGAACCCGGCAACATAAGACGGACACGGTTCGGGTGTTTTTGCTTGCACACACTTGAGCATCCGATGTCACGGCCCCGTTTCCGTTCATTCCATTTCACCCACAACGGGGTCAACGCAGCAAAAAAATAAAAGTTGAAGCAATTGTTCCGATTCTTCGTTTTACATCCACACGACGGAATGCATCGTAAAATGTTGTCGGTACGATCGATGAATCGCTTCACGAGCACGTTACGTAGTTCTGTACGTTTTGTTCATGGTTAAATTATTCGCAACAAAATCAAACCCAAAACAAACGCCTCCCATAGGGTGATTATTTCGTGAGCGTGTTCGTTTGATTCACAGCACCGGGGTGTGAGGGGTTATATGGCAGAGAAAATACACACACTCACACATCTCAAAATTCGAAGTGCACCCCAATCGCGCCAATTAGATAAACGAAGTAAATAGATTGAAAATTGCATTATCGTGTACTACCCACTTAAGAACCGGCAGACGGGGCAAAAATCTAGAGCGTGCTCTCATCTCACGATCGGGACGGAAGGATCGCAGATGGAAATCAAAGTTGTGGGGCATGAGCTGCGTATAACAGGATACCCGTAAGGGCTACCAGAGACACATTCGGTAAATTTTAGCTATGAGAACTAAACGTGATCGTTAGAATGATAAATGAAGGCGCTGAAGAATGTGGCTGACAAACAAATAACAAAAAAAAAACAATAAACCTTTATGATAAATGATTATGGTACATTTGAGTTATTGAAATGCGCATTAACGATGAAGGAACAGAGTGATAAAGATTAATGCTTGATTGATTTCCTTGACAAGTTTCACAATCGCTTAATGGGGCCTGGTAGTAGAGTGATACGGCTACAAAATTGCTGAGCCGTACGTCAGGACGGTTTGGGTGTCTTTCGTGAACATTTTTCGTGAAAGAAAGTAACCCCAAAAAACTTGCCAATGCATTCATTAGAGTAACTCCTCAAACACTCAACAATTGAGGACAAATCGCCATCACGTGAGTATATAGATTTTCCTAAGTTTATATAATGAGCAAAAAGTTGCCCTTTTGTTGATTTTTATACCTTACTTGTCTTCAATTCAATCCATCAGTGCACGGTTGCTTGATGAGAAACCCTGCAACAACATTTACTCCCATCACACTACCACAGTCTCCTTTAATCCCTTAACAAGCACTGACAGCAGCGGCATTGTTAAGGCAACCGTACCTGTGCATTTGTCGCCTGGGTCTATGACGTTTTGGAGAAAAAAAAGTCGGAAACACATCGACGGTGCGTGAAAATTGCCTTTTATTTGATGTTTTCGGCAACAAACTACGTGTCCCAGCCGTAATGGAGGAAGCGAAACTGGCCAGCCTGCTGGGCAGCATACAAAAGACGTCCGATAAAAGTGTAATCTACCGTAATTTGGTCGCCATCCGGACGAACTTTGTGACGAACGACGGTGGGATCAGGTTGCTATCGTCGCAAGATGGCATCAAAGTGTTGGTCGATTTGCTGGACAAACCGTACGAAAAGGTGATCGAGGTGGTGCTTAGCATACTGGGAAACTGCTGCACGCGGAAGGAATGCTGCAAACAGGTGCGTTTTTCCGTAAAATAGTATTCTCAGTAGGGGTTATGCTGTGTGTGTGTAGAGCACGGAAAGAGGGATGCTGACGAGCGAGTGGTGTGGATGAGCAGTTGTGCGTTCACGGTGTACGATTCGTTTCTTCACTTTTAGGCGTTCGAATGTGGTATACTGAAACCGTTGATTTCGATCATTTCCAACATTCCCAATCCAAGCATCCAGTGCCGTGGATGTCGACTGTTGGGCAATTTGGCCCAACACGAACCGATCAGCTACAAGATTGCCCGGGACAATGGCACCACGGGATACGCGCTCAGCACCATCCTCAACGAGTCGGACAATACGGCCGTGCTGGTGATGGTGATACGCGCTATACGGCAGCTGTGGCGTGAAAAGCCACTGCGCACGACCCTGATGGAGCAGGGATGTATTGGCAAAATCGTTCACCTACTGATACGGTTCGCACAGGTGGAATCGGACACAGATTCGTCTCCTCCGCTCTCCTGCAATCGTTCGCCAGACGGTACACAGCACGCTAAACCGCCGTCCATCGACAACCACGACGAGGAAAAGGTGGTGCTGAAACACTGGCACGCCCCGGACCGGATGGTGACGAAGGAAAAGTTTAACAACATCGTGCGCAACATGGAACACAGCCAGCTGTGCGATATCGTCGGATATCAGGTGATTCAGAACTACCGCTGGAAGGATCGGCCCGATTTTCAGCTACCGAAATCGAACGAAACGGTCAAGCTGTTCGAGAGTGTGCTCAAGTGTTTGCAGATGATAACGACCACGGTCGTGCAGCAGGTGATTGAGGAAATCTACGGTGAAGCGGGCGCTGGTCTACACTGTCTCGTGTATCTCTGCGGCGAAAAGAGCCCATTTCGGGCCCTTGCGCTTAAGGTGGTATCGAATTTGGCCGCTAATCCGGATGCAATCGATCGGCTTACGGAGTGTGGCGTGATCAAGATGGCAGCCGATTTGATCATGTACGCCGATCTGGGTGAGTTACTGCGAAGATTATTTATTGAAACGGGAACAGAATTTTAATTCCTTACCCTTCCGGTTATGTATTATTTCAGACGACTCGGAGAAGCGATACTGCATCAATATGATGTGCTTGCTCACGAAGGAGGCCTGCAACCGGGGTCACATTCGGCGCAGCGGTGCACTACAGTCGTTCATGAAGATCGCTAAACAATCGCTCGAAAAGCGCGAACAAGCGATGATACTGTACGCCCTATACCAGTACCGGTTCGATAGTTTAAGCAACGAAATTCTGCTTGCCAACGGGCTCGTAAGCTTTCTCGTGCGTATCCTGAACGGGATTATAGCGGAAAAGGAGGTCGCCCACATTCGGCACGACGAGGAGGAAAAAGAGCGGGCTTCGCACACAAGCGTTTTTAGCAAGCGTCGATCGAACTATGCCAAGGCGGGCAAATTACGTCGAAGCGATCTTCTGTTCCATTACAAATCCGGCAACAATGGGTACCATCAGCAACAGCAGCAACAACATCACAAGGCTGCCAAACAGTCGAAACTGGATCCGTACTGTTCCGCACCGGAATCTCCCGACAGTGGAAGCAGTGGGTATGCAAGCACCAGCTACGGAACGGTCCGCAGCCCATCCATGAGTGTCGGATCAAGCCCTTCGCGTGTACCGGAAGATGAAGCGTTTGAGGACGATACGGAAGTTTATTCGCCGGTGTGCAGCGATCACGAGCAAGAGGACGAAACGGGTGGGGCGGGTAATGGCGGAACAAACGGGGAACAGCAATTATCCGTGCTAGCCGACGTTTGCCCACCCAGCGAAGCAAACGGTACGGAAGACGAGGAACAGGAGGAACTGGAAACGGTCGACGGAGCGGAGGAAACGAACGATTTCGATATGGTAGCGTACCTCATCGAGGACAGTTCGAACGCAAAGTGGCTGGATGCGGTAGAGGAAAAGGATCTGCTCGAGGAGGACAGCTTAGGGCTGAAACCATCGAAAGCGACCCACCCGGAGGATTGTATCGATGAAAATGAAATGTTCAAGATTGAGCTAGACATTGCCACGGCTAAAACGTTCGAAAAGTATCCGATGCAGCCGACGCTAACCTTGCTGTGGTCCGTTTCGAAGTCCTTTCCCGCGATGGAGTTTGTGCAGACGGACACGCTTGAAACGTTGCTCAAAATATGCAAACAAGCGAAGAAACCCCGTGGCCGAGCGTTCCAAACGTTGGCCAACATTCTGAAGCACGTCAATCATTTCCTACCTCTGTTGAAGGCGGATTTTGTCTTTCGGCTGCACGAGATGAAAAGTCCGTACCCTGCGCACGGTGCTCGCTGCTGGAGTTGCGATGAAATGCGAACCGCTTGTAACGATCTGATGTCACTGTTCGGTTCGGTCGGTGAGACAGGTTACGGGCAGGGTGAGATTGCGCACATACTGCGCACTGGCGAGCGGGATCTAAAGCTACGCGTATCGATCATAGTGCTGTTTGTCGTGCGTGACACACGGTTGCTGCACAAGCTGCTGTTCGACATGAAGGTGCTCGAGATGGTGATGGACTTTATACTGGACGAAGGCACCGAACAGCAGCAGCAGGAGCAACAGCGACTAAACGGTATTGCCTGTTGCGCGATAACACGATTATCACAGAATCTGGCCATCTTCGGCGAGGAAGAAGATACCGGCACACCGAGCGAGAAGCTGGAGGCGAAAGAATTCGACAACACCGTCACGATCTGTGACGAGTCGGCGCTGAGCGTCGATGAAAAGGTTATGTTTCGCGTCCGGAGCGGTCCCACGGCACCACAGGAAACGGTGTTCGTCAGCAAAGCGTTACTCATGGAGGGCAGTGAAGTGTTTCGCCGCATGTTCGAGGGCGATCACTTTATCGAGTCGAAAAACAACGAAGTGCACCTGCACGAACCGATCAGTGCGGATGGGTTGCGGTACTTCTTCTACCTCGTACGGCTGCAAACGTTAAACAAGCTAACCGGCATGGCACCACCGCCGAAGGTGATCGAAGCCAGCCTGGATGCGCTCAGTCTCGCGCAGAAGTATCTGCTGCCGACGATCGAGAAACCGGTGATGAACATCATCAAGACGCTGCTAAACGATGACTGCGTGCTGAACGTGTTCGAGTGGTCGCTAAGGAACTACAACCAGGAGCTGCTCGTCGCCTCGACGTACTACTTCCTCTACTCGGACATTAGCGGTGCGGCCAAATGGAAGCTTTACCGAGCGGCCAATCGGTCGTGCTACCGGGACGAATGGAGACGGTTGCTTACCGAAACCATCCTGTACCGTGTGCAACCGAATGCGGAGCTTTAAACTACGGCCGCTCATTTCGTTTGACCGTTTCTGCTTGTACTGTGATCATTATTCGGCAGTGTCTACCTTGCCAGCTTCTGCCGACGGAAATTGTGCGTTGTCGCTCTCGTTTTAAACGTCCTCGCCGACGTTCGTTAAGTTTATTGTTCACTTAGTGATCACAGTTCGGACTGGCCTCGCGCCCGTTAGGTATCCTTGCTTAGTTACACACTGCCACACACCTAGGGGTTTGCCGTTACAACCGCTTCAAAATCGTTATCATACCAGACAGCTTACGGGATGATAAGCGTGACTGGATCGAGTGTCTGTTTGTGTGTGTGTGTGTGTTGAAAACATTCCGATTTTCGATAATCCCTCACCCTCAACCTAATCCGCCGTATACTAATTTTTATACCTCGAGTTTGTTTTGTAATTTATTATTACGTACGAGATTGTGAATTTACATAACGCAAACAAAACACTGCCCATTTCGTTCTTACGTCTTTAGTATACGAACAAATAATCATCTAGCGCATATATTTATNCGGATGGGTTGCGGTACTTCTTCTACCTCGTACGGCTGCAAACGTTAAACAAGCTAACCGGCATGGCACCACCGCCGAAGGTGATCGAAGCCAGCCTGGATGCGCTCAGTCTCGCGCAGAAGTATCTGCTGCCGACGATCGAGAAACCGGTGATGAACATCATCAAGACGCTGCTAAACGATGACTGCGTGCTGAACGTGTTCGAGTGGTCGCTAAGGAACTACAACCAGGAGCTGCTCGTCGCCTCGACGTACTACTTCCTCTACTCGGACATTAGCGGTGCGGCCAAATGGAAGCTTTACCGAGCGGCCAATCGGTCGTGCTACCGGGACGAATGGAGACGGTTGCTTACCGAAACCATCCTGTACCGTGTGCAACCGAATGCGGAGCTTTAAACTACGGCCGCTCATTTCGTTTGACCGTTTCTGCTTGTACTGTGATCATTATTCGGCAGTGTCTGCCTTGGAGCTTCTCCCGACGGAAATTGTGCGTGTCGCTCTCGTTTTAAACGTCCTCGCCGACGTTCGTTAAGTTTATTGTTCACTTAGTGATCACAGTTCGGACTGGCCTCGCGCCCGTTAGGTATCCTTGCTTAGTTACACACTGCCACACACCTAGGGGTTTGCCGTTACAACCGCTTCAAAATCGTTATCATACCAGACAGCTTACGGGATGATAAGCGTGACTGGATCAAGTGTCTGTTTGTGTGTGTGTGTGTGTTGAAAACATTCCAATTTTCGATAATCCCTCACCCTCAACCTAATCCGCCGTATACTAATTTTTATACCTCGAGTTTGTTTTGTAATTTATTATTACGTACGAGATTGTGAATTTACATAACGCAAACAAAACACTGCCCATTTCGTTCTTACGTCTTTAGTATACGAACAAATAATCATCTAGCGCATATATTTATCTCGTTATCCTAGCAACAGTCCTCGCACACGTAGATGATGCCGCGTGATATGTGCGGCAGTAACCGTTTAGCATCATCGGGATGAATATATTTCCTTCCACACACTCTCCCTCTCTCTTTGAATGTTACACTGTGTGCTGCATACCCGGCGGTGTCATGTACTGGTTGTTCATCCGATGCCCGTACTGGAACGATATCCGAAGCTCGCCGAACCCGCTGCGCGGAAGCACACCGTCAATCCATTCGAGCGAAAAGTGGTACACCCGTTCCGGGTCCGGTTCATGCCTGTACCGTCCCAGCTTAATATACGTGCTGTAATAAAGCGGCCGAATCGATCGATCTTCCTGTCGATTGTCGTCATCCTCCGTCGGTTCGTACGGTACGTAACGATCATCCGATCGCCGGATAAACTTCTTTTCGAAGCAAAGCTCCATCTTATCCGTTCGAAACACGTGCAGAAGACTTTTGTGGTGTGTAAATTTATACATCTGTGTCCGGTCGCTATCCGGCTCGGGTTCCGGTTGCCGTAAACGATGGCCAACGGAAAAGCGTGCTCGCAAACAGCGAAAAAAGTCTTCCTGTATGCGAAACGTTTGCACAGCCGGCTTGCCATCCGTGTTGTAATCGATCACGGAGTTTAGTTGCTCGATAACGGACTCGAGCCAGCACGTGAAGGACAAATTGCACTGAACTACTTCGTACGCTGGCATGGGTAAAACATTAGCACCGCCCACGTGCTGCAGTCGGTTAAAAATTACTCCATTCGATTCGAGGACTTTCATCAACTTGCGAACGCTATAGCTGCCGCGCGTAAGCTTCTCACGAGCCATCCGTCCCGAGCGCTTGAGGGCACCTTTTTTGGTTGTGATGCGAACCAGCTCTTCTGCCTGCGAGTTATCGTCCGTTTCCGGCACCGGGAAACTATCTTCACACTCGATAAACGATGGACAGAAATCGATACGATCCGTTGGATCGAGTTCGTCCATCAGCTCGATCTGACAGTCCATCAGATGGAGACTTTCTTCACCACCGGCAAATATGTCCGGAATGCAGGTGGTGGGCAGCGAATTCCGTACCGTTTCATCTGGGACCGTGTTACTGTTTTCTTCATGATCGAATAGTTCCATATACGTCGAATTCAGCATCGATTGCATCTCAGTGTGTTCGCTTGGTACCGATATGTAGCTGGCATCATCTGCAGCGAGAAGATATTCATACGAAAACACCGAATTCGTATCACCAACACTATCCAACACTGCAGGTGAAGATGATGTGGTTGATTTATGGGCTACGAATTTCTTCAGCAGAGCAGTCCATCGATCCCCACATACTGCTGGGGCGCTCAGTAAACCGGCTGCGACCGCTTGCATATGCCAGCACCCGTTGGGTTGCTCATCCGTTTGGCAATCGCAATGCAAATGGGAATACTTTTGATTCTTTTTCATAGCTATTACATGGGACAGTCCGTACGGCGATGGACAGTGTCCAACGACAAACAAATCATTCGATACACGCTGCACTAATGGACCACCCGGATGGCAACATTTTTCCCACAAGGTCCGTTTTTCATCTTCCGAGACACCGAGCGAATGGATCGTTTCCTTTAGCAATGGCACTGCTTGCCCAACGGTTTTACACGACGAAATGATGCGGGTTAGATTTCCTTTATCAGAAATGTCTTTGCCTTGGATGGTAGTATGGGCTCCAATTGTGCCATCAGCACAAACATTCGCACGGACGATATTCCGCATACCATCACGATGAGCATCACGCACACTGTACAGTTGACTATTCGTGTAATCCGTTTGAAGCAGTCGTACCGCAATCAATGTAGATGGCGAGCCGCATTTCACAGCATTCGGAACTTCGTGTATTGTTTGCTTACAAACTTGATTCTTACACTTTATAGCACGATTCCCGTTGAACGTTCCGCAATGAGCGCATTTACGAATGCCTCGCATTGTTCGACGGTGATGAAACTTTAACTCCATGCCGAACGATGGGGCAAACACTTTCCTCGTTACACCCTTATGTTCCGTTCTGGAATCGCTTGACCAATCGATGGGGCGAATTTTAAGCACGATTTGAAGAAGACGCAGTTTGTTTACCCCCAATTTGTTTACGTGAATTTACCCGATGCCGAAACATCATCTGGCTGTTGACAGTTTTCGAACATGATTAGATCATTGATTTGGCCACAGTTTCTTCCGTTTTCTGTGCTTAGTTGGGCGAAAATTCCAAACATGCACTCTAACAACAGGAGAAATCAAAACATAAATTAATTACAATGTTTCAGCAGCAATTTAACACATTATAAGCGGATGTATGCATTTTTCAAAAACAAATGCAATGTTCGAAAAATCCAAAGCTGTCAAACATTACGTCTGTGAACCAACCTTGTTCGCTTCCCATTTCGAATCCAGAACAACGAACTCTGGAACAATAGCTGTCGTTCTTGTTGAATTTGACGTCTTCAAAAAAAAAAGCCAAACCGGACCACAGATCACACGCCACAGCGCCTCGTTTTGTTTTCCTTTCCGTTTCGTCGCCCGGCAGCCGGTTTTGCCGTCGGAAATAATCGACAGAATAATTTCACACTACGTGCAATAGCATACGCTTTAACGGGCAAGCGTTTCTACGACGCTAAAATGTTTCTCCGGACAGTACTTGTGGCGGCACTCGTATGTGGCCTTGGCGTGCACCTGATAGAGTCGCACCCAGGATCGAAATCGCAGGTTATCGAACTGGACGAATCCAACTGGGACCGAATGCTAACGGACGAGTGGTTGGTGGAGTTGTAAGTGCACCGTTCATCGTGTTAATTGCTTGCTCTAGAAGAAAAGCTCCTCCACGAAAAGAGACTTCAGCCGCCGCGTGTTCCATGCTGCTACGTAGCAGCAGATGTGCACTTGGTGGCATACACCCCTCGGTTAATGATTCTTTCTTTTCTCTCTCTTTTTCTCTCTACGTTTCACACTTGCACACAGCTATGCACCATGGTGTCCGGCCTGCAAAAGTCTGGCCCCCATCTGGGATGACCTTTCAACGTGGTCGGACGATTTGAACATCAAAACTGCGAAGGTGGACGTGACGTCATCACCGGGTTTAAGTGGAAGATTTTTCGTCACCGCGCTGCCAACGATTTTCCACGTAATAAATGGTGAATTCCGCCAGTACAAGGGACCACGCGATATGAACTCGTTCATGTCGTTCATCGAGGAAAAGAAGTGGGAAACGCTGGAACAGGTATCGGCCTGGCGCAATCCAGACTCGATCCAAATGTCGCTCGTTTCGCTGTTCTTCAAGCTTTCACACTTCCTGAAAGTAAGTAGAACCCGCTGGCGGGTAAGTGTCCGTGGAGCGCCTTCCTCGGTTCGCATGTGTTCACCCCCTCCAGAATATGTTTCTGATTGGGTGCCTTTTTCTTTGTTGCTACAACCGAACAATTGTGTTTAGGAGCTGAACACGATGCTGCTGAAGGAATACGGTTTGCCCGTCTGGGGATCGTACACCCTGTTCGGTATCGGTACGGTACTGCTCGGTGCCATCTTCGGCCTGATACTGGTATGCATCATCGATTGTCTGTTCCCACCCAAGTCCGGCCAGCGGCAAAGCTTCTCCGAGCACAAGCAGAAGGTACGAGCGGAAAAGGTACCGGAAGAGCTGCGCGGTGACGAACTTGTGGATGAGGATGAGGAACAACGAACCGCCGACGATGATGGCGAGTATGACGATGAGGAAGAAAATGCCGAAGGTGACGAAAAGGAAACATCCGAGGGTGAGAAATTCTCCGGCAGTGACGATTCGGACGATGAGGAACCGGCAGTAGCCCCCACGGAAGAGAAGCAGGCAGCGGATAAGAAATCACAACCGGAACCAGTTGCGGAAGAAAAGAAGGAAAAGACCACCACCAGCCCAGATGTGAGAAAACGCAAACCAAGAAAGGCAGACTAAGGCGCGGAGTAAATGGGTAGGATGGATGTGTGTTTGCCAAGGGGAAGGCAAATTATTATGCAAAGTGTTTTGTGTTCTATGTTGCTGACGTCTCCTGTGTTAGGCACCCCTCGGTGGGTGCGTGGTTAATTATTTGACGAATGGCTTGAGCGATAAAACTTTCAGGATCTGTCCTGCTCAAACAATTGGCCCGACCGTTGGTGACCAAACTCACCAACGAGAAGTGTCCGTGTAAACGTGTTTTGCATTTAGTTCTGCATCAATACTTTCCAATACTTTCTACATTCGTTAGTGTTCTTTTCTTTTCTTTTCCTCTTTCGTTCTATACCAATTTTGCAACTTATTTGCTACTTCTTTTTAACAACAATTCGTTTGCTTAACGTAGTATTTTTGTTTGTGTACATTTAATATAGCTGATTCTACTACTTACAGTACGATATGTTCGTGTATTGGTCTACCTGGTAGTTGCGTGCGGTTGGGTTGAATTTTGTACGAAATTCTTTAAAACCCTACCATCGATGATCACGTTTCGTTCGAAAACAAGCAAGCAAAACAAAAACATAACATCTTTAGAGAGATTTGCAAGTGGAATAAACGAAATCTCATACGATCGTTCTTGAATGAATATGCGTGATAGGAAGTATCGTTTTTTTTTATATGATATACTCAAACCAGGTCAAACAACACAACACACACGCACACATATATATACGCAAGAATCAGCTTGATTGTAAGTTTGATCACTGTTTCCAAACAGTCACAAGTTAATGATTTTCTTCTACATTTTCCATTCGTTTGAGTGAACTTTTTAACGTAATCTGTGAATACGCCAACTAATAACTTAGTGTTCGTTATCCTTGTTCATCCTTGGACTGGGGAAGAGAGGAAGCGGGATGAGGCGATCCCCGGGGCCATGAGAAAAGGAACATTTGCCCCAAGCGTCAAAGCGCACGAAAGAAATTGTAACTTAAATTCATCACGAGATTTTGTTTGTTTTGCGAAATAAAGTCACGATTTGCTAGTGATAAGTGGAACCAAACAAATACGATGCTGTTGTTTGTTTTCTCGTCGATCGTTCATACTTATTGCGTTGCTTGATTGTTTACACGAACCGCAAAAGCATATCTTATCGTAGTTCAAATATCAAACGGACCAATTTGTGGATCAAACAGCAGCCCCATCGGTGAACTAAACTATGACGGGAGGCCTTACGTGTGTCATCAAGATGCTTTAATGGTACGTAGCAATAACTTTACAAAAATTAACCCCACTTTGTCTTTAATCTACGTACGTAAAACTAATTAACAAGCACGTATCCTAACGACCAATCAGCACACGCGAAACACCATTAAAACCCGTTACCTGTATGTAATTTGCCACACCGAACGTCCCATTTCATACGCTAAAGTTTCCCTTAAGCTGATTAAAGTACGCCATATCGGCGGGACTTATAGAGGGGATAAACTTTTTGATCGCTTCTTTGAAATCTTCCTCCGTTACGATCACCTGATCCGCGCTGAGACCTTCCTCGATGGAATCTGCAAAATAAACAGCAAAGGCATAAGTTCGTTTTACTAACAAAGACAGACAGCGATCAGTACTACCTCCTGCGATGGTTTCTTTAACGGTGCGCCGTACCGCACTCAACCAAGCGTTCGAACAGATCGAGTACATATCGGCACCCGTCATGTCCTGCTGCAGACATTCGGCGATCTTTCGTAGCGTCAGGTTCGTCGCCAGCCGGAACCGTCCCGTCACGGCACGCAGCACACTTTCCTTATCTTCCACGGTACAGCTAGGGCCAACGTAAAGTAGCTTATCGAACCGGCCCGGTCGCAATAGTGCTGGATCAATCAAATCCGGACGGTTGGTGGCGGCAAGTATAAAAATTTGCTGTCCCGGATCCTTCGATATGCCGTCCATCTCGCTTAGCATTTGTGACACGACACGATCCATAACGCCACCGGAATCTCCGCTCACACCACGATTCGGTGCCAGCGAATCAAGTTCGTCAAGGAACAGGACGCAGGGTGAAGCGGTCCTTGCACGTGCGAACACTTCCCGTACGTTCTGTTCGCTCTGGCCAACGTACATGTTTAGCAGCTCGGGTCCCTGTACGGAGAGGAAGCTTAAGTTGCATTCGGTTGCGACCGCCTTCGCGATCAGTGTCTTTCCAGTGCCCGGCGGTCCGTACAGCAGTATGCCCGACCGGCGCATATTCTTCCCCATCAGATGCTTGTGGCGCAACGGTAAACCGATCGAGTTTTGTATTTCCGATTTCAGCTTGGCCAATCCACCGATTTCCGACCACAGCACTTTTGGTACTTTCGGTGCTCCAAGACTGTCCGAGAAGGTAGATTGCATGCTTTCCAACGATTCGATGAAATGTTTCGACTGTATCCGAGCTTCTTTCGAACGTCGCCACGCTTCCAGTGCATTGCCGTACAGTAGTTCCAAATCGGATACTGTGAAACCTTGGCTTTGTTCCGCAATGTTGTGCAGCTGTTGGTCCGGAAGTCGATAGCGATGGCTGTGGGAAATCCAGCGTAGAAGCTCCAACCGTTCACTAGCCGTTGGCGGATGAATCTGTATTACCTCCAGGAACAGTGAGGTCAGTTTGGGTGTGTTTGATTCTTTCTGGTTTGCCAGTGCAACTACCACCACCGGGTGTGAGTACTTCCGACTGAAAAGGGTGGATAGTTCCGCCTGAAACGAGCCCGTTATACGCTGATCCTCGTGGCCCTCGTTGTCGACACCGAACACTTCAAAGTTTTCCAGACAAATAATCAGCGGTTCGCATATCTTTGCCTTGTTGAACGCGCTGCTTAGCTTCGTCTCCGTTTGGGAGCTAATGGAGGTCATGATTTCGCTACAGTCCGCATAGTAAACGGGAATACCGAGTGCACTCGCAACCGACCGCAGCACAGCCAGCTTGCCGATGCCACGCTCACCGCGCAGCATAAACACCGGGTAAATACCGTTCCGTACTAAGCCATTATTTTCCATCTTCATGTACGCCTGCAGCGACGAGCGCAACGAGTCGTAATATTTCCGCAACCCAAACGGACAGCTCGGTCGCCGGTTCGCTCCATCGAAATGTTCCGGAAGCAAAAAGTTGTTGTACGTTGTCGTTTGCTGCAGTGTCGTAAGACTTTTCTGCACGATGCCGCTCAGCTCAAAGCCACCGGCAGTTGAGTCAAGGTTAAGGCATTTGAACCAAAGGGACCTCATGTGTGCAAGGATGGCGAAATTTTTCGTATAGAATGTATTGCCCAAAAAGCGCTCGGTCAGTGGAATCTGATAGGTGTGGTTCCGGTAGAGTAGCCGCGGCGTTTCAAAGTATCGGCCAAGGATGAAGTCCACCATGTCGGAACTCAAATCGTACGGCGTTTGGTAGATGAAGATGTTCGCTTTTGCGACAATCGCTGGCAAATGCTGCCCTTCGGCGATACGTTGTAAACGGCCCCAGTATCGTTCTCCGCTGCGGGTGTAACGTTCGTTAAGATTTTCCACCAGATTCTCCTTGACCCACAGTGCAGTTAGCGGCACTTCCGGGTGGGGTGCTATTTGGCAAAGTAAGGACACATTTTCCTTGTTCAGTATGATCGATACGAGACATTTGCCCGGTTCGGTTTCCGTTGGTTCGATTGATTTGGCCACCTGCAGAACAAGATTGATCCAATTGATTTCACGTTCCACCACGTACTCGCGGAACACTGTAGGCGATACGAAGAGCGTGTGCTCCGAGTTCACCAGCTGCTCGGACTGGAGCTGCTCGAACAGCACATTCGGTACGGGTTGCAGATAAAAGTCTAGCGAGCGTAGTTTCAAATCGTACCGAAGCTTCTTCACACCCTGCAGTAGCACAAACACCGGAAAATAGTAGGCCGGGTAACGGGGGAAGCGTATCCGAGAGATGTACAGCAGCAGCCGCCACTGTTTGATTTGATTTTCCATCATTTTCAAAGCCTACTTTCAGCGCAATTGCACAGCTTTCGAACACTTGACTTGTTCACTCTAGTGTAGTGTAAAAAATAGTGACGAAAACTAACATCGCAAGAGCAGAAACTGACGCGATATTGCTAGTAAACGGTGAGCTTTCCATAAACGGAATAAAAACAATTCCTTCCCGGCACAGCTGATTACTGTCATGCGCGTTTGATTGAAATGTCAAAAGGGTCGTTTTTTAAATTTCCCTATTTTAACCGTTCACCGTGCGTTAACGTGCTTGTTTTGAAAAAGAAATAAAAATGGAACGCAAGCAGGTTTGATTGCTCATTGCTTATTTTATTGCAAACCCCGATAAGCTTTTCCACTGTTATCAAATACATAAGCCTTACCAAAAATGCCCAGGAAGTAATGAAATGATCACCAAATGAAAAAGAATAATAAGTTAATAAATATTGATGTAAGCACCTTTGCTTCGTTTAATCAACACGTTTCGGTCCATCGCCAACCTTCGTGTGAATGATGTAGCGCAGCTGGTTCGGTTCTTCAACGGCGAACGATTCCAGCACAGACGCCGGAACCGCTTGGATAGCTGGTTCATCAGTTGGAATGCCTTTATAGTACTCCTCTGCCGTACAATCATTGAACGGAAAGACACGTCGCGCGATGGCCGACACTTCGGCCACATCTTTCTCCAGCAGAAACAAGCACGCATTCGGACCAGCGTCAAAACTGTACGCCACCTTAACGGGTGCATCTGCACCGGCCAGCCTATTGATTTGATCTACCATGCGGATGACTGAGCGTGACACATCGTTCAGGTAAAAGCAGGGTGGATAGGTGTCCAAGCATATGGCGTGAAATTGATTGCTATCCTTCATCGCAATGCGTCCAAAAGTGTCAAAGTCCTTTTGAGCGATGGCCTAAAAGTAAGGGCAAAAAGAAATTATTCACTAGAAACTTCTCTTTCCATTTCTGCTTACCTTCTGCACCAATTCTACACGCTCTGGAACACATACGGAAGCACGATGCTTGAGCAAATCGGACGTTTTCACACTGGTGGCCATTCCCTGAGTTGAAGCGGTAGCTTTTTTACGATCGCTAACAACTAGGATCAGGACATGCATGTCCGGCCAGGCTGAAGCCGGTGCCAGCTGAATTGCTAATGAATCCGAACCGTCAGAACGTTCACCACGAGCCCACTGTACGTAGCCCGAGTAAAGACTACGACATGCTGAACCACTTCCCATGCGGGCTATACCGCTCAGCTCTTCGTTTTCGATTCCGTAAAGCGTCGCCAATGTGTACACTGTTATCAAAAATGTTATGTTGTTATATCAAAAATGTAATTGATATGTTTACGAAGCTTTTACTAACCGAAACAAGCGTACCCAGCCGCACTTGATGCGAGCCCTGCTGCTGTTGGAAAATTATTCTCCGATTCCACATGAATGTTCCACTCCAGCATCTCTGGCTTTGGGCATCTTCCAGACGCTTTAGCTTTCCTCCGTACTACGGAAAAAACGCAAAACAAACACAAACGTAAAGATGCGAAAGATTTGCGGACATCGTTTCCCTTTTTACCTTCCTGAAGGCATCGTTGAATACGTGGATTGTCGAAAGACTCTTCCACTCCATTTAGGCGTAGCACATTCTTAGCAATCTCCGGACCGGCAGTGATCTTTGTTTTCGTACGGAGCTGCAAAGTGAGAATGTACATACACGCGTCATAGGCAGTCCCATGAATTATTAAAACATCTCTGCATCTCTTACGTGGTCCGTCGAGAGGGTAACGCTGATAGAATCGTTTATCGGCAAAATCAGGTCATCGTCACGCTTTCCCCCTAAAAATGTGTGTATGAAGATGAACACTACCGTACGGCACCTGGGATAGATCTACAAAATGGATGTACTTACAGTATTTTATAATGGCAATATTTACCGGTGCAATGCATGTAACGGTGGTGGACATATTGCACGGTTTAAAATAGTTGTACAACTTAAAAAACAACGAAAAATAGCACACGAAACAGCTTCCAACTACACCAGCTTGTTTTAATACACTGTTGGCGTTTCCGTAGCTGACCGTTTAGATTGGCAGATTCAGTTGACTGCCAGCTGCAATGTCAAATGTGTAAACAAACGGTACTCTCTTTTGCTCACGGTTTCTTTCTCTCTCTTTCTCTCTCTGGTTTTCCGTTCGTTTACTTTGCGCGGTAAATTTTCTTATCGTTTCTTTTCGCCACATGGTCGCCTTGTAATACAAGTTGTAAATATCATAATATATTCAGCATGAAAGCATATTCAACACTCGTTTAAAGCTAAAATAGGCGATGATAATTTCCTTTTTTGTGTTTGAAATGCGAAACTCACCAGGAAAAACATCGAATCTAATTAGCATGAATGGCAGCACTATTAGAAGATCTTTTTTTTCGGATAAAATCAAAACCATCCTCATGGGCAAAATCGTGTTTCTTTTTTACACATTTAAAGCAAATTTATTATTTCCCTAATTAGCCTATATAATTGCTGCTGATCGCTGCTGAGCGTTACGTTACGTGAACATCTTTCGTGAAATACTTTGTTCAAGGCTAAGTACCTTCCTTTTAGGGTAAGTATCATATTTTTGCTTACATTTTTGTTTATTCACTTACACACAACACTGAACCGGAAAGTGAACCGAAATGTATGTACAAACACAACTACAACAAAGGGTTTTTATGCGTTTTTGTGCTTTAACGAGATGTCAAACTATGAGGTGATGTGAACGATCGCTTGATCGTAGATTTTTTTTTATGAATAAATAACCGATGACGGTGAGAGATGTGTACTATCAATAATAAATACTATCGTGGAGGTAAGTTTTAAACTAATCAAATAATGCTAAACGAAATTATTGATAAGCGTGGAACGAGAAATTCTATTCGGAATTTTGCAGCTGGGAGAATGTGACCTTGCTGTCGCCGGTTACGTTTGTATCCCATAGTAAACGTATTTTTTGCACCATGTCATCGTATGATCCTCATTGTTGCAGCACATGGGGAACACTATCGACGTCTTGGTTACCTTCGAACAGCGCTGGCAAAGCTCGTTTATGTCCTCCTGTGATGATGAAATGCCAAGAAGAAAACAAACCAATTGAGTAAGATAATTTACAGTTCGCTCAGTTATTTATGATCCTGTACACTTACATCTTCGTAACATCGTTGCACGCGCTTAAAATCTGCGTCGTAGTAATCGTCATAGTCTACGGACCGGCGTTGGTGCTGATGGTTGTGCTGGTGGGTCCTTTCGGACGCGGCTGTCCTGCTACGTAGAAGCTGATCTACGAGGCGCAATTGTTTACTATGCCGTACGCTTGACGGTCTTGCCGTGATGTGTGGAATAAGGCTAACCAGACAAACTATCACCAACACGAGCCGAAGGGAATTCACCATCTGTGGAGGAAGGAAACAAGGAAAACCAATAAATAAGCGCTATGGTACAAGGTGGCAAAAACTGCAACTCATCGGCAAGTGAAAGATCGATGTAACGCGGTGATGATCAGGTCTGAAGGTTTGCTGTCCAAAGTCCAGTGTCGCAAATGCCAACGGTACACGGCACACTGCAAGTCATGGGTCAGTTTGTGAGTAAACAATCTCACGGTGGTCATTTGGTTTCTTTTTTTCGTACGTCCTTTTGATAAGCCTTCCCTTGTTGGGCAATCGCAATCTGAATCATCTGCCCAAAGAAAGCAGAAACCGCTGACAGTGGAGGAGGCTGTAGCGCTAACCTTTGCACTACGCAACATCTTCCCGGGGCAGAGCAGAAACAGGATCCACCCTCGCATTGACATTCGCACGTCTTTCAAGTGCATCGGCGTGATTGCAAGCACTCCCACTCGCTAAGGTTGATAAGACGGTATGCGGATCGATGGCCGAATGAATAGCACATCTCCCATCCAGCGATCGACGCCACGTCGCGTTAGTTGTGATCATGATCGTGTTCGTGCTCGTGGAGTTTCCCAGAACCGATCCAACATGGCGACGAATCGAACCGCATGTCGCAGAGGAAGCGCAGAGAGCATGACGACTACAAAAACACTCGAAACGCTCCATGGGATGTACAGTGACATGGTTACTAACATCAGATGCACTGAGCACATGATAAGCAAGCGCTAGGGCCATGACACAGTTTTCCCCTTTTCATTCGCCATATTGTCGACTGGATGGTATTGCCGTGCACGGGTAAACAAGCACGATCCGGCACGATCGCACCCACAGGATCTTAACACGCTGTCTCCGGGTGGGAGATGTTGATTTGTCCAAACCGTCCACATAGCTCCCAGGCCATCAGCTGACCGTGGCGGCATCGCCTTACAGGAGCAGATCATCGCTCTACTCATGACATCACTGCTTGCTCCTTCGCAGGTTATCGTCAACAACAAAACGCCAAAGCTAACGAGCACAAATTACATCACTCCCTGGGGCAAAGGCGCTCTTCCCCCCCTAAAGAGATCCCGAAAAGTTCCCCCAAAGGAACAGAAACACATGGTCCCGCAAGTGTCAGTTGCTAAGGGACCGCTTGTTATGATGTGCTGTGGTACGAGAATTGTAAGGCAATGATCACGAAAGAAAAAATACTTTACGCTAATCTTGCTCAATTGGCCACCATTGGAGCACCAAAAAATTGTGGTGCCTCGCCGTCCCGTGACGTCATGACATCAGCGGGCACTTCTCAAACGTTTGACACATCACGCCGTGTCGGTGGTTGTGGATACTACGTCACCCGGCCGGCATTGGAGGCTTATCAACGACCGGATCCGGAACTATCAACACCTCTAACGTGCGCCACGTCTAGTGCACAGTCATGTGATAAGCGCTCGGTTTGCCTTACCATGCTGACACACTGACAACGATCAAAACAAATCAACTCAGCCAGCGCCATGTGGTCAAGTGCATTTCAGTAGCGCCGAACAACTAACCTCGTTCGGCCATTGACCGCCATTGGTTGCGTTTAGTGACACCGTAACCGAGGTGTCTCTCTCTCTCTCTCTGTCTATCTGGTCTCGCTATCGCCAGTGGCCGGATAATGCAGTGTAAACAACCTAAACACCAGGGATCACATTAGATGCAAAGTGCATCACGTGATATTTATGGAGAAGCGTTCCGCTTTTGCTGATCGTCGCTGATAAGCGATCGCCTGCAGACGATAAACGAATGTAATCACGATCACGAGCGTACCAGCCTGGCAGGTGTGAGAATTGCACCGCTATTTCATCACATTGCATACAAGCATTAATCGCATTGCGCCGGCTGATAAGGTCGCCACCATCTCAACGTCATCCCCGATCTGGCTAAACCGTCTGGCGCCAGGGGAACGCTTTGATTTGAAACAATAATAATGACTCAATGCGCGCAATTTAGGACTCCAGGTGTTCCAATTACAAAGCAATCGAAGCATTTTGCAAAGGATAACACAACAGATGGTACCGAACCGTATCGGAGGGGGTGTATCAACGGTTGACTCATAAAGGCCAACTCGGCAGTATATCAGGGCAGGTCGATAATATGCGCACGGTGTTACGTCGACGCTCGTGACCGCACATTCGTCAGTTGTGGACCGCGGGATGACACACCGTTCCGCGTTGTTTGAGAATATCTAGATTTATCTGCAAAAACCGGCCTTACAGCTGATGGTTGCATTTCTTTTTCGCGTGCGCAGATAACACATTTACGCATGAGATTTTTCTAGTGTTATTTAACATCTTTCTTGGCAGTTTTTAGTGGTGACACATTTTTACACTTCTCTCATGGTTTGTTTTTCAGTGGCGGTACAGTTTGCCAGTAACTCTGCAACAGGACAGGCAAAAACAATCAAGAAACCATACAATTTCTAACTCTTTTCCCGGGAGGCTGATAACCATCTTTCTTAGTAACGTGACCATTCTGTATGCATGCATAGTAAGCTAATATTTCTTGAGCAATTCTTGGGAATTACTGAACTTGCAAATGGATCGTTCCAGAAGAATCCGTGATGCGATTGGTAATAAAACGTTAATAGGCCGTACCGTACACTTGTGTGCCAACAGATTGTTCTTAAATAACAAGATCCAGTTTGAAAAGGAGAAATCTTTACTTAAAAATATGCAGCTTTTTATTCACTCCCCATTTTTCCAATTTTTTTCTTCATACGATCATGTGTTTGGGATGGTTTCTTATATTTTTCCCTTTTAACTTTCCTTCCTCAACTGACTTTCTTCGTTATGAATGAGTTCGTACTTGAAAACGGGATTTGAACCCACACCGACACGTGTCATTATGTGGTGCATTATCAACTGTACTATGCGATCATTTCATTTTTTGCCTTAACCTCACAAATCCACACTTATGATGGTGATGCTTACCTTGCTGCTTTTGTACTCCATCGATCACTCAAACGATCTCCTTTTGCTTTGTTCCTTTACTGTTGCACTTTCCGAATGTCCTTATCGAACGCACTTGGTACGATAATAATGGTATAGATTGTCTCTTTTTTTATTCGAAACGATACTTGCACTTGTACGTCCGATCACGTTACTAAATCCTTTCGCACTGCTTTCTGATTGCTGCACGCAGGGTTCGAACACACACACACACACACTTTCTGTCACTCTTGGTCGCTAAGTTAGCACCGTCCCGATCGAACGCTATCAATGAAGTGAGCCTGCTCGTTGACGGTAACGGACAGTACTATTTATTTATACACAACCGGAAAATACCGCTCTCAGCCACCACCGTCCCGCAAAACGGTTTGCTCACGCCAGTTGCTCGATGTAGCGCTCTATCTCGTGCGCTCGCGCTGCTAGTGTGCGTGCGAAGGAGTGGAACCGAACGTTCCGATTGGTTCGCAACGTTGGCGCCCCCCCCCCCAACGGACGTTATCTTGTAGCTCAGTTTTTTCTTGCTGGAGCAACGTTGCGCACACCTTCTGCTCGCATCCTGGCTCAGCGATGCCCAGCTACGGTGGACACTTTTGAAGCCGGTCTCGTGCGAGAATCGTGATCAATCGACTGTTGTTTATTATTTTCGCCTGCTAAGTGGGAATCATGGACGGCAAGAAATCAGCGACCCTTATAATCGATGAGTGTGGTATGGCACGATGGTTAAGATTCGGCATCACTGCATGCCGTCCCCAATCGCGAACGGGTGATTCCGATCACGTTGCGCAGCTTGTGTGATCAGGCGGCACTGATTAGCGATTAACGGAGCCGTAAGGGAACTCCCGTGCCATCGCTCAATAATTTCACCCGATTGCATCACGGGACGGCAGATCACGGGTTCGGGGATGAATGAAATTCCTTTGCCACCGCGATTGTTTTGGGCTTGGCGTATACCATCCATCTTACTACTAGCCGGTCACCTACATTGTTGCGCAGTTTATTTTGCGTTACAATCGCGTTCCACGCCGATTGATAATGGCCACGGGCGAAACCTTTGGACGACCGGTCGGTAAAGTACCAATCGAATTACAACCGCACGCTTACTCGCACTTCAATTCCGCACGATCGTTGCTGTTGTTGCTGTTTGTTATACTGTCCACCGGTAGCCATCCAGTCCCAGAATATGGGCATGCCTCCAGTTCATGCTTGCATCTATTCTCCAGCTGCTAGCTACGAATGCAGCTAAATGAATGTTCCTAGGTCAAGATTTGCATAACTACGCCCATATTCTGTCGAACGGTGTTATGCTGCGCTGGGTTTGCCCTGACCGTTCACATGGCTTCACATTGGATCAATTATCACACCGCCTGGGAACAACGCGCGAATCGGGAAGGTGACACGTTTAATTGCCTGCTGGACATTCCCCTACTGCGGTGTGTATTTATACCTGGGAAATACCGTACTCCCCAAAACCTGAAGGACATTCTCCACTTGATGAAAGTGATCCTGTGCATATCGAGAATGGTCTTAGAGATATCGAGAATGATTTTGTATTGTCTTAAACGATCTTTACGCTGCACATGCGTCTCCACAAATCAAATACCTCAAACACAGGCACATGATTCCGTGCCACTTTTTGATGGATGATTTGCCATGCATTGACGTTGATGCACGTTGAAAGATGTCTTTCTTCTACTTATCGTTTCTCGGCAATCCAATAAAAAGGGGGCCCAAATCTTCCCGAACTGGATGGATTGATCTGAATCGTATCTATGGGCGCGGTAGGCAAAGTATCCTTCACTGATGCTCAGAATCACATCACGATAGCTCATTGACTGATAAGACTTCCAGCCCATTATCTAAGTCATGGGTTTTCTACTATGACGGTCACACACTTGGTGACGCACGGTGGAAGAAAATGTTTGACCTGCAGTCAGACACTTGGGAAGGAAAACTGTCTCGACTATCTTCCCTATCACTGTGCTTAGTCACGTTCCGTGTCTGACCCCCAATTAAAAGCCATACGTCTCATATCTGGATCACCTGGTAAGCGAATGACAGCATCTCTCGTTTGTGGGTGTGTAAACAAAGCACGTGCACCAGCTTTATTGGCTGGTTTATAGGGCTGATGCATCGCGGAAAAAGTGTATTAATTTTGTAAACTTTCCCACCGATATCTGCCACAGACGGTGCGGAGGTGCCTAAGCTTGCCAATAAATCAATTGCACGGCCTTTCCACGGGCAGTATTTACGTCAGAATAGATAAACGTCGAAGACCGATCGAACATCGGTACCTGACATTTACTACGCGATACTGTTTAAGCCTTTTAAGGGATTGTTTTTGGGGTATCCCCTGTCGTAATAGCGCCCACCAGTTGATCAGTTCATTGGAATTCAGCCGTTATCAAAAGGTTGCGCTCTGTGTGTGACTTACCGCTGCGTGTCACCGCAATCGCTGCCAGTTGTTTTCCATCCAGGTGCTTCAATTACCTCTTTCCACTTGCATTTAGCTGTTGTGATTTCCCCACGTTAAAGACGGTGTGAAGTTATGCAATTAGTCAATGGGTAAACAATAAATTGCATCGTCAATCATCAATTAGTGATCAATTGTAAGAATTAAATTTACATGCATTTCCCTTTTACGTTTATGTTATTAATCATTTGCATTCAAGAATAATACTAATCGTGTATACTGTTGAATATATAAATCGTATTTAGATATGCAATTTAATCATTCAATCCTGACATCGATCGAAAGACTCTAGATTGAATTTTTACTCAAAAAATAAAAATAATAGAAAAAGGATTGGAAGAAATTGATAAAGATGTCGACGAATTTAAGACCAAGTGCAAAGAAATGATGATACGACCGGTAGGTATGATAACGATGATTGATTTTGCTGTTTGGAATAGATGCTTATTATTGTTGTCTAACAGATCTATTCAGATAATAACCAGCTAATAATTGAAAAAAAAAAAATAAATAATTGAGATTCGTAACTTCAGTATATTCGCTTATTACCAAAGACCATGAGACCATGAAATCATTCTCCATAAATCCTTGGAGATCCGACTTTTTCTCTTGATCTGCCAGATATCTAAGTTTATTTATTTATAGGGTTTTTTATTTGTAGACGATGATATATGGTTGCTTAAATTATACTATCAGATCGTATTGAATTAATTCCTAATCAAACCGTTTCTGATGAACTTTGAGTTCCTAAGATCGTCGTGAACAGTGTGTGTTAATTTTTAATATCTGCATGATCACTGGAAGAACAATGGACGAGTTTTGGACGAGAATGCCCAACATATTACGGACGTTAAGTTTGAGATAGATACAAGATAAGGAAGATTTAAATTTGTATACAAATCACAGTCAAGAAATATTGTTGTAGTTTTAATAAGCATAATAATTACTTTCACCAATTTACACACATATCCTCATACCAGTGGTGGACATTTTGGATACGCTAAAAAACCATTTCTGTAACATTTAATAAGCACAATCATACCCAGAACAAAAAAGAAGACAATGGGGTTTCCATTTGGTCTACGTGAGGATGATCACGTTATACTGCCGACGATCATACTTTTTTTTTTTGGTTTTGAAACAGAATCCTAGGAAACACCCAGCCCAACGAAACCGGTTCAGGATTCTGTGGCATTTCCGGCAGTCGTGCGAAGGCCATAAATCAGGTGCAACTTCGTTTCGTGGCATAAATCGCATGCCGGCAACCAACAATCTGACGCAACCAGGCCGGTCCATTGCTAGTTCCTAGCCGAGGGAAAGAAAGTCCCACCTACCCCTCCCTTTACCAGGTATTTGGCATGTCGGTACGTGTCGATGCTCATGTTTAATGTTCAACGATTTCTCATCATGATACGGCAGAAAACATGTTTGAACAAGAAATTCGCAACCTTCGTACCTTGTTCGTTACATACACAAAAAAACAACCACGCATACAAAGACTCTCAACCACCAGGCGCATGCTCGAGCCCCATCGTGCACGTTGTTCATACCTCCGCCGGGTATAAGGAGTCCAATGGCCAGCCGAAGAAGAAAAGAAACATAATCAAGTAAATTCTTGGAAACCATTTACAAGCTATTTCGGCAGTTTTTCACTCGTCTTCTTTGCACTTGGACCCGATCGACCACGCGGATCTTATCGGCCGCGTGCGCCAACACCAGTGAAAGAGATTCGAGCGCAGACATGGTTGAGGTAGAGAGACGCGCACGGATGGCGCACTGGTGAGCGGTGTTCGGTTCGCTTTGCTGCTACAGCTGATGCCGATGAGTAATGCATACCGCATGTACAGCCGATACCGGACGGACAAGGCAGTGGAACAGCAACAGCTGACCGGTACACGACCAGCCGCAAGATCGAAGATCGTCTTCGTTGTGACGGGCACCCGCAACACTTGAATTATGGTTCCGATTGGTTCGCTGCCATTGACACAATTTGAGACCACCGCTTGCCACATAAGTTGGTTTTCTCTTTCATTCCTACTGCATCGTTTAATGAAACAAGATTTAGCACGACGATCAATTCAAACGGGTTGGGATGTGTTAGTCTTCGTCGGGAGAACCATTTTGGCAAACGGTGTTGCTAAGGGACCAATTTGGTCCTGCCGTCTCGCCAACGGCAAGCACCGTGTGATGATGACGTTACATGCTTTCGGCGTGCTTGCCGACCGAACAAAGCGCGAACCCATCTTTCCCCGTGTTGCGCTAGAGTGACGTAGTCGAGCACATGCTTTGTGAGACACGGTTTCGCTCGTCGGGGCCAGCAGGGTACAGGGCATTGTGC
This sequence comes from Anopheles rivulorum, assembly GCA_018908115.1. Lineage (NCBI taxonomy): Eukaryota > Metazoa > Arthropoda > Insecta > Diptera > Culicidae > Anopheles > Anopheles rivulorum. The sequence continues at coordinate 15,805,775 of STHB01000004.1, forward strand.
AAACAGGATGTCATGCGAGAGGTGTGGAATGTGTGACGTTAATGGCGAAATTGATACTGCTGCTGTCGATTTTTATGATCGCGTTCTATGCATGACTAACAAATTGGCTAAGCACCGGGATGTTGCCTCTACTAGCTTTGCCTTTGGATAAATGTACCTGCAACATATGTGTAGATAAATTAATATGAAAATTATCCTTAATAATATCATCCTTCAAACGAAAAGAACATAAAGCATGATAAATTAATAGTAGACCATCTCGGAACTTCTAAACAATCAATTTATTCATTACTATTCAATTCCACACACATATTCAGAGCACCAAAATTCTCCATAATTTAATGGGAAAGTTAGAAACGTTTATATAGTTTTGGGGAAAAAAATCTTAAGCGTATTATCAATTTTACCTTCCTGCATAGATGATTATGCTTCTCGCGAACATAATACATTGTATAACACCGATTATGACTCTGCTTCGGGGAAACCTCTCCTGATAAGGGCACAAGCAAATACCATCGACAGCTGTAGCCGGAGCACGATGTGCGACATACCAACGGAAGGTCATCGTGATTTGGCATTATCACCGATCGGAACCACGATGACCGGCAAAAAGGGTTTAATTTATAGAGCAACTTATTGGTTGTTCTGTTAATATCGCAATGCGGAAGGTTCCGGTACAATTGTCTATTATCTACGATACATTCGAGATATTTCAGCCAGATAAGCTGATACTTATTTCACATACTCTTTTCAATGCGTTCCGTATGTTGTTTGACCGAATTTCGAGGTCGCAGTATGGTATTGTAAGCACTGGTAATGGCTTTTAGTGGCATCTGTTAACTGCTTTTAAAAAGGATATATAGAATTAATGAAAATCAAGGTTCTCGAAATGTTAGTGTTAAACACTACATCTTAAATAATGTTTAAGTAATTTTAAATAATGAACAGTGGGTATGACAGACATTTTCCACATTTTAAAATATAATCTGGTTATAATTTGAAGTCGTATATTTTTAGCGTAAATATACAAAATATTAAGAAGTGATTTCGCATCGTTGCAATGATTTCGCACCTTGTGTATTGCCCTCTTTATGCAACGGAGCTTTTAAATTGAACACGGATAATTGAATCTCTGCAATTTGGCGATGTTTTCGTAAATAATCGACTCTCTTCGGCAACGGCCTGGGGAAAAATCAGCTATTTCATTCTTTCAGTATGTTTTTCCTGCTTTACTACATACTCCCCGACTATGGGCAAATGTTCTACCATAATAGATAACAACGGTAAATAGATGGTTCAGTGATTACGCATCCGGAATAAAAAAACCGGGCGGTATCAAATTTTATAGGGATATTTGTGCGCTTCATTATTGCAAAAATGCATAATTTTATATCCACCTTTTATCGATTACATTCTCTCGATTACATGCAATGAATTATTGTCAAAAAATATGATAATAATGTTCAATTGCAATAGAAACGAAATAAAATTATGTATTTTTACAACTATATTACAAAAATACCGAATAAACGCAATAAATCAACCAAAACGTTTCGATTGCTAAATTATCCATGAAACCATAAATAAATTATTTCTAAACCAATCCACTCGATTGAAGCTTTGAAAAACGTCTCAAGAAATGCAACCGCTATTTTGCCATTTAAAATTCTTTCGTAACGCGTTACGGTTACGGAAGCGTTATCTGTCCAAAGAGTTTAGCTGTCAAAACAACTGGATTATCCGTGCATATGGCTAAACGGGTTGCGACAGTTTCGGCGACCTTTTTCCAAAAGTTTCACTTTCTTTAGCCGATACACCAACTTCCGTTCAAACTTAGCAATGGAATATATACTCAATTGATATATTTACAATATCGTAACGCTTTTTACAGAAAATAATGGACCAAAATGTGGTAATTTCGCTCCTTTTACCGGTTTGTTTGATTGCCATGCACGCGCCTACTCTGAGAAACACTAGTTTTCTCGCTCTAATGTCGTTCCTTCTCGCTTCGTTGGTGGTTTGGACTATGGAAAAACATACGTTCAAAACGAACTACGGGATCAACAATCGGTCACAATACGAACTACAGCTGCAGCTCGCAAATGAATAAACATTCATTCGTGTTATTTAAATCGTTTTGTTTCAGCGTATTCGCTTACAAGCTCTGCTGCACGGCGCGTGCAAAACGTTGCTTTCTTTCGAATTCAACAAACCAAAGTTAAAGTGTTTTCAGTCGTTGATTGAGAGGAGTCGTGTGAGAACAGTGCTGGCAGATTGTTAAGTTTTTCTGCGTAAAATAACATTTGCCGTATGTGGCACAGTATAATAAAAAGCCTTCGGATGTTAACATTGCTATTCAACACTTACAAACCAGCACTAAACGTTTGCATTGAAAGTGTGAAAGAACAATTCGGTATTCAACACTAGAACAAGTATTGCTTGTATTTGGGATATGGTGCGGTACGAAGATTGTGCGCTAGAAAGCGAATGCATCATACGGTACTGCAGCAGCAACCACACCAGCGTGCATCAATCATATGGGATGCAGACAATGAACGATTTGTGCGTACGAATGGTGGTGACATAATAAAACAACGAACAGTTTTCGCATATAGAAACGCACTAATCACGCACTTTGCAACTGTGTACAGTAGCGTGCATCTCGACGAAAATCGATAACTTCAGCCAGCGAAAGCAAAGACAGCTGTTTGTACAGTAAACAAAGAGCAAAACAATCGTAAAAAAGCAAGTTTGTATGTGTGCGTGAATCGGAAAAAGTGGATAGAAAATCGATTGATGCGTTGCGTCTTTGCCGGAAGATCCAAGTGACCTTGTGCAGAGGGTTCGATAAGGGTCAAAGGTGTAACCAGCAGCTAAACTTCGAAAGCAAAGAAAATGTGGTGCCTGGTGAATCTCCCCAACGGGACGACGTCCGGTGTGCAGTGCGATCCGAAACGGATCAGCCAGGAGTGTCTGGAGAAGGTACGTGTCAACACAGCTATGTAAAGGGGAAATTAAAAAATTTCTCTTTCCCAATGCCTACTGGGATTACTGTTTCCGATTTGCTTATAAAATTGTGTATACCGTCATGTTGGTAGTACAGAAGTGAAATGCATCCCCATCTCCTGCAACCACAGCTGATTGGCGGCGGCGCCTGTCAGTCTAGGCCGCGACCGAGTGATTCTTGTTGTTTATTTTTTTTTTGTTACTACCCTGCTCTTATACTGCAGAAACACCAGCTAGCGAAGGGCACACGGCTGCCGCTAGCACAACTCGTGCAAAATAGAGTTTTGTGCTGCGAAAAGTAAGTGCAACATTAGGGCAGCGCAGCCGTGCAAATGCACTAATCGCTGCACTCTATCGCTGCCGTTGTCCCTCTCGGCGCGTCCACTTTAAATGCATTTTTCTTGATCATTTCGCTTTCGCGTGTGGGGGTGACAGCAATAGGGCGCCATTTTCATCTGTCAGTGCACGTTGGGTGCATTGTACTAGCCCGCTCACTTACACAAACACTTACAGCTGGTCCCAGAGGTCACTAAAATTAGTCACTGACGGATGGGTGCGTTCGGTCGGGGTTTATTTTTTTGTTTTCCTCTATTTTTCTGCGCACCCGCGCACTGTGAGGGTAGTGAATTTGGGGTAATGGTTTCGGTATTTGCCGGCGCATCTAGCTTCTCTTTTTCCCCCATCATCACCATGCATTTTGAGGGTGGCCACCGAAAGGGTCGAAAGTGATCTCGCGGGTACAAAGTTCGAAACCTCATTAGCCGTAGCTAGTTTCCTTTCGGCATGATGCAACTTGAAGATGTGGCTGCGTGAGAGCAGTGTACAATAAAATTAAATACAATATCTACCGACATCGGTGCGGTCACTAACGTTTGTTTTTTAGGACGAAATTTGGGCCGAAGAATTCAGTCGGAAAAGAAATTGTTATACTTGACAGCTCAAAATAAGTCTACTAAGAGATGACAGTTGACTGAACCCGTTGACAGGTCGGTCTCTTTTTCACTGGTCCTCATCACTAGATAACGTTAGATATAACAACACTAGCTGTAATACTATTTTATACCTGTTTTAAAAGAGGACACTGATACCCTGGTTCGCAAATAAGCCTAGTCTCTTTGTGCTATATCAACGGGTGATAGTGAGCATTAAGGATAGTAAACACACATCCTCCTACAAATAACCTTATCATTCTAGAGCATCCATACTGTTCACCTTGCAATTATTTGCACTTCACTGTGCTTCCCATTTAATTAAACATGCAAGAGGTGAAGGTGTAATGGACGCGGTCAGCCTTTAATCTCAACCTCCAATAAATTGTCATCCTCTCGTACCTGGTCTTGCTGTCGTTAGTATTGTCGGACGGGATTACAAGGTACGCTTATTTGTTGCATACTAGTGCCTACTCATCAAGGTTAGCAATCAACATACAAAGATGAAGTCGTCCCTTAATCTTCGCCGGTGGACATCCGGGAGAGGATGCATATTTGCCAATTAGCGTTTATATTATAAACATTGCGCAATGTAATGACTGACAGCCATAAACTGTCCCGAGGCTGGCAGGCTGACGAGATGCGATCGAGATGTGGACTGGATGTGCACACTTGCGTAACAATTTAAATGCGTCTCCGTATGTTCTAGACTGCTTCTGCATTCCAGCTGCTTCCAGCTTTTGTCCTGTTACTATGCGGTCAGACCGACAAGGAGTGTTAGATCGCTGCAACCAGTTCAATGTCACGCTTATCATCAACTGGCCTGCCTGAGTTAGCAACAAGTCGAAAAATGGTGCACCATTCTCGGTTGGGTCGATGTCGCCCTAGGGCGGGCGAGCCTCCCCAGTCGCACTACTGGACACATTTATCCTCGATTCAATCGTGGTGTGCGATTAGTAGGCTGCAATAAAACAAGACCCCGAACCGCGGACTGGAACGCCAAAGTTCAAAGGCAGGGCTAGCAACTATAGATGACCGTACTAGGCTTATCGGTTGACCGCGTGCAACCCTTGGGTGGGTGGGTGGGTGACCACTGCCACTTTATGATACCGCACCTGTGCCCAATGGAGGAGATTATGTACGCACGCTAATGCTTTGTAACTTGATGCTTGATCAACGTACTCTCCTTTGTGTGGCAGCTTACCGCGGACTGATTAACCTAGTAAATGACATTATAGATGATAAGTTAAGCTTGTAAAGTGTAGCTGACCTAGGTACCCAACCAAACGGCACCGTCATTGTCTGATAGAACACCAAGAACAGGGAATTTCTTCTATAATTCATGTAACAAAAGGGAAAGCAACGCTGGTAAAGATTGTCACACATGTCTGGATCGCTTTGTTCTTATCTGAAGTCACAAGAAGTCGGCGGCGGACGCACATGTTCAAACGACTATTGCTCAGTTTCCATTGCCTTTGCGATAAGACTCCTTTCTGGCGTTATGACATCATCCCAAAAAGGTTATCACCCAAGCATTAATAGTGCACAGTTAAATCACTTCCGTCCGACAGTGTCCAGCATCGCGTGCTAGAGCCTCTCCTGAGCGAAAGTGCTTTCCATACGTGTGGTCGATGGTTACTATCAGCTGGTCGTTACCATACCTCGTACCTCGTAACCTCGGCTGACCTCTCGGTTGTAAGGGACAGTGCAATCAATGAAAGTACTTATGTTTTTTTAAAGAAGCCGGTTACACCCATCATCCAACCCAGTGCGATGATGATAAGCAGAACCCCGATGGCATCTGCCCATACTAGGGAACTGGGAAAAAAGGGGGATGTAATAATTGACTGCTGCATCATAATATTCCTCCTGCCCGAACCGTTCGTTCCTAGGCAAGTGACGCAAATGGATCATTGGCAGGTGAGATTAGTGAGCTACCGCTAAAATTAACCACCGACAAAAACGGTAAGCAGCAAAATAACAACATTTGTGAGTTGGAGGGTGGTCAAAAAAAACTTTTCAACAAAATGTAGATCACGGCTGTAAAGAGTCCCCTCCGGTCGGATGTTGGGATAACCTTTCCCACTTAGAGTACCAATTAGCATCCGAAGGTGCTAAGTACTATGTGTCGTTCGTCTGGAACGCTGGAAGGAATCGTTTTTTTCATTTGTCATCAAGTCGATCGACACGGCTAGCCCGGCGGTCTTTTCTCGGTTTATGAATGAATCAAGCGTAATGTGACTGTTTGTGTCTGCGGTGCATTAATGTTCGTTAACTGTGGCATATTCCAAATTTCCCTAATCAACTTCAACTGCGAAGCGCTAAATTGAATCTAACGAATCAAAGCTGCCTGCACACAACGATATGTACAATGTCGTGATGATGATGATGATGATGATCCGTGCAAAATAAAAAAGAACATCCCATCTTCGGCTAGTGAATTTGTTGAGTCAATTGCGAACAAACATCCGCGCAACAACCGGTCACTTTCATCGATCCGCCTGTCCGCATCCGCAACATCACGAAAATATGTGGCCCACAAAGCGCACAGTCGCGGGCACTCAACTCAATTGACCAAAAAAACACCCCCCCTCCCCCATATCACCCTAGTTCCTAGTGACGGAAGAGCAGGGGTGGTAAATATTATTATCTTTCACCCCACCTGTAACTGGCTAGATTTGTCCCGATCTTCCACGTTGGATGCGGTGGGGTCGTGGCTCTTATTTGTTTGCCGGTTTGCCGGTCTGTTTGGTGTGTGTTGCGAACAATTTGCGTGCTGCTCTATCTATATCCCTTTGGTTGCACGTTGTCCTTGGCGGTGTCGAGTTTTGCAACGAACAGAAACGTGAGCATTTTGTGTGTGTGTGTGTGTGTACCACCTTTGGGGGTGCGGAAAAGCCGCATGGAGGTGGATGGTTGTATTACGCAGCAGTACACGCAGCAGTGCCACACAGTGAGATAAAGCACAGAAACTTAATTGGGTAACCCAGTATCAAATATCTTCTCTTCCCTATAATAGCCACCACCCGAGACACATCATACGCACAAACTTCAAGGCATCGTCGAGGTGTTTTTGATACTGTTTGCTGTTGATAAACGATCCCCCCCCCCCGATTTGGTTTGCAGACGAGGTTGGGTGGTGGTACTTCGAGAGGGTGCGTTATCGGTGAAAAGGTGATTGTCGCGACTCTACTACTGCGCATTAAGCCTCTTCTCCTTTAGGCAATTGGAACACGCTGATCGGGGTGGAAGGGGGAGGTGGTGGGGGGAGGGGAGAGTAAGTAGTTGCCGGTTGGTCAACACGACAAACGAACCAATAAAGCACAAAGCAATCCACAACAACACAGCACAAATCCAACACACAAACCACCATTCTTTCTTTCCTCGTCAACCATTGCTGCTGCTGGCTTCACGTGCTCTAGTAGTAACAAAAATAAAAATTCAAACCCACACAAACGCAACGGTAGAATTAGAAGCCAAGAGGTTCTACTCGGCGAGACACACCTCCACTTGGCTCACGGACTTTGTGCGTGTTGTTTTCTTGCGTGCGAGAAGAAACGAAGCGACCGCATACCGGCGTTATGGTGGCCATTACCAATCTTCTGTTTGCTCGGGTAATTGGCAAGTCTGTTTTATGGTGGTTCCAAAAAAGGTTTTTCACGCAATGCCACACACACTAACCGTGGTGTGCGTACAGAGGGATGGCATTCTTAGCCACAGGGAAGTTTTTAGGAAGAGTTCGGTAGAAATCTAAACCCACCGACACACAACGAACGCGACAGAGCGTAAAGATAATGAGGCACAGGCAATCTAGGTGTACCCTATACGTCCTTGACGTGACGTGTCAAACCGGTCCACTGTACCGGGAGCGAGTTCTGTACCGGTCGATAAAATCTAGCATCCTTTAGTCTGTCGTGAGGTCTAAAGGGGTAGTAAAGCTATTGCAAGTAACAGGTAGTAGGAAGTAAATGCGATATATACACAACATCGTCTACAAAACCAACCGGCACACAATGGTTTAGAATTGATTAGCTAATCTAACAGAACGGTTAGTAGTAGTAAAAAAAAAACAAACCTAACGTGAAACGGTGGTATGTGGTCTGTGTGTACTTGCTTTATGTGTGTGTACAGGTCGTGGCTTTATTTTTCATTACTGTTGCTACCAACTTTGCCAGTCGGCAAACATAGCGTACATCTCATTTTACTGGCTAATGAGTACGGCACACATCAACGAATTCATTAGACGAGCTGCGCGAGTTGCGACTCCTCCAGTTCTTCGCCATTGTCCATTCGTGCGGGCTTCCACAGCGCTTGTAAAAGTGACAGGAAATTAATTCTCCTTTATAGAAGTGAGTGTTTTCGTTTGCTTAAGGACCGGGGTTGTGTCATACTTGTTTTTAGTACCTACAAAACTACTATTATCGCTCACAAAATTTCTTGCTTCTTTATTGTCCGGGTCGTCGGATTATTCGGTTCGAAATGACAGTTCGAAAGGTGATTTGACAAAGGAACTTGGTGTTAGAATCGATCGGTCGCGCATGATCATATTGGGTGGATGGAATTTTAGTGGTAGTAATGAATTCAATTCTTTATGTTACAATCTCCTTGAAAAAAAATGTACATTTTATGTTTGAATGTACACATCACGTTGTGAATGTTTCGAGTAATGTTACAACACAAATTCTTCCATTTAAATGTAACTCACTTACATAAGTTAAGGCTTCTAGCGCTGATGTTATGTCCACTCTTTACCAGCGTTCGGTATACGAACCACCGCAACACCAGCGACCTTGGGTGGAAGGTGGAATAAAATCACGCCCTCCAAAAGCTTTTCCGTTGGATTTCTGGGTTGTATAAGTTTTCGGTTCCATTCCACCTACATCCGGTTTGCAAATGAGCTTATCGCTTCAAGGGCGTGCGGCAGTTCTGTAGTTTGTTGAATGGTGGAACGCAATGGAAAATAGCCTTTCTGCTGCGCGGTGCCCCTTGTGCCCACATCGTGTCTGTCGGTCACCTTCGATTTATATTGGATCAGGGCAAATCATAATCAGCCTTCCGGTACACAATTACAATAGTGATTTCGTTTTTATGCACTTCCTCACTGCAATGTTTGTGGAATAAATGGCACTTTTGCCTTGCCGGGACGAAAACCACAACAACCCGGCGGATTGCATTGACTGACGCTAACGGTAAACGAACCCTGGGAGGAAAGGCCATACCGCCCTTTTGTTGCCGATTGGAAATAGTAGTAGAGGTTGCTGTGGTTTTTATTCACCCCCTCGATCGTAACTATCGATCGATCGGCAGTTCGAACGACGCGGCAACGCATCCAAGTTCGCAATGTAATGGGATGTGATTATTGGTTATTTCTAAGGTTGCTGCATCTGTAACACTAACGATTTGAAGCAGAGAAACAAAACGGGAGGCATGCAATCATCGTTGTACTTGTCTGTCGCTGGGGCCCTATGATGATGGCAACCGGCGATAGAGTTTGCGCGCGTCCCCTTAGGGGTTTAGGTTCTCCCTGCTGGGTTGACTGAGCGCGGGTTACCGCCACTGTGTTTTTTTCCTTTATTCTGTTACTGTTTGTGTGCGATTGTAACTGTGCCCGTTGGTTGAGATGACATAGAAACAGCACACAAAAACACCATTCGAACGATACACCATGCATACTACTAGCCGATGTAAATGCAAATTACATCAAGCGGTTTCGGTGGTGAGCCGAGGTGAGATTATCATCACTTTCACTGCCGTTTTTGTGTGTTTCTCACCACAACAACTCGTACATAAACAGCAACAGAAAAAAAGCAGTGTTAAAGACAAATAAGCAACTAGAGCCCCATTCTCTTTTGGATGGTGGCGCTTAAACAGTTCTGGTTCTGGCCAATGCAAAATGCGATTCGATTTCGAAGGTTGTTCTGTGGATGCTGCAAGAAGAATTGACGATGGTGGAGGTGTTGGTGGCAAGGTGAGATGGGGTTTATTTTTCATCACGAAGACACAAACACGCACACACACACACACACACATGCACGCCCGAGACACAGCCATTCCGTCGAAGGCTGTGTTGATCTACAGTTCTGTATCGTTTGTGTAAAATGTCGTAAAAATAAAAATTTATTTTTATCTCTTCGACCCTCGGCGATCATGCCTCCGTGAGGTAGTGAGGTACTAGAGGTGCAACAGCTTTGGGACCGGGCGGAAAAAAAGGAAAGCCATCTTAAGAAATGTGTCCGGTGTGTGTGAATCGTTTATTTTTTTTGTTGCTGTTCATTTTAGTAGTTTAGACTTTGACACCAGCACCGGGAGAACGAGCGATCTTACGAAAGATGACAAGGAGATCGATGCTTAGTATTTGAAGCTGCTGCTCGATTGCAACTGTATCAAATGTGTCGCACTTACGGAAGCGGCTTGGTAGCGAGTTTCAACACCTCCTGCTGCCAGTTATGTGTGTTGCTTTATTAATACGCAATATTTAGACACATTAGTAGCTTCTTATTCAATCGGTGTGGTTCTCCAATCCCGTCGTTTGGAAGTTGGATCATAAATTTCATTCACTTCCACGCATCCGATCATCGCGTGGCCGGCAAAAGCGTGCCTCACATTTCCAATTGTGTGCAAAAATGCAACCCGAAGGCAAAAATACATTCGCGCGTACAAACGCCGGTCAATGTGTGCCAGAGCATGTTTGTACACAGCCCCCCTCCCTCGTGAAGGGAAAGGGGTTTACAGCGGGGTCTGGGGGTGTGGAGTGGCTGTGAGGAAGCTACACACAAACCTAGCGGACTTTGGACCCGGCGCGAAGATCACTCGCCGACCATGTGCTCCCCGAAGGCGTTGAGAAGGGAAATACCCGGCTGCGGCTGTTGCCCGACAGGGACGGACTGTGCGCGTCTCGAGTACCGAGACAAGATAGCAACACTCATACAAACACGCTTAACTTAACCGTCTCAAGATACACTCTAGATAGTGAGCTTCTCGCATTCGTGTTCGTGCGGGCGCTCTCTTTCCGAGCGGGCAAAACGTGCAACAGCAACGCGAACGAAAAAGCCATGGCATTTTAAAAAAGTACGCGGATATTCGCACAGATATAGCCGCATTAAAACGTGAAGCAAACAAAACAAAGCCACAGCTTGGAGAAGCAAAGAAATAGGTGAATAAACATACTTACAAAGACATACACACACACACGAGGAGAGCATAAAAATGGTGGACAAAAACACACTAAACTTCGCCACATAGCTCTGGTGTGGATATGTCGGGTATATGCTTAGAGAGATAGATCGAGGAGATCTTTCTTTGGTGGTCTGCGAACGATGTTCGGATCATCGCTAATATATCCATTACAGAGGATCGTTTATGGAGTGCATTAACACTCACTTGCATACGGAAATGGTTCATTTATTTAACGTTTCCTATCTTCTCCTACTGTCGGTAAGGTATTAAACGATTTTAATGTCATTTTATCTCTTTCTAGTCTATCTTTTAAGCCTCTTTTTTGTGTTCTGTCTGTATTTGTAACTAATTCACTATATTTTGTTTAAAAAATTACCCAAAATCTTCCTTTGCAATTTTTGCAAACTTACAAACTTGCTTTAGCTGCAAACGAATGCATCGATTCAATAGCAAAACTCCCAATAAAAGGTTCCGGGTTCCCAAAAGAACAAATTTACTTTCCGCTTCCAATTTTTACTGAAATGTTTATTATGCAAAAATGCATTGGCTGTTACTGCGTGTTATGCTGCGCTGGTAAATTTTCACCATTAAGCATAACTACCCCAAAATTGCTACCAACTTTGCTTCCCCAAGTTTGGCATCAGATTGTTTATTGAAACCAATAACCCCACGGGGTTTGGCAATTCTCGCGTGGAAATGATGATGGCCCAACACCAATTAAACTGCACACTAGTGCATTTTACTGCGGTTTTGCTTATGGTACCGTAACCATGTGTGTGCATCGTAACCGAGTCATACTACATTTCAACGTATGCTCATGGCAAACGGAAGTTAGCCAAAAAAACAACAAAAAGAGTGATCATCAAAAAAAAACACAACAAACAAACAGGCAGCTTTTGCCATTTTCGTAACAAAAGCGGGACGCTGATGCTGAGTTTCAAATCAGGAACCGGTTTACGGTAAAAGTGAGGTTAGTTTTTGCTTCACCGTGAGAAGATGACGGCCTAACGAACTCGTCAGAATTTCGCCCAGAATTCCCCAGCACTTCGGTACTGATTGGGTGATTAATTTTAAATGTGTGTGTGTGGAGGGGTGGAGGGGGGGGGGTGAGTAGTGTAAGGGTAGTAATTGCAGCAGTATGCATCTGAGCAAGGTTACATCGAATGCGTGTTACGTGACCAGCGGCACGAGTTCTCTGACACGGAACCAGGTTGTTGGGGATAGTTTTTTTTTTTGTGTTTTAACTTTACGCTCTCTTTTCTAGCTAAAGTCGACGCCTTAATGGGCAACGATACTAATTAGCACGAGCTTAAAGTGCAATTGTTTTATGGGGTTTATTTGTGAAATTAACGTCACGAGCTTAATTTCCAATAAACGCTGGTGTGTTTGTACAATGTTTAGATGAATTCCCTTATCATATTAATTAGTACATGTTGATGGGGAAGTCCTATTTGATGCTATCTGTAGACTCGTGCCTGTACTGAAATGCTGCCCTGTCATCTATCCCAATTAGTCCACTAATCCTACCCTAAAATTCCTCCTTCCCAAAAAGTGCAGAATGTTTTGTATTTCTTTCATTTAATTAAAACAACGGCTCAATTAGACGTGCCCACACAAAAAAACGTTTATCAGTGAGGTTTTACACACTGCACCAGATTTGATCATTTTTTGCAATTCCACAAGCAGCAGAACCGTGACCCGGTACTACGGGTGGTTTGCACGAGACTTGCACTAATCCTGCCGGATATTTTATGCCTCACCTTCACCCGATTTCCCTAAAATCACTTAGTCACCTTCGAGTATTAGCAGCTGATAAGATTATAGGGCGTTGATCACTGCACGCTCCAAGCTGGGTTTCGTAGCTCCGGATGATGATATGGACAAAATGTTACGAGTGCTGCCACACAAGTCCCCATAATCCTGATGTTTAGTGGCAAACATGATCCATAGAGGAGGGAAGGTTGGTTCCGGACTAAGCTTTCCCGCGTTAAACCAGTGTATGTAGCGGATATTCGGTGCTAGCTAGTTCCTTCGGGTCGGTTTTGTTTACAGACTCGTTAAGCGGGAAGTGTCCTCTTGTGTTGCACATCTTGGATTAACTAATCTCCAAAAGTTATTAGCACTTTTTGTGATCAATTTTTCACACCTCAGCAGCCGGCTTGGACTTTGATCGATCGCACTCTTACACGTGTGTTGGTTTATCACGATGAGAAAACGTGCAGCGGCAGTAAGGTCAGTGTCGCGTTCCACAAAATGTTTGCGGGGTATCGATGAGACATACATCTAGAGCTGTATTATCTGTGGTTGCAGATGATTAAGTAGGTTATGTATTTTTTGGGTGAAAAATGAGTTAGAAATAATTGCCCCACCAAAATGAGTGCATATCTTGGAGTTTATTGGAATTAGTCATGCTTTGTGTTACTAAAGCATGGCACGATTGTTGACAACTTTACAGAAATGTTTTACTTAACCTCTGTTTGACATTTACCCTCCGTCGTTTGGTGTGTCGGGACATCTGCGGGTTAATGGCATATGGTTTTGTTTTTCGCTGAACCAACCGAAGATTGTCTCAAACGGTTCTACCCAACTAGCTGGCGGTCCATCGATTATTCAAAACCACGGTCACGTACCGCACCAAGCCCATCCATGCGCGAGGAAGAAGATTTGCATTTATAATGGTAGAATTGTTAAATCGTTAGACCCGTCAGCATGTGCCCGGTTTCAGGTTTGGAACGCGGGGTAAACAAATGGATCCTTTTCTAGCTTGTCCCGTGTTCTTGGCTGATGGTAGTTTGTGCTCTATTATTACCAGACGGTGGTAGTGGATCCTTGCCTGTGCCCGGCAATGGAAAGGTTACCGGCATGTGCCACCATCGTACATTGGCAACGTTCCAGCAGCAAAACAGCAATAACTGTCCTTATTGGGTGATGACCTAAAGTGTGGTACACACGCGAAAAACTCATTGCTGGGCGGTTGCAAAAGAAGAATCGTTTCGTTGTTATCCTGGTGCATGACAATTTCATCAATTCCAATCTTTTCGACCACATTCGACGACCCCCTGGCAAACGTGCTTCGTCCGGACAGCGAGAGAGAGAGAGAAAGAGAGGCAGGGCACACGAATTTGGGCGAGTAAAGTGATTTGTCACGGTAAAGCAAACACTTCCAACACGAGACCAAATTCGCGGGGAGAGTTGCACTGGGAGTTGACAAATAAAGCAGCGAGATAGAAAACGACGGCGACGATGACGATGATGATGTGCCAGAAGATTCGAATTTATCCTGTCCGTCGCGATGATGACATTGTGAGTTTCAACCGAGAACAGCTGCCACAGCACCACGGTTGGATTCCGCATGTATAACCTTCAATTAGGACGATGTCAACGGCACGGATGAACCGTACGCCTCCGCACCCGTACGTAACCACATATTCATACTTTAGCCGATGGACTTTGTGCTGGCCATTTATCCAGTAGCGCAAGAGTAGGATGCTCTTTGTTAAAATCAGGCGTACTTAGGTCGCTTATCGGTGACTTTGCATCTCGATCGGGCAGCATTTAGTACTAGTGTAATATCGGNCACAGCACCACGGTTGGATTCCGCATGTATAACCTTCAATTAGGACGATGTCAACGGCACGGATGAACCGTACGCCTCCGCACCCGTACGTAACCACATATTCATACTTTAGCCGATGGACTTTGTGCTGGCCATTTATCCAGTAGCGCAAGAGTAGGATGCTCTTTGTTAAAATCAGGCGTACTTAGGTCGCTTATCGGTGACTTTGCATCTCGATCGGGCAGCATTTAGTACTAGTGTAATATCGCGGCGGTATCGTTAGTGAGCGAAAGATCGCCACTAATTGGAACCCCGGACCCGGAGAACACGTGCTGTTCCATATGATCGCAGCGTGACTCGCAGCATCGGACGCGCGCGGTTGCAGTGAATTCCAGCGGTGATGTCATCGGCTGCTCACTTACGACGATCGTGCCCGATCGTTGAGGTTTGCACCGTGCTGCTCGGGCGCCTTTGACGATGGACTTTGATCGATTTTCTCTTTCTTTTTCGACTGTTTCGCCTTCAGCCGGTCGCCTAGCAACAGGCAAAGAGCTAGTAGGCCGATTTTATCCGGCAAAGTGCGTCGCTATGTGTGTGCGTACAGCGCTGTAGGTTTGTGCTGAAAACGTGACTACCGTGACTACTCTTTTTCTCTCTCACTCTCTTTCCCTTCTCTTCTCAACCTTACGTGTTTCGTTGGTTTTTGCTAATCCGCGGTTTAGCTTTTTAACACTCATTTCGGATGTGTAGATGTATATATGCGTGAGAGGGCCGGTCTTGTAGATCTGTGAACGATCCTGATCCGGCAGCTATGTATGTGTGCGTGTGTGTGTGTGTATGTGGCTGCTGCCGGTGACCGGCTTTACTTACATGCTGCCCAACACCCTGGGACACGCTTTTCCACTTTCGGTATGTTTCTTTGTATGATCGCTAGCAACAACTTCCCTAGGCCGTGGCGTTTAAAGGCACAGTGGCAGATATAATTTGTTTTCTTACTAGCGATTAGTTCCTTCCTTCCTTGGCCTCAGCTTTATAGCTAAACGTTTAGCTTGCTAGCCATTCGTACTACGAATGAGAAGGCGAGAAGGGCTTTACGTTTCTCCAAATACGGTCGCAAATGTAGCAAAATTGGCGAATGGTGTGTGCAGCAGGTGCCACACAGAGCACTGCGAATAGAACTGCGTGCCTGTGTGTGTGTTTGCGTACAATGGAACAACACAACGCTCGCTGCCGTTGCCATTCGGTTCGCTGCTCGAGTGGGTCCAAAGTCCAACACACCGTTCGCCGTTCGTATACACACACCGTACAAAGTCCAAAGTTTTCATAGTTTTGGAGAAGTGCAGCACACACTACCGGGGCAGCACGAATTAAACAAGCGATGAGCAACGGCGTGTGGTAAAAGAGATAGCCAAACTGTGTGAAACGAGCTAACGAGCGATCACGTTAGCGGGCATTAATACTAGAGGTCGAGGTAATGTGACACATTTCACCGATCATGTTTCTTGGTTAGGAAGATTTGGGGAAGATTTCTGATGACCAATAACTGATAAGAAAGTTATCCTAGTTCGAGACAACAAAAATTATTAAAAATTCTATCACAGATTGTAGCGTCAAGTGTATATGTGTGTGGTAGTGTGTCAGTTCCCGTTGAAGGACACCCGTCGATTCTTATGCAAGCCTCCAATGTCAATGACGCGGCAATCTACCACAGACGGTTTGAAGAACGAGAAGCATACATGTAGAGTAAGATGCGCGAGTTCTCTTTGTCTGAAAGCCAGCAGAGCGTCTTTGTATATTTTGTTTTACGGCTTGCCCCAAATTTTTATAACCTTTTTATGGCAGCCGTAGTAAACACTTGAAATTGAGTTCTAACTAAACCAGCTCCCATTGTGTGATGCACGCTGGAAACCTGTTGTTCTTCTTCCGAGACCATTAAAGTAAACACTTGACGCCCACAGCGGAGTAACTATCTGCCGCTTAAAGCTCTCTCTATCTCTCTCTCTCTCTCTCTCTCTCTCTGTCTCTCGATCGTTCGCTTGCCTATTGCCAGCTGTTGTAGAGGGCCCTCAATTAAGCCTCCACGAGGAAGACTGGGTGTCGTTGACTACGTTCTGTTATCGACTGATAAGCTCGTTTCGTTCAATTAAGGTAAACAACAAGGCCTAGTGTAGTGCCTTCCACACCTTTCCAAGCTTTGAGCGCACAGATTGCGACAAGGGACAAGGAACCGACACACAAAGCACCCCGGCAACGGCACATGCTGTTGTTAAGCTGGACGTGTATGTACGGGTGGGTCATTTTTCTATATCTACGGAATATGGGAAGTCGTCGCGTTGACGCACCAAATAATAAAACAAGAATTAAAGTGCGATTTAATATGCATAACACCGCACAGCATGCGCGCTACATTGTGAAAACAAACAAAGGGTCCAAAGTCCAACCGGCATTTATTGTTGGTTGGTTTCGGTTTGCTGGTGGCACCGAGTCGTGTAAACGTGTACGTGGAGTGGAAGTACTACTTCTTGCCTGCCTGCTATAAGCGTTGCGGGGATTCACTCTCTCATTTCACGCACCACAGTTGTCTCATGGAAAGTTTCTTTATCTTGATAAATTTCAATACTGTCTGGATTATTGCGTTACCTAACAGCAAAACACCAACTTGGGGAGTACGGGTACGTAGTGTGATCCTGCAATTCTTACAGTTACAGTTGCGTAGATCGCGTGTATGATCCTCGCGAATCGAGCGGATGTCTAATGGAGGAAACATAAATTGCCCCATAATTTGAGCGTCGTTTCAAGGGCCGACGACTTCTACTTCACACCACCATTCGGTTAGAGGGTGCCACTTTCTTAGTGTTTCCAGCCAAATGTGGGTCATCCCACGCGCGATGTTGAGCGGCACATTGAAACGCTACGGGGTCCGTCCTCCCCCCCCTACGTAAACCAGAAGTGTGTAGTAGTCATTCTTCAGCTTCTTTTCGGTTCCTTCGGTTGTCAATGGTGGGATGTACAAGACATTTTTAACGACCGTTTTTTTGGATCTTATTTTTGAACCTGCATTGCCACCGTCGGTAGTTCGGAAACGGTGAAACTTAATTTCCATCGATTCCAATCGGCGACATAACTTGTTGTGGCTCTATGGGGTTTGGATTTAGTTTGCTGTGGTGGTGGGTGTCCGACGTGTACGATTCTACCCAAAAACCGGTACATGGCCGGTCGGGGCCCCAGCAAAAATAAACATTCGGATCGGAACTGGTTTGTGGATATTTTTTTTTTTTGTTAAATTTAAATCAACGTTTATGTGTGTTCCGATCGGTTTGTGTGTTTTTTTTTTTATTTTGCATCCGTCCGTCCGAAAAGCGAAAAGCAAGAGGTTGCGCGTTTCGTAAACAACTCCACCGGTTTTTCAAGCAAGTTTGTAAGAAGATCCTGTGCGCGTGTGGATTTCATCTCTTGATCCTCCGCTCAACCCTGATGGCGCATATGGATATGGATGGAACTTGTTTGCTTGAATGAACTGTCCACGCAAAAGCGTAAGAAAGACACGATTCGTGTGTCATGATTTAGTATCATCTCGCAGTGGGCTGCCGCGAATTCGATTTTAAGATAAATTTCCGGCGACACACCTCTGAAAGAGCGTGGCTTGGGAAAGATTCCGGTAAGCTTGCGTTGAAGTTTGTATTGTTGTTCCTTTTTTAAGCATCCTTTACACGCTCTTTAAGCGTTATTAGTGTCGTAACGATGAAAACATCCTTCACGATCGGCAAACCCCACCTAGAGGAGGATCATCTGCATTTGATCAGAACCGTGTACGCTTTGTCGGGATGCAATTGAAAGAGTGAGAAACCAAAGGGAATGAATGAAGGGTTGTCTTATTCTCTCGTTTTACATTTATGTAATGTAAACATCCACTTGAGACTACAGATCAAACATACTTTTCTTTGCTTTACACTTCTACTGCTGGTGCATCATCAATTTCCAATCGAACTCAAGATGGCGGTTCGTCCGTAAGGTAAATGTTTGTCCCACGCCTTCATACCTTGTGAGTGTGTGTGTGTCGTTGTGTGCTTGTTGTTTATCGAGCGATAACAGACGCTTACCACCACACAACATCCCCCCCCCCCTCCCCCCCTGGGGCACCCACCTGTGCACCACCCCCAACCGAAAGAAAAAGAGGGTTAGGTTTCGGTGTACGACGTATGCTGATAAGAAGGAACGGTCCCAAGTGTTAATAATTACCCTCCACATTCTCCAGTTTGTTGTGTGATAAGCAATTGGACAGAGAGAAGGGTGTCTAAGGTTGAGTGTGTGTTTTGTGTGAAATGCATGTACGACGCTTCGGAGCCAAGATGCTGCCAGCTGTTAGAACACACCCGGCAAAACGTATATTTGGGATGGTCTGGATGGTGATACTAGCGCTGAAAATGGAATGAATATAGCAGATGAACAAACGATTCTGGTGGGGAATTTCGAATAACGTTCAAGTATCCGGGAGCGAGAACAAAGGATGTTCTATTGCGTGGCAGCTAGTTTTTGAGGCTGTTATCAAACGGGGTGAATGTCTGATATAAAGCTGTCTTTTTGCCATTGGTGATCAATTCAAAGCAGTGGGAGAGAGATAGAGAGAGATGAACGAGATGAAGAAAACCTTATTTATTCTTGCTGTTAGTATGAAGAATGTGGTTCTTTGTTGTTTAGAATTTGTGTTACAAATTTAACTTGAAGCTAGGGATCGCTAGGAATAAGATGAGAATGAAACAGTGATGATCAACACAACATATTCATATGATTCATGTTCATTTCACGTTTGTCTTGCAGGTGTGTGCTGATCTGGGAATAATATGCGAAACCGATTACTTCGGGCTGATCCCAGTTCGGGATGGCGATAGTGTGGCCGACGTAGATGAGGTTACCGCCAAGCAGTGGATCAACCTGCGCAATCCGCTCCATCTCTACACGAACGATCGTACGCATCCGATCGTGTTTTCGCTTCGCGTCAAGTTCTGGGTACCGGCCCACCTGATCCTGCAGACCAGTGTACGTACGCTGTTCTTTATGCAGGCGCGCCAGGAGCTGTTCGATGGCCATCTGCGACCGGCAAGCTGGGCTAATGCGGCCTACCTGGCAGCGCTGTTGCTCCAAGCGGATGGCATCAAGTACGATCCGGCCAAAGTGCCGAATGCCGCCGAAACGCCTGTCGCTTCCGGAGCCAGTTCGATCGCCTCATCACCCGAACGACGGCCAACGCAAGGGCTGAGACGTCCTTCGAAGCGCAAATGTTCCGAAATCGAATGCAAACGTGGCAGCGTTAGCTTGCAGAGTAGTGCTGCGAACGTGACGCCGACGGGCTTACCGGCTGGGGATAGNTAGAGATGAACGAGATGAAGAAAACCTTATTTATTCTTGCTGTTAGTATGAAGAATGTGGTTCTTTGTTGTTTAGAATTTGTGTTACAAATTTAACTTGAAGCTAGGGATCGCTAGCAATTAGATGAGAATGAAACAGCGATGATCAAAACAAAATATTCATATGATTCATGTTCATTTCACGTTTGTCTTGCAGGTGTGTGCTGATCTGGGAATAATATGCGAAACCGATTACTTCGGGCTGATCCCGGTTCGGGATGGCGATAGTGTGGCCGACGTGGATGAGGTTACCGCCAAGCAGTGGATCAACCTGCGCAATCCGCTCCATCTCTACACGAACGATCGTACGCATCCGATCGTGTTTTCGCTTCGCGTCAAGTTCTGGGTACCGGCCCACCTGATCCTGCAGACCAGTGTACGTACGCTGTTCTTTATGCAGGCGCGCCAGGAGCTGTTCGATGGCCATCTGCGACCGGCAAGCTGGGCTAATGCGGCCTACCTGGCAGCGCTGTTGCTCCAAGCGGATGGCATCAAGTACGATCCGGCCAAAGTGCCGAATGCCGCCGAAACGCCTGTCGCTTCCGGAGCCAGTTCGATCGCCTCATCACCCGAACGACGGCCAACGCAAGGGCTGAGACGTCCTTCGAAGCGCAAATGTTCCGAAATCGAATGCAAACGTGGCAGCGTTAGCTTGCAGAGTAGTGCTGCGAACGTGACGCCGACGGGCTTACCGGCTGGGGATAGTGTTCCGTCCGCTGGCCAGGACACCGGTTCCCAATCGGTGGGTGATGGATCCAACAACGCACCAAAGAATATTTACCACCGTTACGGTGCACTTCGGCCTGCATTTGAAGATACCGATGAGGATCGGCCGGCGGAGATCGTTCTACAGCCGGGCAACTTCTACCAGCAAATCGCTCAGGAGCACGAGAAGCTGTCACGCATTCGGATGACACCGACGTCGGCGCAGTACTGGCTGCTGGAAGAGATCTGCAGTCTGGTTGGGTACGGTGAGGAGATTTTCGAAGGTGTCACGATGGCCGAACCGGCGGTCGTATGCAAAATAGGCGTCAGTCCGCATGGACTAACGATTGTAAAGGACGATGAAAAGTATAGGTAAGAAGCGTAGTACAGTTGTGTGGAAACCAGTGCGCAAACTTAACGCATTTTTTCTTCCCATCATTACAGCGTTCCATTCACCGCTGTTAAGGCGGCCAAATCAGTTAAGCGTTCCTTCCGGTTAACGTACATGAACGAGAATCACGAGGAGACGCACGTGGAGCTAAAGTTGCCGAATCACCGGACAGCGGCTTCACTCTATCGGGCAATCACGGAAAAGCACGTCTTCTATTCGTGCGAAACGGTGCGCCCGATCGTAACGACGCAGTTCATACGCGATCTCAAAGGCACGATCGTGTCGATGTTCAATGAAGACACCGAACTCGGCAAGCGGTACGTGTTCGACATTCAGCGCACCTGTCGGGAGGTTTACGATGCAGCACGCCGGACCCTACACGCACGCGGTATCGAGATTGCGCCCAGCGCCGATGAGCATGCGGAAACACCAGCTGAAGCGCTGGGTCGGTTGGAGGAAAGTCTCCGCACGCGGCAGGACGAATCCGGCAAGCTCGAGAAGCTGCTGGACGAACGGATACGGGAAGCGATCACCTGTCCTATCTGTGTGGATGGTGAGATCGATACTACCTTCCTGCCATGCGGTCACATGACTGCCTGCAGAGCTTGCGCCTCACAGTAAGTACAGTCTGTCTTGTTGGCATTGGAGTGTTTGCTAATAAGCCCGTTCTTTGTTCTCATTTTTGCTTCCACAGATGCGATCGCTGTCCATTGTGTCGCGCCAACATCGAAAGTACCAGTAGAATATTTCTGCCTCCCTTGCTGCAGTCACGCAAGGAAGGTGCTGGTTCGAATGCGAACCGACGATCCGCGGATGTCACTCCAAGCATCGAGACGAGAGCTGCGAAAGTAGCGCCCTTGGTACAATAATTCTGGATCAAACTGCGCATTACGGATGGATTTGTTAGATAAGCGAATTGGTGATATTATTTGTTAATCGTACTGTTGTGAATGGACCCCCTTTAGAATGGTTTCGAGTGGATGGTTTGATAGGAGGGGACAAAAAAAAAGAGAAGAAAAAAAAAACAGTGTATGCTTTAGTACAACCGAGAGGAGCGTGACCGATTGTTTGAAGATGAAATGATAGAAGTACGAAGTACGACATCAGGAAACCGTATATAGTCAGTGAATCAATGCAAATCTTTAAAATTACCACTAGTTGTGCACCACCGCAAGCAACCGAGCCGTAAGGTGCGCACTAGAATTTAGCTCGTAAGATGTTAAGTTTATCGTCGCCTATATATTGGTTAATTTTACCGTCAGTGATACTTTTACGTTTTTGTTTAGTACCTTTTTTGTTTTTACGATTCAGAACCAGATTATAGTCAGTGTATAGTGTTTCGTGCACAGGAATGGAAGCAACAAAAAGAAAAAGTAAAACGGTTCGCTCATTGTATCCGGATGCAATTTAGAAGACCGGTTGTGAGACAACGATTTGTTTGGTAGTATTGATGTGAAGTATTTTTATTTGTCTTTCTAAACTCACACGTACGGTAGACATTTTACCACTTAATCAGGTCGTTATACTGCTTGATCAAGCCTGTAAGCCGGTTTCCGGTAACGCTGTGTGCTAACATATCTATATACTATATATTTCCTGTCGATTGCGTCAATGCACGTTGATTACCATGTGTAAGATATTAGTAGTTGTTAATGGCCAGGTTCTTCTGAGAAGTGCGAGGCACATCATAAATGGTGGCATTCTCCAGCTTACGTAAATACAATAAAAAGAAAACAGTAACAATAACAATGGAATTAAACTGTGTGTTATCCAAGTCGCCCAAATGCGCGTGTGGATGTCTTAATTTCAGTTCCAGTTTTAACGATGACGTGAAATGGATCACCAATGTTTGTTTCCTGTCCTTGTATACCAATACATAATATTGTTATAAAGAAAGGAATAACGAAAAATAATAATAATATGCATCAGGATCATCCAGACCTATTATTCACTTAGAAATAAAATTTCCTATTCTAGGTGTCCTATTCTAACCCATATTTGCTCCTTTATGCTTATAAACGAAACTAGGCAATGTATGCTGTTTAGTATCCAACCAAAATATGTAATGAAGCCTATTAAATCCTTAACGAAAAATGACTTGTCATCGTTTCAACGGTAAAAAACATTCTATGTTTCAGAATGATGAATTTAAAAGGACTGCGCATTTCGAATTCGTTCCTTTTTGCCCAACCGCCAAAATAAAATTTGTAAAAAAATATTTTCGAATTTAAATGACAGTTCATTTGGCAGTTTCGAACTTTTTCGCCCGACGCTTTACCCATCAGGGCGAAAATGGCACGATGTCACGCACACCAGCACGCATTCGTACGCCGCACGAACGCCATCTTACGGACGCCTGTGTAAACTAAATCGTTCCACATCGCTTCAGTGCACGCATCCCATACGAAGCGAGCAGGCTGTGCCATCTCGCTCTACCCGTGTACATGCGGTGACCGTATAGAAATAGGCGTGCGGTTGTGTGTGTGTAAGCACGGCAGAAAGAGCAAAGGAATCGTTTCGTCGCGGTTTCGGTTTGTTCTCCCATTTTTTCCCATATTTCCTAGAAAAATCGTGCAATAACCTAACAAATAGACAATACACGGAACCGCTGAAACCGTGCACCGTCCGTGGCTGGCTGGGTGAAAGGTGAGAAACAGTGGCGAAATGTGAAAAACGGTTGACCACGAGAAAAGGAGCGGTTCTGGTTGAAGCTCTTTTGACAAGACGTCGTGCAGGGAAAGGGAGGAAGGAAGAAGGGACGGCGCACACACAGCGAGCGAGCGAGCGAGCGATCGTAACGCAACGTAACACAAATGCGGATTTCGCGATTCCGTAAGATCCGCGAGGTGCCACCGTTTCGATGTGCTTTTGTTGGGAAAGGTACGGCAAGCCGTGTGTCGCGTGTATGTGTCGGGTTGGGTTTTGCAGTATGGTTGAGCAAAAGACGGCAAACGGTGACGAAACAACGTTCTGTGTGGAAATGCAGGATTCTTCCCCGTGGAGTGCATATTCGGTGGTGTGCGTGATATGGCGCTAGCTGGTGTAATCCGTCCATCAGAGTGTGGTGTGTTGTGTCCGGAATCTTACCGTAGTGGCGGAATCCGTGGCAGGCAATGATCGCCACAGCCAACAGCGGCCAACTGTTTTTTGTTTCTTCTTCTCCACAATCCGGAAGTAAAGTCTGGTCCAGTCTGGGCAGGTGGCTCGTGGTTGGTTCGCATCGCCTACTTCGACCGCGGTCGACCAAGTTTACACGCATACACTGGTGTCGCCATCTGAACGCCATCGTACGGTTCGTTTCGATTCGAACGTACAGCCTGCTTTGGGGTATTCGTACGACGTGTAACGCAGAAGGCGCTGAACACAGGAAGTGGTTAGTGTGGAGCACCGTGCGGAATAGAGGGAAATATAGAGAAGGAAGAAAACCCATCATGCCGATGGGGTGTGTGCGAGTGGAAGGTGATGGTGGAAACAAGAAAACACGGAAAATAGTGCAAAGAGGAAGCTCCACCTTCGAGCCAATACCGCATCCCCATTTTGCAGGGCGGAATGAGTGAAAATTTGCTGCAGGAGGGAAAGGGAAAGGAGGGTAGGGTTTATGTTTTGCCAATGGACAGATGGGTCAGTATGGAATGACATTATGTCAAACGTTAATCCACCCCACTCGGAGGATCACCACCACACCACCCCATCCGTCGTGTTTCGTGTGTTCGAAGGCCAACTCATGTTCGCGCAAGATGGATGGTCGCGGGGTGGGTGCTATTGGAAAAAAGGGTGTCATGGAAACGACGGTGCGGGAAATTGTGAAACACCAACACCGCAAGCGGATTACCATGGGATCTGGGGATGTGGGATTAACATCCCTTTTGCTGTACATTCCATATGCGGGCCGGTTGGGTTGTCTAATGAGGGACATCAACCTTCCGGGGGGCGGGCAGGAGGTTGTATTGGAGCGTTGTTACCGCAAACTGCAAAAGCCGGACGTCACTCATGTCCTTGCTCCCGTTTTGCTCTCGATGAGTTTTTCTTTGTTTGGTGGTGTGTTTGCATCTCTCGCCCGTCCGGAGGACGTTGGAACAGTAGTATGGGTGTGCTTAGAACTGTCATCCATTTGACAGCTAGCCGTGTGTCGGCTTTAGCGTTTTGTATGTTGTATGGCTGGGCTGTCAGCGGCAAACAAACATCGCTGATCGTTGTTTTTGCGACTGGAGCCGACTATTGCCGTGTGCGTCTGAATCAAGTATAAAGGTGAATAGTGAAATATTATTGAATAGCGTTTAACTGCTCTCCGACAATAAAACCCAATAACATGTGAACTAATGTTTGTTCTTTTTATTCTATTTACAGTTGCTGTACCATATTGCTAAACAAACAAAGTGAAGCAAAATCCAACGATACACACCAATGATATCGAATTTTTTAAGACGCTTTGTTCGGAACGGTTGGCTTCCGGCTCATCCATATGTGCTAGCCAGCCTTTTACGTCCCTCTCCCGCACATGAATGTTTGTTGTTTGGCGTGATTTGGTCACGATTAGCATCGATTTCATTAGAACGGGAACGAGAATTTGCTTGCGAGAAACAAGGAAATTAAAGCATTAAGATTTGATTGCCAATACGGGTTAACGATACAAATCATTACGATTTTTCGTTTACATTTTATTACTCACAAGTGAACTTCTAACCAGTCTAATACCGTCATACGCATCGAGTACGAGTCTTACAATAATTCATTTTTACTATTTCGCAGATAGTCTTGGCGGTTCGGTTTGATTGATGTTTCGGTTACAGCGCACCACCTGACGCTGGAAGGCGCGTTTTTTTATGTTGCGTTGTTGTTGTAATTGTTATTGCTTCAACGAAAGGAAGACAACGGTAAAAGAAGAAGAAGCGAAGTGATACGAAGAAAATATACTACGCCGCACTTGGTCGCAACTCCACGACACACTGGTGGAGGCCAAACGCACATCCTGCGAAGGAAACTGTGCTCTAAAAACGGGCACAGGCGTGACACGTACGTCTGGTTGTGTCTCTTGCGCGTAGCGTATGTTCACGCGCTTGTGTTTGTGTGTATGTGTGGGTGTGTGTGTGTGTACAGTGCTGTGTAGTTTAGTGTGAGATCGTCGTACAGCACACAACCCCGGTAGTATTTGTTTACATGTGCTTTTGCTGCCCTCAGTAGGCTTAGCTTCGATCGATCGTTTTATTCCATCGTTTTTGCCGCCGTCGTCGCCGTCACTGTCGCCGTGCTTCGTTCCACGGCATCGGATGGAAAAATCGCAGCAATAGTAGCACAAAACCGAGTGGCTCGCAGAGAGAGTGTGTGTTGTGTGGTATCAGTAGCAGCCAGTAGCCACAGCAGCACCCAAAAAATATTCGTCGCAGTTTTGCCGCAGTTGGTCCCGGTACCGTCGTCGGTCGTAGTGTGTGACGCCGCACATCTTTGTCATCTCGGGCGGGTTGGGCTAACGATGGCAATGATGGTGATGGTGATGCTGGTGTGCAATAATCGTAGTAGCAGCGCCCGTCGCCGTAGCAGCAACAACGACGTACACCGCGGCAGCAAGCTGTTAGTGTCGTGATAGTAGTGGAATTGATTTCTCGTGCGTGAGTGTGTGCGTGCGTGAGTGTGTGGGCGCGCTGCTGCTTGGGCGAAGAGTTAAAGTTCCGCCTGTCCACCTGTGTGCACACCCCGCCCCACGCAACATAGTGCGGAAAAGCGGAAGCAGTAAAAAAAAAGCAAAAAGCCGTAAGGAAAAGGCTAGAGGTGCAGAAAAGCGAAAAAGAAAGAAAGGAAGAGCAAAGTCCCGCAGTGTGTGCTGGCCACCGTATCACGTGTGTATGTGCGCATCTGCTGGTGTGTGTGTGTGTGTGGCGCGTGTGTAGTGCTATTTGTATGTGCCCCCGGGGCGTTAGTGTACCATACTGATTCGCGCGGATACGCGGATCGTGCTAAGCGTATTGTTTACGCGACAACGATCGCTACCCGAACGGCGGGTGTGTGTGTGTGTGTGCGTGCGATTTTGTGCGCCAGTGAAAGGGTCACCGCGTAGTAGTGTGATCGATTCGCACGCGTCGGGAAGTGACGGGAATACGGGAAAAGAAAGGAAAACTTTGTTTTTTTCTTTGCACTGGTAACACACCAGCCTCATTCTCTCTCTCCCTCCCTCCCTCATTCTCTCTCTGTATCATTTGTGCTGCAACCGTGTTTACAGTGTATACGTGTGTGTGTTTGCCTAAAAATGTATGTATGCCACGATAATGATGGCGGTTGCGAATGTGATGATTGATAAGAATGTTGTGCGACCGTCCGCATCGTCATCGTCAGCGCCACCAGCAGCATTATCATTCCCGTCATCAGCCGCGCGTCGTGTGTGGTAGTGTGCTGCGGTGCAAAAGTCATCCAATTTACCAAATCCCTTCGCGTCTCGTCGTCGTCGGCGGCTTAGTGGCGATATTATTGAGTGTGCGTACGTGTGTGCGCGCCCGCGCTTGTGCGTGCGTGTGTGTGTGTGTGTGCGTGCGCTCGTGCGGGGAGAGAGGAGAACGGCCTCTTTGTGTATCCGTGGGTGGGTGTGTGTATGATTAAGGTGAACCGCTGATTCGCACACAGCATAAGCAGCGCAACTCCCCGACACGGACGGTGTACAAGCAAAGAAAAAAGAAGCAAAAGAAAACAAGGTACATCGAATATTACTCACACAGTAGCACAGCGGCAGCTCCAGGCAACGATCAACACACCGGCAGCAGGAAGTGCTAAACCATTT
Organism: Anopheles rivulorum; assembly: GCA_018908115.1. Lineage (NCBI taxonomy): Eukaryota > Metazoa > Arthropoda > Insecta > Diptera > Culicidae > Anopheles > Anopheles rivulorum. The sequence goes on from STHB01000004.1 coordinate 15,833,709, forward strand.
CCTCCAAAACACCCGGAACCGAACCGCACATTTCGTCGCCGGGCGGCCGGGTTTAGTGGCACACTGCTTTGCCGCAGACGACGCTACCTTTCGAAAACGGCCGCACACTACAGCGTTAGGATAGCAACAAAGTAAGCAACAAGGAAATTATATTCGGGGTGTGGGCAGAGTTGGAAATGTGCTGGGTTGTGGCTCCCTATAATCCGTCCTGCTGATGATGATCTTCTGCCCGAACAATCGTCCCCACGTATCGACGAGGGGATTGTTTTGCCACTTTGTTTTCGTTCGTTAGTCATAATCACATCACGCTGGATTGCAACAGGGCAGAGATAGATGTTTATAAGCGTGTGCAAAAGATTACCAGTGGGGGAGTAGAGTAGAAAGCGTGCTATAAAACAATAAGGCGATAAATATAATTTTCGCCAAAGAAGTTCAATTTCGTACAGTCACAATATAAAAATTAACTATACCTGTCTAAAAAGGAAAACAAAATGATGGAAAAATGATACAAAAGGCACTATCCGTGCAATCGTTGTAGTTAGTAACTTGTTCGCATTCCCTAAAATCATAGCCGGGTAAAGATAACATTGGCATTAGCGTGATTATTTCGACGTTATCAATAATGGACCGGGCACGTGTATTGCCCCAGCCACATCGTCGTACACACATGCAGCGACCCGTGTGCCATTGTAAAATCACTAACCAAGGGACACTACAAAAGTATATCCTTTTCTTAGCAAAATCCTCAACCACGTGGCAAATTGCGTCTAAAACTAAGCACGTGTTGTGCTGGAAGTGGATATACGCATATGTGCGTGTGTGTGTGTTTTTTTTTTTTTATCTTTTTGTTTGTTTAATGCAAATCGATAAATAGGAAGATGTAAATGATACATTCAAAAATGCAGAAAAAAACATTTCCCATTCAAAAGGAGCACATTAATTCAAGATGTCTTCCGCCTACCTACGCTCACGTGTATGGATTTTGCATGAAGTGTTGATACTAAGAAAAGTATCCAAGAGATCATCCATGAAGAGTGTGTGTGTGTATGCTTCCTACATTTGTGTTTTATTTTAAATTCAAAATCAACTTTGTTCCAAAGAACACCAAATGTTTTGCTTTTGAACGCCCTTCCTCGATTAAGCAATTGAAAACGCAACGTTGTTGTAGTTGCAAAGAAAAGGTTTCGCGCTTGGAACGAACTGTTGGCCCGGTAAGCTGTCGAAGCCGAGTAATCAATAACGAAAAGTGCACGCTCTTACACACCTCATCAACGTCAGCGTTGAAAATAATAGTTTTTAGTCGGATAAACGAATGGGTGGGTGGGTGGGTGTCGATACGATAATGTACCTTGCGGCCCTTTAATTTTTGGGGCACGTTTAAAGCGTGTCGGTGGTTTTAAACAACGGGTTTTGCAGGCTTTTTGGCTGGAATTGTAGTTGTGAAGTTGAGGAAAAGCTATGTTGTGTTGTGGCTTCCTCAGGCGAACAAATGATTATTGAGAGGTTGTGATGGAACCTTCAGGAGTGTTATTTCTTCACGTTTGTTGTAATTTTGCTAGAGTTCTTAGTCAATAACCCTTCACATCGTGCCAGATCTGTCTGGACATTGGGAGAGCAATTCTTCCGAATTGCTAAAAAATCAGACAGAATTGTTAAGCAAACAAACCACTTGACGTATGGGATATGCTCAACTGCCAAGAAGATGGCAAGCAAATAGCATTACATACTGAGTTCAATCTTTGGGCTGTAATTTCGTTATTTGTTGATATATTGGTTTGAATTTTATTAACAAATATTCCTAACCTCACACGTTACATTTTCTGCAAATGCCTTTGAATATTAACTTTAAGTTGGAACTGTTCCATCAAACTTGAGACACAGCATTAGATCACAATAGTAAATGAATAATTTTTATCTAAAGATGATTGATCAGTAAAGATCTGCTGCACCAGACTTAATTCTTAGACTTAGTGTCTGGTCACTGGACAATAAATTCTGGAAAATGGAACAATGTTTGGAAAGTTTCTGACAAAGAATTGTCCAAATATCGCTGTTACTGGTTTTGAAAATGTTTTTCAAGGTTCTGTATTCAAAATATCTGAAATATTAGCTTATTACGACATATGTAACTTTCAATCATGGAATCATTCTTACTGAGCAACGTTTGCTGAAATGTTTTTCTCTTAGAAGCAACAGAAAATGCTGGCACTTCGTGTGTGCTTAGGGCCCACATGCGCGCGGACTCTTTCTTTTTAATGAAGAATCGTAGCGTAGGTAACAAAGGCCACCGTCAGCGTCTTTTGGCTCCAGGAGACGAAGATGCTGTGGGTGATGAAGGGCAACATTCACCGGGTTGTGCATGTGTGGGTGGCCACCAATACTAGAAGAATGTTTTCGCTTCGCTTAGAATCATTTCGTCGAGCCTCTTGCTGTATCTTCATTCCTGTCTTGACATGGACACCCTATCACCTCCGCATTACAATTGCAATGCTCATAAATTGCTATGTAGAAAGGTAACTTTCCCGATGAGTGCCTGGCGTACAAGAAAATGCACGCATACACCAACAACCAAGCCAAATGCCCTGTATGGAGGGCCATCGTTCGATACAGCCGGCTTTCCATTACACTTTGGCGCTTTATGACGTCTGTGGTTGATTTATTGAGGGATCTTGCAGTCTCTCGCCGTAAGAGGAGCCTGGGCGGCAATTGTATCGTGATGCATCGTGTACGTGTAGGTGGAGTGGGTGGGCTTGGGCGAAATGATGATCCCATGTAATAGGTGGGTGGGGGGAGGGGGGTTCTGGAGCAAAATACCTGCTTCATTATATTGCACGCGCTGTCTTACCTTCCGATTTGCTGATTGTCGCAGACGTACACACCTATGCCCGGGACGAACACTGTTGAATAATGCAATAAATGTGGAGGAGAAGGAGATAGTGCAAGGGAGGGTGGGTGCGTTTTCCGCTTTGGGGGGAGTGAGTGTGTATGTGGAGTATGCTGTAGGTATGGCTATTGTTCTCCGAACATCGTCTTGCACACGCGGTGGCGAAGGTTCTGAGCAGCAGTATTTAATGCTTATTAATAAACAGATCCAACCCGGCTCCGCACAAGTGGCGTTTTCGTTTCCATCATTTACGATACCGTTTCTACAGCAACTAACTGCTGCTGTAAAAGGTAACATGAGAGATGATTGCCGGAAAGAAGAGCGAGGTAAATTTCCTTAAGGCGCACCACAACCGCATGCAGCGGTATCGGCTAAGCGCCGATTATTTATCTTCATCAATCCCTGCTTCGCTGCTTCGCTAAAGGCAACTGGACTCTCGCTATGGGTTGGAGAGTCGGATGATCGGATTGAAATCGATCCTCCACTCTTTTATTCGTTTTATTCCACTTTGCCCGTGCACCCGGGAGTGAGGCTTGGATGGAATTGGACGAGAAGATCATTAGGCGCGGGAAGAAGCATTGAGAAATGGAGGCTTCAACACTGTTCACACACTCCATAGCACGAATAGAGAAACGTGTTAAATTTGGAGGAAATAAAATTGCTCAAACTATGAGGTTTGAGTCTATTTTACAACTCTGGAAAGGTTTCATAATGTCTAGGAAGGGTTGCGGGGGTGGATAGAAAATTGACATTGAGATCCCTTCGACGAAACTGAACCCTCTGAAGGGGGAGGTAAAAGGGTTATGAGAAGGCGCGAGTTTTACTCCCTGTAATTGACCCTTTACGATGGTAGGATACTACAAGCATAAGGCGGGATGAGGAAGAGACAACGTCAGAGAACCCCAAAAAAGGGACTCAGCCATTCGTGTGATGCTGTTAGGTCCGTCACATCATGTTTTACCTATCTTACCAAGCGGTGAATTAGGTGGTCGTGGAAATGATTGGCTCCCTGCGATGAAGCAAATCGCTAGAAGATGATGCGAAAGAGAAGATCCTCCCAGTATTGTTGAACTAAACTATGGTGCCGACGTATGATACACAGCCTCCACCATCACCGTATGATCGCTCTCGATCGCGGAAGCGAGCAGATGATCACAGAGCGTTAAACGCGAATCCGATCGTGAAGTGAGCTGAAACATGCTTTTTTCTTCTTTGTTGATTCTTTTCTTCGAGATTTTTTTTAATTTGAAGTTTTACTGCTGTTTTGGACGGAACTGACCCATTGGCGTACAGCGTAGTATATCTTAGATGTAAATGATGAATTAACATTTTTAATTGTAAACGCGTTTGTACTTCAAAGTATTGCTAACCAATGTTAACAATTCTAAACAAACACAGAACACTTTTTCGAATATAATCTTTATTATTTTTCATATTTATTTTGATCTATAACCGATATCGGGCTACCATGCGATTAGCTATTTGTGATTAGTATTACTTACAAATGCCAGTCGAAGTTTGATCTTCGACTTCGCAGTTCGAAAAAAATGTAAGCAGTTTTTTTAGCCATTTCGGAATCGATCAATAATAGCGTATCCTAGTCACGACACCAACATATATTTCGAGAACAATTAATTGGAACTATGATCTGTCACAGATGGTGCTTTGATAACCTCGTGGGATATATGACAACTTACGTAAAAAAGCTTGAATTTTACGTCAGTATATGTCAAGCAATGGAACAAATATCGATGTATAGAGACCAGCGTTTATCATGAAACTCAAACGGCTGTGTCAGAAACTTCTTGAAAATATCAGGTAAAAATAGAATCACAATGCAATTATTTTAAACCATGATAAAAGTGTATAAAAAGGGGCGGTCCAGTGGTGTATTTGGCAACGGCGCTAGGTTGCCAACACGACCGGATCCAGTTCAAATCCCATTCGGACCGTCCCCCCGTGGCACGGTCTGACTAGCCGGCTACGTGGTAAAAATTAGTCTAATACGGCCTGGTCCGTTCTAACATAATAAAAAAAGAGTGTATAAAAAGTTGATTTGAAGAAATATGAGCTAACATGAGAATTGTCCACCAGGTTTTAATATTCAATTATTGGTCTTGAATGAAATCAGTCAAACCTTCAATCTGCATACTAATTTGATATGTCGGCTGGTATATAAAGCAAGTAGTGCTGTGAACTACAAACGTCCAAAAATTCAGAGAAAAACTGGTTCATGTCGTATCATAGACTCCAGTGCAAGTGTATCCTGGTCACGGCACCAGAAAAGTCTTTCCCACAGTTACAGCATTTCTTTCCAAGTTATTCGATTTGTTATTAAATATTGGTTTCCAATCGATAGGTGGATTTATTCTTCACTCCCCACTCCACCCCTTCACCCACTCACCATCGTGCGTATCAGCTGTCCCCTTCCAGTCCCACCCCCAGGAAAAAGGTGCCGTTTTTTTTCAATTGTGTTGTGTTGTAACTCTTGAAACTGTATGCGTGACTGGCCGCTGCGCAAATATAAACGAATTGAGGACAGGTAAATATTGATGATTGAACACGTCCCACGGTGATGGGCGTCGATGGGACGGGTGGGTGGGTGGTTGGGTAGGGAGACAGTGGAGGAAGAAAAAACACGGCAGGAGGAGAAGAGGAGGCATGTGTGTGTGTGTGTTGGAAGAATCGGCGGCATTGTTGTGTATTGCCGTGAAGTGTGTTTGCTTTCGCGGCGCGGTTTGGGTTTTGGGAAATGTATCGATCATTGTGGGAAACCATTTTGTACTGTGTAGCTAAGCGTACCCGTTGTCACGGTAGGACGTTTCATCCTTCTGCAACTGCCCAAGACAGCACTCAGGCACTAAAATGGTCAATCAATCCATCAAGAAAAGGGATGCCACACTCTCACCGGCTTAATATGATCTCGAGCGCGATCAGTTTGGCTCAAATCTGTTCGGCGAAACAATTCGCTTGCAAATTTGGTTACCACGTTCCTGTACCACACTCATTCTAGCAAACCTTGGTCACCACGTTAGCGTGTCAAACAAAAAAAAGGGTAACATGGGAGCGTGTGCAGCCATGTGTGGATGTACGTATGCATCATCTCATCATCTCTTCACCTTTGGGGGTGAGAACCATTCGCTTTGCCGACGCATCTTTTGTTCACATTTCGCAAAAGTGTTCCAATAAATTTACAAACAATTTCCACCCCCTTTTGAAACGATGCTCCGAGCCCACACTGGCGCAAGGGGGTCGTTCGCTCTCTCACCCACTCGAGAGATGAGTGATGTTTCTCACATCCCAAGGAGGCAAGGGCTCCTCCCTCTCGATCGTATTGGAAGGGAAAGGGAATAAATTTTACATTTAGTTCACATTTTCGGGCACACACACAGGCACACACACCCATATATTGGATAAAGTGGAGCTAAATCGGGATGACCACGGAGCGGAACCAATGCGATTTACAACTGCCTCTGCGCTACTGCTGTTGCCTGTTGCTACTCCGATCAGCTTACCGTTCGCAAAAGGTGTTTCCTCTTGCATTAGAGACCTTTACACACACATACACACACTACTGATGCCCGCACGGTTCTAACCCGGGCTCACGTTGAGTGCCGGGTGATGATGAAAATGTATATGGACGGCGCTCCTTCGGTGCAGCGGCAGCAGCAGTGCTCGACAAGAAATTTCTTGGCTTCTTGGCTGGCTCGGCACACTAGAGCGCTGGGTGCTGGATCCATATCCATTTCTCGGCGTTATTTCCATTTTATTTTTTTTGTTGGTCAACCCTTTACCCAAGGGTTGGCGGTGGCGCGGGGGTCAGTGAGCTTTTCCTTTGGTGCTGATTCTTGGTGTTCTTTGTTTTTTTTTTGGGATTTTGTTTTGCCCAGTCTCTCTCTTTCTCTCTCTCGCTCTCTTTCTCTCTTTCCCTCTTTCTCTCTATTACTTTTTCGCTCTCTCGCTCACGTGGTTGGGATGGTTTTGAAAGCAAGGGTTCCAAAGGTGTAGCAGCCAACGTGCAGGACGAGCACGAAGAACACAAAACTCGATCGTTTCTTCATAAAGCATTCCTGGTGTTACCGGTGGTTTGGGTGTGCGAAAGAGATAGGAATGGTTATGATTATGCATCTCATTCGAACGGCAACGACCGCCGTCGTTTGATCGTGGCGTGTCCCTTCGGGGTGCTACCCTTCACAATGATTGGGGTGATAGTACAGCTCTAGGGGTAAAAGGGGTCGGCCACCGGGGGGGAGGGGGGGGCGTCGGTCATGCCGGGTTAAAATCGTTTCCACGCTTCCAATTTATGTACATCCCTCCCCACCACCCCAACCCTCCTCTCCCATCCCCCATCCCTGCCCATATTTGCATGGGGTGGTGTTTCATCGTTTCTTCTTCACCTTTTTTTATGCTATGCGCCACCCTTCTTCGTGCTCTTCTTCTCGCTGCGCCCAAGCATACACGGGGGGCTAGAATGCAGGCCACGATTGGGTGGCCGGGGGAAAGGCTTTGTGCGTGTATGTATGTATGTGCATGCTTGTTCGCTTATCATGTTTTGTGCTGCGTGTGGTGCTTGCGCTTTTACGCTAATCGCTTTTGGCTTCTTCGTTTTGCATTTCGTAACGTGTGGCTGGTGGCTGTGTAATGCGTTGACGACGTTGATTGGGGGAAGGGACTTTTTTTTTGTTTCCATTTCTTCAATTTCTTGCTTACTCGAGTTGGACATTTTTTGTTTTGTTATTATTGCTGCAAAGTACTGTTGAAATTCTACACAGTTTGCTGCTCTGGTACTGTGGTGTGGGGTACGGACATGGGTTTCCAACCCCCCCACCGTATTAGGCAGTTGCCCGGGCCAACGCTTTTGACCCAGCCCCAGCTATCGAGGCCGACGGCTTGCTTCTTTCGCCTGAGTCAGCAGTTAATGTAATGAATAATAGACATTTATGTTGGTGTGTGGCATATTTTTTGCTCTCTTACTTTCTAGAATTTGCAAAGCAAGGGTAAATGATCCAGTGGGGGATGCAGAAGCAAAAACAAAAAAAAACAAACAAACAAACTACAGTTATATCGGGCTCTCAAAAGTCGTACAATCATTTGTGTAGGCTTTAGATAGCGCTGTCCTTTGCTCGCGAGTTCTCTTTTTGGATTATGTCCCATGAGCGTATGAACCAAGAGTAACGTGACGTGAAACGTTTATTAAGTAGCTAAAGGTCTTGGAGACGAGTAAGAATTCTTTAAATTATCTCGAATTAAATTTAAATTTTAAATTATTTGGAGCCCACAAAAGTGTAATCCGAGTTATATTTTATGATTGAATCGAATAACTGTAATTATTATAGTTTTTGAATGAAGCGAATCATAAAGCATCATAATTGACCGAGTTCGTTCGAAGTGGACGAGACAGGCGCCACCATTCAATTCCAGTTTATTGATAAATCTGAAAACAGCACATAAATACGCTTTAAAACCACATTTTCAGCGAATTTATAGCCCTTCTTTTTCTACTTGCCATTGTGTGTGACTGTGGTTAGTTTTCCCGCGATAACTTCGCGAATTGCGTGAATGCGGGATCTGGAGAAGGCGAAAAGCTCGACGAAAGGAATAGCAAAAAAAAAAGGAACAGCCGGGAAAGCGTAACCATTTCCATATTACATTGTTTGATATGCGATTTGTGTACTTTGGCGCTGGCCCCCCCACTGATGGGTCGGTTTCAATTCACTACGACTTTTCCACTTCCCGCTGCTGGCCTTGTGTAAAACAAGCAAACTTTTCCTCGGTAACTCAATTTATATTACCGAAGTCGGTGTTGCTTTTTCCGTTTGCGTAGCAAAAGGAAGAACCGAAGGACTTCGAAGGAAACACTGACACAGGGTGACACATAAAAGCTTTTGGAAGGATGGTGTTGCGGATGGACATGAGAAGAGGTGAGAGGGGGTGTGTATTGATGTGAGAAGAGTCCGTCCAACGATGGAGGAGAAGAAAATTATTTAAAAAAAAAAGAGGAAGTATTTCTGCAGTAGAGGACACGTTCAACTTCAACAGATCGTTGCGTAGTCGTTTGACATTGTGTTACTCGTACACTCATCCAATTATGCATTTTTTTGCGCTTCCTTTTTTTGCATGATGAACAAGGGTTGTTGCTAAAAGTGGGGGAAGGTGGCTACGGGTGTGATGAACCATTTCATGCGTTGCTTTCGTATGAGAACGCACAGGCCCTGGCCACTCTCATACACACTTTGTATTTGACGGCGTCGCTATAAAATATGCGAAATACACTGCCCCACACTGTAAGTAAGGGAATGTGAAAACACCAAACCAAATGGTACAGACATTTCGGCGACTGGTGGTGGAAGTGTGTATGTGTGTGTGTGGCTTTTTGTTTGTGGAGAATGGGAAATGGTTCCCTTGGATCGTGTATTATTACTTTTACGTTCATGCTAAATATATCAGACTTTTATCTATAAATTCAACATCTGGCTGGATTTTCTGACAAATTTTTCATCTGAATAGTTTTGGTTTTTGTGGGCTTTCAGCATAAAATAATGTCACGAGCAATGATCAGCTTCTCAAGCACAAAGCGAACGAGAAACTAATTGTCTAAACGAGCCTTAGCGTCATTACCGAAGGCAGGAAGCGGAAATAGAGCAAAATAAAGCAAACAGCGAGCGGATATGATGAACAGGAAGGAAAGAGTCATCTTCCCACGTAATCTTTCCGGCAACGGTACCGCGTGCAAGCTGTAGATACTTAAAGAGCATAAGAAATACCGTTGCACTATATTGTTCTTTCTCGGAATGATGCGTTTTGAATTAATATACTTTATGCTTATTTCTATTTTTATATAAAGAAATATTAATTGGAATTTTCGTATGCAGAAAACAAAAGGTTTTAGCAACGTGATTGTTATTTACATATACTTATCGTTTCATGGTGTACATTTACATGGGAATGGTCAGTCTTCAACTTGCTTTCCATCCATGCTAGTTGGATGTAGCTTTAAAATTGGTTCGTGTTTTGCCTGAGGCTAGAACATGTTGCCCCCGCACCCGAATGTGTGCTCAAATCGTTCCATGTGGGCCTTCAAAAACAGGGAAGAGGAGAGAGGTTGTACAGTGGGGTCAGACAGAATCATAATAGGTAGATACAATTCATTGGACGAGAATGCTTTCCTCCAAAACATGTGTGTAAAGTTGGTTCTTGAAACTATAATGCTTCAGTCGGTTAGTCGTTTGGAAATGTTAAACTTAACAATAATAAATAGGTCTATAATGCTTAGTTTTCGAATAATAAATATAAACAATAAATTTAATCGATACCTCAACACCTTAACTATTGCACCATACAATGGTGAAAATTTACAATGTAGTTTGCATATGAAAGTGTTCTACATGCACCTACCATTCTTTGGAAAGACAAGTAAAACACCTCCTACGAGCATAACTTTCTTACATGAGTTGTGTGTCGAGGTAGGCAAAACTTCACAGACAAATGGGAAACAGGGATATTAAAGTCAGCAAAGAGTTTTCCAAAGAGTTTAACGACGAATACGCTATGATTGGGATGAAAAACTACTCCTGCAAGTCGTTTGCTAGCTTTAATATTGGAAGGTTACATCCCGTACATAAGAAAGAGTGCGCAAAATGTGCGCTTAAACCTGCACAGGGTGTTTCGGAAGAATGTAGGGAGAGTCTACTGCTATTTATGTTTGTTTGCATGAAGCTATTACTGCAAAGAGTTCGGCAAAAAGGATGTGTGTAGTAGGTGTGCATGAACTAAAGGTCTATGATTGAGGATACCCCCACGTGGATATCGTTGCCGAGCAACTTGCCATTCGGCGCCCCAAGGAGAAAAACCAAATTGCTCTCCATAATAACCAACCACACCCACAATGTGATTGGATGGTTTCTATGGATGTGTTGTACGAGAAAGAAAGTGATTTCTGCAGTTGATCTCGCTTCTCGGAAGGTCGAACGGAAAGGATTGTTTACCGAAGCTTTTATCATGTAAACAAGCAAAGTGTGGGTTATTATGTTTCCTTTTTTTTCCTTCGTATAATGTTACACAAGTAGTGCAATTTTGCTCCTTTCTTGTGCACAGATAAGACGACGAAGATGAACTGTTCGTGTGGACATATATTAGTAAATATATTACCACGCTTTTATATGTCATCTCGCCATATACGATGCAATTCTGATGGAACACATCATCGCTGCTGTTGATCAATTCTGAACTTCTTTTAAATTGCAATCTTCGTACGGTCCGGTTGATGACAGAGGAGATTTGAATTTAGCAACTCATAATAAATGATTTACTTCCAGTCCCACCAAATACTTATTAGAACGACTTTCCTAGCCGTTAGTCCAGGTTTGGCCAACGTTTGAGCTGCTTCACCTCCGGTTAACGATCGTTTTTGGACAATAATTTCATATTTCACTCATTTCGTATCTCCAGCAACTATCCATTTTAGAAAAGGGTTGAATTCTTACCGTTTGGCCAAGATTTCATAGATGGAGATTTGATCCATCATGTTAATTATTGTTTCATCCACACATCGAAACTGATTTATGGTCTATCTTTGAGATGCTGATTTATCGACATTGTTAATAATTAGTTATTTAATTTTCATTTTCGGCGACAAAACTGTATTTTTTTAAATTTTTGCAGGGTTTTCCAGACCACTAATGTCGTCACTAGTCGTCGAATTTAGAAATTAAAACGTTGATCATGACAGTACTGTGGAACCCCAATGACAGTGGTTTCTGAGGTTTATTAAGGCAAGTTTCCTACAAGAGAAACTATTTCCTGAACTCCCTCGCGCACGCACCGTACACGCGTCAGACAGAAGAAAGTGGCAACATTGTTGTGCGGCAAACAATACGTAACCGCATCTGTAGAAAGGGAAATAATTTCGCACGTCATAATTGCGTGATGATGATGCCATTCCGGTTCATTTGGATGAAATGAAATAGAATAATCAATCCGACGGAATTTAAAAGGCGAGCGTTTCTTTTTTTTCGCGTTGACTGACGCCCTTTGATGGCTTTGGCTTGGCTTTATTTAAACATTCTCAAGAAGGAAGGCGCTTATGTCGGTGAAGTGTACTACATCGTTTGTTGCAATCCATCGCGTTATACCTCATTTCACGTTTGGCTGCGCCCGGTTCACTGTCTGCATTTTGCCGTTAGCTGTGCAATTTGAATTTCATTCATCCACTCGCGAGTACACAAATATCGCATACCTTGTACGATCTTTTGGCATTGCAAAAATTGGCACAGTAGTGTAGTTTGTTGTGTACAGCTAACAGTAAGACTTGTGCCAGGGGGGAGTGGCAAGATGAATTTTCGCACACCTCTATCATTCACTTTCCGTACAGCAAATCGCGCATCTCTTGAAAGAGATATGATTTTAAGGAATGAAACACTGACGGAAACAAAGGATGTTTCTTTACAATTGTTTTAATGATTGAATTAATGTTGTATATTTTCCAAGTAAAACCTAATCNGGAACTCCAATGGCAGTGGTTTCTGAGGTTTATTTGCTACAAGAGAAACTATTTCCTGAACTGCCTCGCGCACGCACCGTACACGCGTCAGACAGAAGAAAGTGGCAACATTGTTGTGCGGCAAACAATACGTAACCGCATCTGTAGAGAGGGAAATAATTTCGCACGTCATAATTGCGTGATGATGATGCCATTCCGGTTCATTTGGTTGAAATGAAATAGAATAATCAATCCGACGGAATTTAAAAGGCGAGCGTTTCTTTTTTTCCGCGTTGACTGACGCCCTTTGATGGCTTTGGTTTGGCATTATTTAAACATTCTCAAGAAGGAAGGCGCTTATGTCGGCGGTGAAGTGTACTACATCGTTTGTTGCAATCCATCGCGTTACACCTCATTTCACGTTTGGCTGCGCCCGGCTCACTGTCTGCATTTTGCCGTGAGCTGTGCAATTTGAATTTCATTCATCCACTCGCGAGTACACAAATATCGCATACCTTGTACGATCTTTTGGCATTGCAAAAATTGGCACAGTAGTGTAGTTTGTTGTGTACAGCTAACAGTAAGACTTGTGCCAGGGGGGAGTGGCAAGATGAATTTTCGCACACCTCTATCATTCACTTTCCGTACAGCAAATCGCGCATCTCTTGAAAGAGATATGATTTTAAGGAATGAAACACTGACGGAAACAAAGGATGTTTCTTTACAATTGTTTTAATGATTGAATTAATGTTGTATATTTTCCAAGTAAAACCTAATCAATTTTTATGGGTACTCATTAACCGATTCGATCTATCATATTGTTTTGGTAATGTTGAAGAAGTCCTTGAGCCACCAAAATAATGACCATCTGTGCTTCCCTGGGCCGGAAACAAAATATTGTAACAGGCGCGTGTTTGTATGCGGCACGAAAGCAACGCAAAAAAAAAGAGTGTCATCCCATCCCCCAAGACACAACAAAAACAAACAAAACGGCCAAAACGGCTGCCAAACAGCAGCACAGCAGGGACAAAAAGCAAACGTTGCAAAACAAACAAACAAACAAACACATGCAGACTCTGAATGACCTCACAGTTCATTAGCACACAAGTTCGCGGCGTGGCTCTGGTTCGCGTCGCGGAATCTCGTTATAAACTCTGCGTTTCGCACGGATTCACGATGATCTCGAGGTGAGATCGAAGGGGGAAAGGGTAGAAGGGAGCACGGGTGTATTGGGATAGATGAAAAGTGAGTTTTTTTTAGCACGAAATACAGAGCGAGAGGAAAAAAGGGAGAGAGAGAGAGAGATAGTTCTATCTCGATCTTACATTAAAATCGAATACCGCGTCGAATCAGCGTGGTGTTCTTTCTGTGTGATTTACTTACATTTCCTACCTCGCGTCTGCGATCGACAGGGGTTGTTGTATTGTGTATTGTTGAATTTTTGTTCACGCTGCACCGATGTATATTGCACTTAGCACGCATAAGTAGCATCTCATGATGCACACAAATAATTGTTTGAAAAAATTGCACTTGTTCGATCGAACGGAATATTTTAACAATCGAACAGCTCGGATGGTGCGAAAACCCCTGCAATTCTAGGTGAGCGAGAATTATTTTGTTGATGGAGCAACGAGCCAGTAGCAAGACGAAGAATCCGATCATAGGTCACTCAACGAATGCGTGTGCGTGTGTGTGTGTGTATAATTAAATCGAGTAGGCGGTTAGGACACGAAACGATCAGCAGCCGCGCGTTGGCTTTTACTCCTGGTGTAGATTAAAAACGATGCCAATGGCGCGCGTCGAACGCTGATAACCTTTTTTCGGGCGGCTTCCATTTTTGCCGACGAACACGGTGGGCGTGTATGTGTGTGTGATGGTGTACTTTAGCATGGTGGGGTCAAACCTTTTGAGCTCGCTGGTGAGATGATGATACGGAGAAGAATGCCGCACCGATCCGCGCCCATGGTCAAATATAGTCTATCCTGCTGATAACCTTACTGTGTGCCTGACCCTTGACCATTGCGGGGTTGAGAGTGTGTGTCCTCCATTTCGCGGCAAACAGAAAGGTGGTAAACACAGGAACCGAACGAAAATCTGACAAAAGTACGACGGACATCTTCCTGAATCATGTATTTTTTTTTTTTTGCATGTCATGGTGGGATTTCCATTCTTGGTTTACGTGAGCTTCGTACATGGAATTCATTACACATGTCATACACATATGCTCTCCATATTGGTGTAATGTACACCAGTTTTGATATTTTTTTATGTGGTGATCGATGGTTTATCGAAGCGTTTATCGAAGCAGCACCATAATTAGTATGCATGGCCATGTCAATCCGTTATGTACAGTATTTGAACATCGCTTTGTAAATATTTGAATGCAAATTTGTGAAGGTTTTCAGATTTATTTCGGCACATTGAATTTGAAAACCCTGTAAAGATATTTTTGTTGAGGAAGCAAAGCTGTAGTAAATTCTTGATTTTTATTTCTAGTTAAACTGGAATGTTTCGAGGTAGATCTGGAATGTTTCCAGCTTTTTGTAGCTTTTGCAAGGTGGTTTCGATTTTATTCAAAGCATTATTGACAGCTTAGCCTGCAAAAGTGCTAGAAAGCGGGAAGGAATTGCAAATCTACCACAACACAGTCCAGTTTAAATTGAAAAGAGTCCAGAAATGGCTTGAACTTTACCTCACAAACCAGCAAACCTAGAATTTTATGTTTCGTGTGTTTAAAATGCTGATGATTTTATCATATCAATTGGATCTCTTGAATACAATATTAAAATTGTTAAGAAGACAAAATAAATATTATTTGCTACTTAATTATGGGTACAAACGAAATGGTTTCTATTTGATATAGATCATGATATTATTTCCTGTCATGTTTATGTACTATTATTAAAACCATTTTTTCCGTTCGCTCTTTTCTAATGTTTACAGATTAGTATGGAGAAAGCAAAGGCATACATCAAAAACGAATTACGTGGGGGCTCCCTAGCGCAACCGGAGCCCCCGCCACCACCGTCGCACCATCAACACCACCAGCAACAGCATCAGCAGCAACTGCCTCAACAGCACCAGCCGCCCATCCCCAACTCCTCCGCCCATACGTATCATCCGCACCAGCAGCATCTGCAGCAGCATGGGCAGTCGGGCACGTCGCATCCGGCGCATCTGCTGCCGGTAGTGTCACAGCTTAGCACACCCGTGTCAGCGGCCGCCTTCCATCCGCACCACCCATCGGTGGGTTCCCGTTCACCCTCGGTCGTCTCGATGGACGATCCGGCCAACATTTGTTACGTGTGCGGTGCGCAAGGCGCACAGGACAAGTACTACCTGCGGGTACGGCAGAACCCGGACAATCCGAACGAGCCACACTTTCCGCTGCTCGAGTCGCACACGCCGCCAGCCGGCGTCCCAGCGTGGACACCGGCCAAAGTGGGAGTTCGGTCATGTTACCTCTGCTTCACGACCTTTGCCCAGCAGTGGGACTATCACGAACGCGAGGGCAAACCGCTCTCCCAGCGGCTGTACTGGCTGAAGCGCACGGACGACAAAAACTACATCGGTGCGGAGATGAACAGCCAGGGCGAGTATGCGGCACAGGTGCTGGGATTGAGCGCGGACCACCTGGGAGGTGGTGGTCCACCTCCACCGAGTGGCTACGGGGGTGGTGCGCCGCCACCACCACCGCAAACTGCTGGTGGTCGGCTAGTATCCGAGAGTGCCCGTTCCTCCCTGCCCCAACCATCAGGGGCACCCTCAGTTCCCTACCCGCTGCCTACGCTACCGCGCAACGAAAGTCCCCTTCGGGGGGCACCACCGCAGCGGAATGAATCACCCCATTCGAAGGGTGACGGAGGAGGCTCTAACATTACCACCGCCCCGCCCTACCATCCTGCGAAGCGCTTCCTCGAAAATCATCTCGCAAGCCAGCAGGCGGGCGTGGGAGCCGGAGCGAATGCAAACACCGTCCAATCGCAGCAGACGCCGAGCTCGCGTCCGTCGAGCCGGAACGAGAAGTCGACCACACCGCGGCCGGGCACGCACGATAATCCGTCGCCGGTACCGTCGCCTGCCGGCACAAACCTGCGCTTCGATGGGCGGAAGATGTCGTCCTTTGCGCATCACAAGCTCAAAATGGTGAACTACAACAGTGCGGGCTCGGAGCCACACCACAGAAACCATCAGCATCTCGGCACGGCTGGTCCACTGTCGTCGTCGTCCGCGTCCTCACATTCGACCCAGCAGCAGCACCAACAGCACCAGCAACAGCAGCAACACCAGCAGCATCATCTCCGGCTGGAGGAGGAAGGTGCGCTGGATCTTCGGAACTCGGCTGCTGGGAGTGTTGGGGGAGGTGGCGGCGTTAGTACCTCCTCGGTCGGTGGCATGCTGCCGCTGGGGCTGGCGGACGAGAACAGTTTGCGTGGCAGTGGGAGCAACAGCAATGGCAGTACCGGTAGCACCGGCACAGACATTCTCGATCTCTCGATGCCGGACAAAAACTCGATGACGGAGGTGTGCTACGTGTGCGGCGATGAACAAAGGCGGGGCAGTTTGATGGAGATTGCGACCGTCAAACCGAAGGACGTGAAGGACCAGGAAAAGCCGTACTTTCCAATATTCGACGAAACGCACGCTAGGTAAGAGGTTTTTTTTAATGAATGGGATGTTTTGGACGAGGCAGTAATACCTTTTTTGGTTTCCAATTTTTCTCCACAGACCGGCCCGGTCACGTCCGAAAGACCCGAAAGGCATGGTGCAGGCATGCAAGGCATGTCACCAGTATCTGCTCAATCAGTGGCAATCGTTCAACGTAAGTAACTTGTCAAATTTGGCAAACTTTGTCATCTCTTTCTCTTTGATCCCGAAATACTGAAGTGCCTTAGAGTTCTCATGAGAATCCTACATAAGATAAGTCTCTGTAGAAGGTTGAGTGTATAAGCATAATAGAGAGTTGGATAAGTCTGTCTCAATGTACTATTTTATATCACTGTTTGTTAGTTCATCCTACAAATGTTGTGCAAAGTTGGAAAAACCCCCCTCAGAAAGCGAAAAAGTTGTGAGAGTTTTGTGAGTTTATTAGTGCTACATTTGTTTAAAGGTTTCCTGTGCCGCTCAAAGCACAATAAGCGAAGATTTAAACAAACGTGGCACTCCTACAGCACGCAGAGAGTTTATAGCACGAAAAAAAGATGTTATTTATTTAATTTGTTTGTATTTTTATTCATACACAAAGTGTGTGTTTGTGCTGTACAGGAAGATGACTTTTTGTGGAGAGAGAGCCCAGCCACTGTAAATTGCCAAAACAGCCTTGGATCGTGATTAGTCATTGAAATTTTTCTTGTTGTTTCGGACAACATTTGGCTATAAATAATTGCATCCAAAATCTATTGATTGGCAATTTCATGAGTCATTACGGTAAACGGGATGACAGCAGCAGTGCAGAAATGGTTTATTTTGGGGTCAAATCAATAACCGTCGTACTTGCGTTTTTGCTGTTGTGCTAATACTGTACGAAGCTATACCTTTGGATAGATTTACGTGGGCATGTGCGCGCATCCTACGCAAAAATGTTTATATGCATTGGACACAAGTAATAAAAAAAAGGCTCTTGCAAACAAAACCACTTAAGGTTTGCTGGGCTATTTTTACAACTCATTAGCACAGAAGCATTGGATTCGGTAGAAGGTTTTCTTGTTTTTTTTTGAGCGATTGTTTTTTGCGCACATTTTGTTGAAATTCAGGTGGAATAGTGCAGATGACGTTGCACTATTTTATGGCAGGTGTTTTTTTTTTCACGGAACTTCGGTTCTGGTTCAATTGTTCGGTGTGAAAAGCATGATTATTTTTACTTCTAAATGTTAATCTTGTAATTTTGTAGGAGTAAGTAACAATCTCCACAAGTCAAGCGTTTGATGCACATTACTCAATGTTTGTTACACGATCACGGGGCCGGGACCAAGATTGATAACATTTTTGCGTGACTTTTAGCTAGATATGATGCTTTTTGTACGTTATACCGGTTGGTTGTAAATTTTCACATCTTTCAAACCCGCTTATAAACCCGTTGAGCGCGCGCACACTCATTAGTACCTCGAACCTTTAAGCCACTTTACGCGTGATCAGCTTCGGAACCGGAGTGATGAGCTTGTGGTTCAATTGTCTGCTTAGGTGCACCTCCACTGACGTTGGGCCACGGTCGATAGCACCACCCCACAAGGAGGGTTGTTGTCAATTTGCACCGTCAATTAGCGGCACTTGGCGCAAAGAAGAAGCCGTGTGTTTTGCTATTGAATTTGCTGTGTTCGGTTGTTACAGCCGTACCCGATCCGGATTGGGTTGGATTCGGCCGAACTGGTCTGCTGCTGCTTCCGCTGGTTGATTTGAAGTGGAGGAAGGATGAAGTCAACCTGTGGTCGAGTGTGTTAAATGATTAGAAGGAGAGTCGAAATCCAGCATGTCTTGTGTACATGAGAGGGTGGGAAGGAAGAAGGAGGTGGGACCGGTGGGGGGGGGGAGACGGGTGCAGGAAGTGCTTTACACAAGCAACGTTTGTGTGGAGAGGGGGGGAGGGGGGAGAAGACGAGAGCAGCAGCAAGGTGTTCCCCTCGTGCGTTAAATGATGCGAGATTGTGGGATTGTTGGTGCTGTTGTGGCAGTATGATTAGAAGGCTGGTGAACCACTGGCAGCTTCAACGTTCCCTCACCACCTCCGTGGACATCCCATTTTCCCATTATGTCAACGACGATAAGCTTTTTGCAGCAGCAGTAGCTTCGCGACCGTACTCGTGACTCATCAATTGGCACGAAAACCATATGACCTTTCTGTGGCTATCGGCGAAATGCAGCCGAGGTAGGTTGTTGTTTTGTTGCTTTTTGTGGTTGTGTTTATCCATTTGATTTTTGTTTTGCACAATATTTGCACTCATCCCCTTTTTTTTGCTCTGGGTTTGGATTTGGAGGCTTTTTTTTCACAGCGTATTCCATCCTTTTGTTGCTAAGGAGACGTTTGCATTGGTTTGTGGTTGATATGTCGAAGTATAATAGCAATCGTACAATTTAATCAACAAGCAAAAATCCTTGCTAATCATCGCTAATGCTCTGTTAATCATTCAATCGTGGTTGATTGGGACTGTTGGAACTTATTCCCTTTGAAGTCCGGTTTACACCAAGATCTGCTGGTAGCGATAATAGCCCATGTTTGCAATAAACACCCCTCCCCTCCCCCTGCTCCCTTTCGTCATGACATAGGCACGTTTGTGTGTATGTAAAGATGTGATAACAAACCCCACACTCCCCGTCCTAAAAGGAGGAGGGTGCAATATTATTCGCAACGAACACAAACCCCCTTTACGGACCACCACCGGACGTATGAGCCGTTGCGGGAGTGTGTGTGTTTTGTTTCTCCCCCTGTGTTGATGTGGCTTTGGCAATGGGGGGGGCCTATGGGCGCCCGGTTTGAATGGTTCTGACGACACCCACACGACTGTATGCTGTGTTACCGTGAGAGAGAAGACACACGGCCACACAACAGCAACACTGTTCAACGAATGGCGGATGCTTAGGACATCGCCCAAGCCGTTGGCGCTTCAGTATCTCCTTACCAATTGTACGTAACTGGTGCGGTTGAAAAATACTGGCTCATACGGCAAGGATTACATGCGTGCCTACTATTATTTCGTACGATCGTTGTGTGTCGGTTACACTCTGCTGGTGCTGTTTAAACCAGATATTTTGGAACAGTTTAGTTGGTCTGGATGTTAAATCCTTTTCCGTGCAATTGCAGTGCTCCGGGCGTAATGTGTTGTTTGTGTGAAGACAATTTCTTTTTGATTTGAAAAAGTTTTGTGCAAAGAAACGAATATATTTCAACGTAAAACAATAAAAGTAGTGTTGTTGCGAGTTGTTTCTATAAGCTTAATAGTTTGGAAAAAATCCAAAAAGTCCAAAACGGCTTGGTTTAAACCGAGAACTCACGATGACATTGGTATGTATCTAATTGAAACGTTTGTTCATAGTTTATTGGTTCGAGCTAATGAATATCAACGATATGAGAATGTTTTACCGTTGATTAAACATCCATAAATTTATAATAAATTATTTTTTTTTTTTTTTATTCATAAAGAACGGCCTGGCCGTATTGCTTTATAATAAATTATACATTGTGACAAATAACTGTCGTAACGTAATGTATTCTAGCCGAAGGAAGAGTAAGACAGAAACGTGAATGCTTTATTTTGGCGGGTATATTTCAACCCCAAATTCGCTATGTTTATTCATACGACATAGCACATAAATGTTCGTCTCATCTTCGCATTGGCTTATCGTTGTTCGAACTTGAGTGGAAGTAATATTCGAGTCCGAGGCTGCAGCGAGGAGCTATAAGAAGACGAACATGGCGAAAGGATCGCGATAACGCACGAATGAATTCCGGCATTTCGAACCAAACAGCTATTTTCTCAGGTGGCACACCCGGAGTTTTAGGTGGCCCTCCTTACTCCCCCTCCCCTCACCCCCCTTCCCCCGAGCTATTTCCGTTTGCCATGTTCCCCTTATCAACCGGTCCGTTGTACGGGCAACCGAAAATTTTCACGAGCCAACCAAACCACCACCACCACCCCACGCCATCTGCACCAGGCTAATGGTGGTCGGCTATTAGCCTCCACTCCGTTATCGCGCGTACTCCGTGTACACAAAACCCGCGTGGCCGTGAACTAATACCATTTCTACTAGTCCGCCAACCGGCAGCAGACGACCGACCGGTGTGTGTCGCCTAGATTGGATGTTTTGTACACGGTTGTTGCGGTGTGGGGAAATCCACTTCCACGTCCACGGCACACACACGTACCACCCGGCACTGGTTCGAGCCGGTTTCCTTGTCACAAACCGGTGCGAAACACGGTGTAGCCGCGAAGCAGCAGCAAACCCTTTCCGTCGGTTCTTCGCCATCGTTGTCGTCCGTTGTCGTCATCGCGTTTGACGGCGATTGAGAAAGCGCGGGTGGTGGGGAGGCTGTGTCGTCGGGTTGCGGGTGATGGGGATTTCATCCATCAAACCGATCCNCCACTTCCACGTCCACGGCACACACACGTACCACCCGGCACTGGTTCGAGCCGGTTTCCTTGTCACAAACCGGTGCGAAACACGGTGTAGCCGCGAAGCAGCAGCAAACCCTTTCCGTCGGTTCTTCGCCATCGTTGTCGTCCGTTGTCGTCATCGCGTTTGACGGCGATTGAGAAAGCGCGGGTGGTGGGGAGGCTGTGTCGTCGGGTTGCGGGTGATGGGGATTTCATCCATCAAACCGATCCTAACCCCCGCTTCCCGTCTCCCCCTTCCCTGTCTACGTACGCGCGGCGTGAGAATTGTGATTGATTCCGAGTGGAGAGAACGACTGTGGACGGATGGTGTGGGGAGGGGTTTTTGGGTTGGTTGGTTGGTTGTGTGAAAGTGGCGCTATCGATCGATTCATATTTTACACGTGCTTTATTGCATCGGTTACCAGTGTATTTCATGACACACGCAACGGTCCCATCGCGGCAGAAACAGTTCAAAAGGGTTTTATTTTAGATTCCGTTTAACGCTGGGATTTAAGTTCTTTATGAAGGTTATACAATAGTGTCGACTCATTTGTTTTTTTGTTTAATACACGGCAGGTAGAGTGAACTAATTTAATCTGTTGTTGCTGTAAGGAGAGAGACAACTCATAAGGTGTGATAAATTTCGTTTATCAAACACACAAAGTCTTTTTGACAGATAATGTTCAACAATTACTTACAATACATTTCCTCGTCCCAGGTGAAATGCAAATTATTTTGCTTATACTTTTGCATATTTGCTTTAAATTGTTTCAATCTTATTTTACGATGAGTGAAAAAAGCGGCATTTACAGCTCTCTTGCGTGAATTTGCATTAACTGTGCTCTGCAAAATTTGTCAAATGTGGCACTCAAAAACTTTGCAAATGACAACAGTGAGCTCTCGTAGTGAGTGTACGCAAAATTACAGCAGTGCGCACTCACGCCACTATAATTGATATGAGTTCTGGCAAAATATTATTTGAGTGCCAGCAAAAGCGCAGCAAAACTGTTCTGCTGCTGTGTCATGTTTTGGAGCTGTGTAATAGGAAATGGACCGGATACGAGTTTGCGGTACCAGTCCCGTTACCACTACACCACCGATGTTGTAACGGTTTGCTGCAAATCTAAATGAAATAAATATTTATAAAGCGAATTAAGATGTCGTTAATTTAGGTTTTATTTATTTTCGATTAATTATAATAAATATGGTTGTCACTACCGGGACTCTATGAATAGGACACATTATCGATGAGTCACTCAACAGCGACAGGCTTTGCCATATTTACTTAAGCAAACGACCGGAAGTGAGGTTTGAAGAAAAAATAAATAATAAAACCAGTTAGCTGATAAGACGCAATAAAAAAGCAGAGATTTTCCCATTCTTACGGACACATCCAATGCGCCTTCAGTTCATGCGGTGGTTCATGCTATCGGAAGAAGCGAGCAATTAGCAAACTTCCGCCAATTTCGACCACCACTCGGACACCACTATCTTGGCGTGATGATTATGCTGATGTGTGTGCATTTCAAATGAGATTGAGTCCGGTTTGGTGGACTTTCGCCTTTCTCGTTGAGAATTCACATTTTAGGAATCTTCGCAGCACGGACACATTGTACATGGCGCGACTGTAAATAGCATAAGTTACCCTGCATGCTAGAATGTGTCGAATGTGATTACACGTTCATTTGTAATGCATTTTTTCGTGTGAAAAACGAAACTGAAAAAAATCCGCTTGTGTACCATACGCGCACCGTGTATTGCCTTGTAACCTTGTGAGGTCAGCTAGCCTCGGCCATGTTTATTTGCGTGAGAGAATATAAGTATGTGGGACTTTTGTTTTTTGTTTTTAATTTATTGTGAGTTTTTTCTTCCTCATCCTCTTATCAGTTCTGCTCCGGGAACCTTCTGTTTAGCTTCTTTCCCGGTTCAGTTAGCCCGGGGCCAGGCTTAGGAATTTCCTCGACCCGATTGATTAACCCAAACGAAGTACAGTCCGTTCGGTCCAGCAGCATCCGCCGTGCCATACTAATTGTCAACAACATCAAAACGAGGTGTTCTGTTTGACGACGACGCAAAGTAACTGCGAGTGAGTGCTGTCCTTTGCACCGGGTTAATGTGGCGGTAATCTCCCTTCGCCAAAAGGTCGTCAAAACATTGCGTGGATTTGTTGCGCCGATGGGCAAATATGTGTGTTCAATCGTTCCGCGGATGTAACTTTTGTGTGCGCTGGATTGATTAGCTGGGTGGAGATCTGCCCATCTAACCCGCGGTAATCGGTATCAGCGATCGCGATGGCACGTGAAGTGACCTGCGTGACATGCTGCTTCCAAAGGGCGACATTGATCTAGGGTGGCAGAAGGTGACGAGAGGTCCTGCACGAAGGTTATCAGGATCGGATTGCGAAGTTTGTGGATGGTTGGTTGTCTGGGAAGCAGACCCCGACACGGCCGTGCCTTATGCATCGCAGTGTGCACAATGTAATCTCTACCACGCTTCAAAACATAAGCTGCTGATTGAATGGAACCGTACAGAATGGGAACCAATCGCTAGTTAGCACTTATGTTGCTGTTGCCACACATTTGTTTTTATGTAAACCTTTTGCTGTGTTGTGTTGCGGTAAGCCGTTTATTTTTGTGCTTCCCTTTATTTCTTCTTTATCACACCTGCACGACGGCGATGTCTTGCCTGGCACCTGCCCTGACCGTGTCAAGTTAACATAGCTTAAAAGGAATGCTTTTTTTCTGCATAAATTTGTATATTGCTGAACCACAAAACCACGATAAGAGAGAGAGAGAGAGAGAAAGAAAATAGATAAAAAAGGCAAATCCAAAACGGTACATTAATTACTGAAAAACGATGTCTGTCCTCCAGCGGGCAGCTGTTGGATGGCAAAAGTTGCCTTTGTCTACAAGATGAATTTTAATGGAAAACATTAGGGTCGATGATAACTTCAGCCACTTTTTTGTTGCTTTAAGTACTGTTTTCTGCGTTGAAGATTTAATTCTGTAAAAAATACAGTTTTTTATCAATTCCTTCGAGATTAATATCTTAGTTGCAGTTCAGTTCTTCATAGCTATTCGTTTGTTTCATAGTTGTTCGTTGAAACTTTCAATTTTCCCACTAATATTAACACCGGCCTCAATATTTACTGTTCTTTTCTATTTGTGTTAAGATTTGTGGATAATGGATTATTTATCAATACATTCCAACGAATTAGTTCTGGTCGATTAAAAAACCATCCAGCGGTTGTGTGTTATGGGTCAGTATTTGAAAATATAATTAAAAATGTGAAATGAACAGTTTCAATCGCTTCAGTATAGAAGGTTTATGTATTCACGTTCATCAATCAACCACGGAAGATCATCGACAGTATACCGGTGAGATCGGTGGATCGGTTCACCATCAATCGAACTGGAAAATTGCTTTAACCGGACGCGATCAGCTAATCAATCATACGGTGACGTGTGCGTTATACCGTTTGCTTTTCTCTGTTGTAAGCCTTTTTTTTGTTGCTCATTCTCATTCTTCCAGCAAACGATTACCATATTAACCCCGTGCGCAGTGCGACTCGTAGCAATCGACAATAATGGTCATCGTTTATGGACGCTTCTGTCTGCTTACTTTATGCTGAGCCAGATATGATATCCCCCCTTGTCGTGCGGTCCGATTTCTGGTTTTGTTGCATTAAGTGTTGTGTGCATTGTGTTTGCGCATATACACGCACACGCACACCAGTGATCTTAAGGTTTTATCGCACCTGCAGCTGCCCAAATGCTGGTACCTTGAAGGTGACGACGACGATGATGATGACGATGACGATGATGATGATGATGATGATGATGATGAGCTCTTTACTGCGTGTGTGCGCACCCGTGCTGCAAACATGTTTTAAGCAGCGCGAATATCATTAATGAAGCTACCGGTGCCGATTGTGTAGCGTCGAGGCGCTGTCCAAATGACGTCTTCAGCTGGCGATGATGGTATCGCGTGCGTGTATGCACACCCCAACATGGTTGCGCTATGTTGTTACTGCTCGTCTTGCGGCCACGAGATGGAAGGCGGAAGTTGGCGCAAACTGAAATTCCGTCGTTCATCGTCTGTGTCGAAGGGTGGTTGCTTTGCATGGCGATACAGACGAAATTGGGGCGATGGTGGTGAATGGTGGGAAATTTTCGCGACGGTTATGATGATGAGTTAATGTTAGTGAACGATCGTTTAACCCTTCGGTGCGCAACGCGTGTGAAATTTAATGTAAAGTTTTGTTTTTTTTTTTACATGTTTTTAAAGATGCAAGTCTGTTTCGTTTGTTTTTGTAAAACATAATTTGGAATAGTATACAAGAAAAAGTATCTTCTGATATTTTTTTTATAATTTACAATAAACGTCTTAATTAATTAGTTTAATAAATTAAAATTTATCTTAACGTTTTTTTGTAAGATCTGTCTTTTAAAAGCTACAAACAAAATTCAAATAGAAATACAAACAAAGATATTTGCACATAAAAGTACAAAATAGTTTTTTAGCAAACATAATAAATACACAAACAAATAAGAGCATGCTTTCAAAAACGGCTTAGTTACTATATATTAAGCATAATATGCCCATATCTAGGCAGCTTAGCGTAAATATATTTCGATATTTTAAACCCTTCTATCGATGTTGTTTTAATACTATCTGTTGACACAAAATAGGTGATTAATCCTGTATATTAGTACCCAACCCTTCGGAACGGAATTTTGTTATATCTCGGCCATAATTGACCTCACCCCACGCTTTGCACCCTGCAACAAAAAAAAAATGCTTTTAATCTACAAACGAACTAAAACGATGTTGTATTTGTTTGTTTGCCCTTTTTTCGGCAAACTTCATTGTCATGTTGTGGAGGCGTTGGGATTGCAGCAGCAGCCGTAACGGCCGTACCACTGTGTTTGGTTCACAGCTTCGGCTACGGCAGTGTGCTATTTGTTTTACTGCTCACACTGCGACACCTACCACCGACCGATCGACCGGGGTGTGGAAGGGGGAGGTTTGCCGGGCTTCTTTGCAATGTAAGTTCGATGGTGGTGTGCTGACGGCAGGAAATAAATATTGTACACTTTTTTTATTGTTGTCGTTGTTGTTGTTGTTGTCATCCCTGAAATAGAACCCCCAAACCGCCCAATCCCCTCAAGCCTCAACCCTTACCGACGGGGGCCCATCTTTGTGTTGGTCAATGTCATTGTCCGCCGAGAAATCGCTGTTTAACGCGTTCATTTTCGGGTTGGTTAGAGTTGCGTCCATTTCAGCGTTTCACTTTTTTTTTCGTTCGTTGGTTATTTAAACAGAGACAGCCCAACCTAATGACCGACAGGTCACGGTGTTGCTCTCTTATATCATCGTTTGCGGACTTTCTAGTTTGGCAAAATGCTCCGAATTTATCGCTTAACGCGTGTGCGTTGCTGCGGGGTCCTAAGTTCATCCAACTTTGCTTCGGGATGACTAATTTCCCATAGACCATCTTCATCTCCGTGTAGTGTATAATGAGCACCGTTTGAGCGCTTTGTATGTCTCGTTTTGGGGGATGTTTTCTTTCTGTTTGTTACGGCATTACGAGGCTGTGCAGTTATTTATGGGCCTTTAAACGGTCATTCGACAGTTCTAGTCACACAGTCTTTGTTTTAGTTTTGCTGTTACGAGCATATTTTTGTCCCGGAAATAATAAAACAAAATTCGTAGGAGCAAACTACATAAACCCCATGACCGCATTAGGGTCTAAAATTAGATGTCCCCACCGGTCACACATACGCGCGCGGTGCGGCGGTTGTTGTGTGTCCACTCGACTGAATGAGGTATTAATATGAGAGAGTTTCAGAGGGAAGAGGACAGCTAACGCGTGTGTGTTTGTGTGCATGTGGCGTAGCTGACCGTGAAGCCATTGCGTCAGTCAGTGCTTTGCTGATAGCGATTTGTTAATCTGGACGGGACAATTTTTCGCAATGATTGTGATCGGTCGAGGATTTACGTTTTAATTATTATTGATACAAAGATAAGCAAGTGAAGCCGTCCGTGAGTCGTCGATTTGTCATATGTGCGCCTGAGTTTGTCGAGCGTATCAGTACGATTAAATAGATATAATAATAGCATTAAATTTTAATGCCTAACATGTGATGGAAAATCCGTCGAGAATTATCTAGTTTAGTAAACATTGCTTTATCATGATTGCGATACTACAATAGAAGTGTATTGTTTGGCAAAGGGTTTTCAGTTTTCTTTTATCGTAGCCACCTAGTCCGGGCATTGTTTTAATCCGGACAAGATTTGCGCTTTACTATGCTAGGTGTTATTTGTAAATGATTTGCNGTTTGTCGAGCGTATCAGTACGATTAAATAGATATAATAATAGCATTAAATTTTAATGCCTAACATGTGATGGAAAATCCGTCGAGAATTATCTAGTTTAGTAAACATTGCTTTATCATGATTGCGATACTACAATAGAAGTGTATTGTTTGGCAAAGGGTTTTCAGTTTTCTTTTATCGTAGCCACCTAGTCCGGGCATTGTTTTAATCCGGACAAGATTTGCGCTTTATTATGCTAGGTGTTATTTGTAAATGATTTGCATGTTTACAGTGGTTCAAACAATTTCTTATCATTTTGTCGCGGTTGGAGCGAAGAGTAAAGCTATCCCGACATAACCTCATTTTATCTTATCTGCCACACTTCATATGCACCAAATGCTCCTGTTCTCATCTATGTCTGTTTTGAGGTTTAAGACGTGGATAAAAAAACAAAAAGCAGACGATGGAAAGGATAAGTGTGTAACAGTTACATTCATGTACAATCCTCTTTTTGTTTTCAACGGGGTTGGCAACTTCTCACGTTATCTTTGTCGATGTTCTGTTGTACCGGGGCTAATGATGTACCTCCGTTATGTTGTGTGAGAGCTCTTAAAGGTACGTAATGCATCCTCCGGTGCGTTGCAGGAAATGCTTACACAAGATAGTTTTATTACACGCTTTGGGTGTTTGAGAAAGTTTCAGCGTGTACGAAAATTAATATTGTTTGCTTAAAAATGGAAATTTTCAGTCACATCAGTCACATGTTGTTACAGAAATCATAGAGGTTTTCGTTTCCTAGAGGTAAAAATACGATTTGTTGTCTCAGTTGATGCAGAATTAATATAAGTTTGACAATTTCTCAGTTCATTAATTTAGAGATTTAAGGACCTTTTTATAGAAAAACGATGAATGGATGAAGAATGTTCTAAAAACATTCATTATCATTCTAAGTCACTCATTAGGACTGTTTATAGTTAGCACATCCAGAAGAAATTATTTGATGAGGATCCATTATATACAACATGTTAGTTTATATTTGGTGGGACCAGCTAAAAAATATTCACTATGAGCAGCATGAAATCTATCTTAGCATTAACACTAAAAATAAACTCATTCTGTTACTTGAATACTTGAAAATGTAATACCTGTTAAATTTACTCATACACCTAATATAAAAACCAACGCCTTCACTGTCAGCGTGGTTTGACAAAACACGAAGGAAACAGTATATCGAAAACACGACGTGTGTTTATTTGATCCTGATAACTTTAGTGGAGCGCAACTCCTTTCGTGCTGGTGCTATCGTTCGCCAGAATGGTGTATAGTAGTCCTTTCATTTACATTATACAACAAGACCCAGTGTGTCAGTACTGCTGCTACCGTCAGCGTCATCCCCCTTGCAACCCTTCGCCCACCACCTTACCTCCTTTTCTTCTACCCAATGCTTACGTTTGTACGCGGCAAATGATGTAATTGGTCGGTTGGGAATGTAGCCGGCGCGTGGTGGAAGCGGTAGTAAAAACCTCCCCAACGCTCACTTACCCATACACAATAGCCCCCCCCCTCCCCCACTCTCCCCACCATCACCGGTTTATCGCGCATACCAGCTAAAACTTTCTCTACGTCCTTCAGTTAGACAACTGACGCGGCAAGTGCGCACACACAAACGATGGGAGACCGCAAATATCGCCTGGCAATATCATCCTCTCTGCCTCTGCTTGCGCACTGTGTCGGCACCATCATGATGCCCTCGGGCACCGACGCTCACCCCGATCATATCGTATCCCTCACCACCCCCCCCCCCCCCCCCCCCCCCCCCCCCCCCCCCCCCCCCCCCCCCCCCCCCCCCCCCCCCCCCCCCCCCCCCCCCCCCCCCCCCCCCCCCCCCCCCCCCCCCCCCCCCCCCC
>STHB01000004.1:15863402-15902950 GCA_018908115.1 Anopheles rivulorum
CAGGCGCACCACTGGAGCGTACCGTAGCGTTCTGGGCGGGAATCGTAAGCTGTACGGCATTTCCTCCCGACTCGTGTTACGGTATCTGCCAAGATACCGCCGGAAAGCATCGCGGCGGTTCCGTCTGGCTGAAGGTGCAATAAATTGAACATTCCACCCGCACATTCCACCAGTTGCTGCTCAGTTCCTTCGGCCTGTTCGCCAGCCCCGGGTCCAACAAATCTGGCGCGGGCGAGTTGTGTGTTGTGAATCAACATAATTGTTAAATAATGCTACATGATGCGGATGATGTGCTGCGCCAAGCCATCTGCTAGACGTTCGCTTCCTTATCACTCGCCCGTGGGCAATACTTTGGTAAGCCAATGGGAAACAGCGCTCACCAGTTTTTCGCCACTGATCTTGATCGCGCACACCATTTCCGTTAGATGGCCCGATGCATTCTATTTGCTGTAAACGAATAT
Organism: Anopheles rivulorum; assembly: GCA_018908115.1. Taxonomy (NCBI): domain Eukaryota; kingdom Metazoa; phylum Arthropoda; class Insecta; order Diptera; family Culicidae; genus Anopheles; species Anopheles rivulorum. The sequence continues at coordinate 15,863,864 of STHB01000004.1, forward strand.
CTTTCGGCAATAAAGTGGTAGCGCAAATATAGCAATTTGTGAAGCCCTGCGTTCAATCGTCAGCTTAAAAGCAACCACACTTAAGGACCACACCGAATGTTTCTTGCGGGAATTGCCGTTCTCACCTAGGTTATTTTCAACATAGAAACTGTAATGATTATATCTTCCTCCAAATCCGGAAGCGACCCTTTCCGTTGAAGTTTTGTGAGTGGAGCGTATTTTACACCTTCTCATTTAGCAAACAATGCGTACTTATGCTAGGGGATGGGAGGCCTCTTAGTGTATTCTCTTGCTCCACTTCCATCGACACTTAATATGCCATCGTAAAAGACGATTCTAAAGTGAGGTTTTATCACAAAAGGGTTTGCTTTTTGGTTTTTTTTTGCACTGCCTCATCCAACTCACGATGCTAACTTAGTTGCAGCATAAAAGCAAACCCGAAAATGACTCGGACTGCCCAATTCCATTCTTCATGGAATTATGCGGCCATTCCAAACGGGAACACATGGAAATAACTTTAAACCTCGCTACGAAACTATACCGCCCATCGGATCATCCCGTGAGGTTGCCAAATAGCTCGCACAACATTTGGCACTGTGCAGTGCAGTGTTTGTGCAGCGAATGGTTTACACTCGCTGTAGTATGGCAAACAACAAAACCAAGCCAAGGGTTGTGAAATTTGCGCTCTCTGCTGCTGGCTGCTGCTGCTGCTGCTGCACGGGAAAGGTTCAACAAACGTGCCGTTGGAGCAGTCGAGCAGTCGAGCGCCAGAACGAAAACCGGTCGCCCAAAACTGGACCGCACCATCCAACTGTGGTTTCAACCTTCCGAAACTGCGGTGAAAAAGCACTGCCCGAATACCGGACGCAACTTACCCCTTGGTTTTTTTTTGCTTGTTTGTTTGGTTTTTTTTTCGTTTGAGTCTTCCTTCGAAGAACTCACCGCAACAGAACTCACTTCACTGTTCAATCTTACGCTTGGTCGCTACGCGCACGAAACCGCTGCTGTTCATTGATGGTTCGTTATGCGCTTTTGCTCGACATACAGATATGTAAACGTGTTTGCTACTTTCGTTCGCTTTCGCCCAGAACGCTTTTTGGTTTGCCCGTGCGGCGATGTTTGTGGATCGTGGATCGGGTCCGGGTTTGATTGAAGTCGACGGAGTGCCTGCTCCGATCGGCAACTCCGATCCGATGCTCCAAGGTTTGTTTTGCTATATCGGTCACTTGCTTTTCATAGCTTTATTAAACAACAACACTAGTTTTCTTAAAACTATTTGCTCGATTGTTCGACCTTAGCGCTTCCACACGCGGAGGGCGAACTTGTTCTGCTTTTGCTCTGCCCTACACACGCTACCCACGTTCGGTGCACGGTTTTGCCGCAAAAGCTGGCTTGGGAAGTAACTTTTGTAAACACTGTTGATATGTAGCTCTGCGTCTGCTGACTATCACGCGCTGTAATGCACCGTCCGGTACATACCAGGGAACCGGCACACCAAACAACAACAACAACACTTTACAATCGCAATCGTTCGGCGCAGCACAGAAAACTGATCTATCACCGTTCAGCTTACGTTGCGTCTTCGGGCGAACTAAAGTTCTTGCACCGAGACGCAATGCCTTTTGCCCATTTCGAGCCCGGAACGGATGAGCATGGGTGGCTGCTCTGTTGCTCTGTGCTGCCCATATACGCACACACACACACACACACATACAGAGCAGCGCGGTCCGGATCACCAGACAGCCGCTTGCTCACGAAAGCGGCGCGAACCGAACGCGAGAGGACAACACCGTGTGGGTGTTGGGTTCCTGGGCCGTGTGTGGGGCGATCTGTGCTTTACACTGACTGCCCCAATACCCTCTCCCTCTCCCTCTCCCTTGCGTTGTGTTGTGCGTTTGTCTTCGTAGTGGTAAATAGACTTCCACCCTGTTTTATATTGCTTCTGGTGCTGCTGCTGCTGCTGCTGGTTGCAACTGAGTGACCGGCCTGGGCTACCCGGTCTCAGATTCTGTGCACGCATTTCCAGAGCAGATCGAAGCGTTCCTTAGTGAGGGTTCCACACACGAAGCACCGAGCTGCTAGCAACAGCTTACGTTGCGGGCTGTGGGTGAGTTCCCCCCCCCCCCCCCCCCCCCCCCCCCCCCCCTCGTTGGGGGGGGACCCCCCCCCCGCCCCCCCCCCCCCCCCCCCCCCGCCCCCCCCCCCCCCCCCCCCCCCCCCCCCGATCCTCTCCCCCCCCCCCCCCCCCCCCCCCCCCCCCCCTTCCACTCACTGCCGTTGTTTCACAGCCAACTCACCCCCCTTGCGTCAGGCTGCTCACCCGCGGCGAGCGCCATACCGCCTGGCCCGGTCTGTGTGTTTGAGCCGGTTTGAAGTGGAACCAATTTAAATGAATCCGGAATGTATCGTCCTACGTTGCACGCTTCATCTTTGTCCTCCCTCGTTTGTCTCACACCAGGGAAGCAACACACAACCGAACCCAACTCAACCCAGGAAAGATCATTTGCACTGCCAAACGCGCAAATGTTCTGACGGCGTGTGGTAGTGCATCAGGCGGAATGAAAACCGACAGCGTGGGTTTAATATTTAAAGAGTTATTCTTTCATACTCTACAGAGTTTGTAGAGATTTAATTTTATAAACAAATTAAAGTTTGATAAACAAACTATGAGTTGTAAACAGGTGCACATATTTTCGAATCCATTTGACAGTTCATTCTGACTTGACAAATATGACAGCTGTCATCTGTCAAAATACTACACGTAAAGATACTAGTTTTTTTTTAAATGTGCTGTTAAAGTATACAGTTTTGTGTAAACTTGTCTTTACGTTGTTTCATCCTTGCCACACTCCATCCCATCACGGTTGTGTTTGATCGTGTGCAACTTGGCTGGAGTTGAAGACAAAAAGTGTAGTGAGTTGGAGTGGAGGGGTGGTTTGTAGTGCATTATGGTTTCTGGTCGCTTCCACCGTTGCGTCGGTGTTTCGTAGCGAATTGAAACGAGAAACCATTCCGCTGCTGTACGCTTTAAAGTGCGATCCTTACCGGGAGCCACACCGCTAGACCTGTGTGTAACAGCAAAAATGGGATGGAAAAAGGTGAGCCGGCAACAATTCCCGACTCATCCCTATTGCATGCACCCTTGTTTCGCTTGTTTGAACCACTTCGTTTACAGCGGCGTGATGATGATGATGATGGTCCGTCTCACTGTCCTTCCTTCCCAATGGTTTGTGTACCTACCGCGACATGCGCCGTTCATCAAATGATGTGTCATTAGACCTAGGAGCGGAACCACCAAAGCGTTGGGGGTCGCGGGTCTGTAGTGAGACGTGTGTGCGTGTGTGGGTTTGAATCTATTTTTAGGCAACGTGTGCTGCACGTCTCCGCCTTTCCGTCTGGCGTGCCTTTCTGGCAGAGTTCCTCCCCATGTCGCTCACCCTCCATGCCGATGCCATGGTCCCCATTCGATGTGTACACAGCGTCAGTAACGCGTTTTCGCGACATCTTTGATGTGAAGTGGCGAGCTGAGTCGAAAGGGGGCAAACAAGACGTTTCACTGGCCCGGTTTGCGGTAGTTGTGTTTGGTTTGGTTTTCCGCTTTTTCCCCACCCCACCCTTACCGTACCATCGTGTGTAGTGTGCCCCTCTCCGTTGTATGGCGTCCGGAACAACACACATTAATGCGCACCGACCGAACTTGCGAACTGATTGTGTCCAGTCGCGTTAACAATTTAGCCGCATCGAGACACCGCGCGAACTGTGCAGGAAAAGCAGGCAAGAGAGCGCAAGAGGGGAAGCTCGGGAACAAGCTGGCCTGGGGCGATGGGAATTGATTAAGCGTCGGAAAGTTTACATTATTTATGAGCACGATGAAGCTTTTTGGGGGAGAGAGGCGAGATGAATCGAGGAGGTTAGGTAAATGGGGGAAGAGATGTTGTTGCAGTCGAAGGTGAAGGTGGTTTGGATTTTAGATGGAGCTGAAGCTGAAGACGCGGAGATATTGGGGTCGGATTAAGACACTAAACGCTTTGGGGCGGCATAGGACATTGGCGCGCGCACAGGTCAAGAAGAAGGTGATGGTCACCAGCAGTGGCTGGAGAGTGGCACGAGGCAGAAAACGTCGACGATGTTTGTTCATGCATATTAAGCCGTTTTCCGGTCCGGTCGCAAAGGATAGCGATAGTGGAGGAGGGCACGGAGATGAAATGCTACCGATTTTAATTGGAAAACAAGCGTGCGTCTTCAGGCAAACAGATACTCCGAGACTCGGAGGAGTTGGTGGCGTAATTGGAGCGGTATGTTGTGTGGACTCGCTACCCCTTCTTTGCTGTATTGATTAAAGGTTCAGATGCATTATTAATATGGGATGATTTAAAATCTAAATCGATGGACCGATGTCGTCAACCGTACGATGCTGCGTTTTGGGTGGTAGCGAAATGAAAGCTTTTTCAGCCACTGGAACGATCACATTAAATTTGCCATCGTTCTTTTCGCATTTCGCAACTGTTTAAGCAGCCATAAATATTAAGAATGAAACACAATCCGTGGGTTATGGATTCGCATTATTGAATTTGCATGTTTGTGTGCAATGGTGAACATCACTATTTAGAAAAGTCGATGGTGAGAAAAATTCAATTATTGGACTGATTTAGTTTCGTAGTAATTTGAACTTATTTGATTACAGTTGAGCAAACTCGTATCCTGTAATAAAATTAAAGGCCAAACGAGCACATAAAATCAACGAAACAGTCGTTCGTGGCTTTTGGCTCATAATATATAATTTCTGTTTGATCCCACCAACAAAAGAAATATGTTCTTTTGATGTTCGGAATTGTTGCTTGTTGCAGGTTGACGTATGGAAGTTTTGCATGTAGTTGATAGTATTTTCCACGAATATTGACTTGCATTTGTAAAAGCTAAGAGGAAAATCCAACCTCAGTTAAACGTTTTACAAATGGGCTCAATTTAACTACTAGCAACTAAGCTGTCACACTCTGTTATTATTTATTCTTAATGGCGCCCAGCGTTCAGTCAAACGTCTCGTTTCATGTGCATGATTCATAAAACCACATGGAAGTGGAAGAACGGTTTGTGTCTTTCACACATCGGCACTGCTTCGTCCACCATACATGTGTTCATGTGTGTATATGCGTGGTTGGCATAAATCCATGTTAGTTTAACCGTTTTAGGTGGTAAAACCGCACAAAGCGGCGGTGGAACCATCAAAATCATCAACCATTTAAAGGCAAGGCGAGCGATTTTAGATAGTCTATCAAGAAGCTGCACCTCTAGGTCTAGTAGACGACCCTTACACCCGCCAGTGTCTGTGTCGTGCGATCGCACGTTTCCTGCCCGTCAATCAGCACAATTAGCAATTAATCAAAGGGTTTTAAAACCGTTCGCATGCTTGGCACCTCCAAATCTAGCAACACAAAAGTGTGTGTCCCGGGTGGGGGTAGGTGGTCGAACCAAACGCCATTAGTCGAACCTGGTCAAGAAGCAAAACCTCGGCACGCACTCAGCTTGCCCCTGTTTTAAGGGGTGCGCGAGCGCGAAATGGAACTGGTTCTGTGCAGTCCGATCCAATTCGTTGGGTCCCGGCGACTGGAGAAGGAAAGGTTGTCGCGGGTGGGAGTATGCACGGATATGTTTGTGATTGTGTGAGTGTGTGTGTGTGTAAGTGGGGGAATGGGGAGGGTGGATTCGTTTTTGTTCCACCATGTTCCACGTCAGTAGTGGGGACGTGGAATTGCTTTCATGGACAAGCTTATTAAATGAATGAATGTTGCCCTGCTGGTGTTGCTGTGGTGGTAAGAAAGAACAAAAAAAAAATCCACGTACCACCACGGCAGGAGTTCATGTCCAACGAGGAAGTGAGTAAAACACAGCATAAATCCCAAGACCCCAAGGGTGTTGTGTTGTTCTAACTGCACGTCATAAAAAGATCGCATATCACAATATGACGACCGACCGAGCCGTGGTGGTTGGTCCGCGATGAAACCCTCTTGGGAAAGAGGTGCATGGGCGGGGGTGGGTGAATGGGGACGGTTAAATGAGGGGTGGAAGAGGGCGCGCACTATAAATGTGTGTCGAGTCTCTGTGTTCGATGGTGGCGAAGTGATAAAAGCCGCAACACACAACTGCTGCTGCACGGCGAATGACCGCCGCCCAAACGGTGCGGCCAAACTGATTCCACTCACGAACTTCGCCCACCGACGTTCGTTGCCATTTTTTTTGTACTCGATGTATATATATTTGTCGCGTGATGTCGCTTATTTACGATGGGAAATGGTTAACCCTCGAGCGGTCAGTTTCAATACATGATGGACAAATTAAAGTTTGTTTTTGACCTTTTATACCTTCCAGCTAAACAATTTTACATTAACGAGTAATAGCAATTAAGTAAGTTATTTATTTAAGCGCGATACGGACATAAAACAATTAAAGTCCTAAAAAATTCTACATTTGTTACATATATGATTCGAAGTTACTCATTTCTAGATTAATTATGAGTTAAACTGGAATTTACAGAGAATTATATTTATTTTGTACACTTCTTTGTTTACCTTATACATTTGCAATGGAATGTTTTTAATTCCCTAAAAATTTCGTAACATCCAGTTTAACCAGTCTGAACTATTTAGTCTCAACTATCTATCATAATGGTTGTATCTTTCAAATGCTTTCTCGTTACGTGCAGCGGTTATATTCTATTGCTTAACATTACCGGCCATAACTCGCTTATTATCGATGTCGCGATGCCATATTTATTCAGCCGTGCGTTCCGAAGGGTTTAAGCGGTTCCAAAACACCGTCACCACGCACCTACTCTCACGTTCACCTTTCCTCTGCTTCTGCCCTGATAAACAGTGTGTCCGGCTACGTCCGGTTTGATTTCGTGATTTGCTTTAGTGTCGTCTTATCAGCAAGACTTAGTGTGCAATATTACTTACCACCTCTTAATCAACCCGTATTTTGTTTTTCCCACTTCCCTTCACACTCCCTCCCTTCCCCTGCAGGTTGCTCCAAACTTATCTGGCGCGAGTGTTTCTTTTCTTGTGAGCCGGTTTAAATTGGCAAAATCCAACAACAGTGCGGTAAAGACATTTTTGAAATGTCTGAACGTTTACCAAAGCCAGACGGAGGAGGTACTGGTACAACAGAGTGGCGTGAAAGCCGATGTTTAAACAATGATTTAACAAATTTCTTGTGCCACCGGTTTTTTTTTTTCGTGGCTCATCAGCCACGGTTGCGGTTTGAACTGATAAAAGAAGGGTTGCGTTAGTGCTTTTTGTTTCTTCTTTTCGTTCGTTGGACAGATTTGTATATTTGCCTGTCTCATATCCCCGTACAACGACATCGTTTCTTTCTGCGGTGGGACAAGACGCATTACTGTCGGGCTGATGACACATATGAAGTGAACCCCATCAAATCTTATCTTGAGCGAAATTGCAATGGTGTATTCATATGTGAAGGAAGTGCTTTTTCATGGCAAAGAATATACTTTTTGTTTATCGTTTGTGTTTGGGCGAGCGCGCAGGTATGACATCAGGTTGTTGTTTTGCTCGAATGGGGAAAAAATATTATTGTCGCAATTTGTGGTCGATTCGTTAATGGTGATACGGCAGGGGGTTTTCTTTTTGATGGATTTGAAATACAAGATGGCTTATTTTGTGAATGATTGATTAAAATTTTGACATCTTTCGATCATGTGTTTCTATCCTACGTAATTAAGAAACTATGTTTTATTCAGTAGATAATGAGTACAATTTGACATTAAATTACGTAACACAAAGCTTATGCAAATGTTTCCGTTTAAAAGATCGATTGTTGCGAATGGTCGTTGCTGACAACATAAAGTGATTTATTTTATTCATTTTAGCAACGAACCGAACACGCTCGCCACTGTTTCTATCATCGTCAATCAATTCTGCGTTTAGGAAAACATTGTCCGTTTGTTAATTACACACCTTTACATTGTTGGGAGACAGTAAAAATAGGACACGAATTGTTTGGAATTTGTGTTACATTGTGTGCAAAATGTTTTGCAAATGTCCGTATCGCCAAGCTTACCAGTTCGCTGTACGATTGAAGAGAGAATAAAAAAAAAAATCGCATTGCCCAACAGGTGTGTACAGCCAGCTCCCCAGTTTTGTGTCGTAGCGCCGATGCACACGAAACCGCCGTTATCATGACGAATAACGAAAGCAATATAATTAATTTATAACAGTTTTTTCCACGATAAGTTAAACGAAACAGTTCAACCGGAGCCGTGTTTCGCTTCGATTGCGAATTGTTCCATGATGCGTTCGCTTTTTTTGTTGTTGTAATTACTCAGCCGATAGAGCTGGTAAATCCAGCTTTACTGTAGCCTCGATGGACTTCATGCATTTATGTACCGAAAACGGTTTGTCGGAAGAGCTTAGTGATAAATTTTTCATTTAATGCTTTACCAGTTTTTTACTGAGACAACCGATACGGAATACATGGACGTATGGAATTTTGTCTAAACACCGGTCGATTTTGTTTTGGGATGATATTAAATATTGGCGTTCTTGTGAGAATCACCCTCTCGAATAGACGCGATAACATTGTGAGGATTTATTTACCCGATTGCTGGTAATTAAATTGTAAATCAAGTTACATTATCTTTAAATAATCGTCCAACGATATAAAGCAGGAAATTCCACAGTTCCTTACCCTTACCGGGTTGTGGAACATTTGTCAAATGGGGGACACTTCTTTGGGGGTTGTAACGCTTGCTGACGCACTTAGGGAACCGATGATAGAAGGACCCGTCCTGTTCATCGGGGGAAGGAAAGATGCACGTTGGACAGTTAGTTGCGATACGGGATCGCTGATACCGACGTGTAACAATATTGATTAAATCGTATTGCAAAAGTGTTTTAGTTGTAGGGATGGGTGCGTCATCACCGCAAAATTCTTCCCTACCAAAAACCTGCAATGATAAATGTGGTGAAACCATTTTTTTATATACGTTTCGCAGAAATATGCCAACCATTTAATGATGTTATGTTTGCTTTCTTTCCATTCGACAGATTCGTTCAATACCCGAGGCTCAGCGGAAGTATCAGATCCGAAAACGCCAAAACACTCAGGAACGGTCGGCCACGTTCGTGTGCTACACCTGCGGTACCGATACGCCGTCCTCGCAACTACGCTTAGTGTACTGCTGCCCGAATGCGGAACGGGAACCGTACTTTCCGTTCATCAAGTCCCTGAAAGCACCGACCAATGCTAGTCCAATAAGTCCACAGGGTAAGCATTCGTAACGGCACACACCGTGTGCGTTCCGGCAAGTGGTTCGCTTGTCTAACCAGGTGTACTGTTCTGTGTTTACATCTGTTACAGGGATGGTGCAAATATGTTCCACGTGCAATAAGAAAAACGCCCACCGAGCGGAGGGCGGCACTGTTAGCAATGTGGACGAACGTTATCCGTCTCCGACGAAAATGACGTCTAGTGTGATAAATGAGGTTGTACGATATAAGGTGAGTTGCTTGCAGATGGTCGGTCTGTCCGGTGGTGTATTAACGCGATGGTTCTTTTTTTTCTTTTTAGCCTTATGAATTTGCCTCCGCTCTGTCTGGGGGACCGCTGCGGGACCAGAAGGGCAGTCGAAGAGATTCAAGACCAAATACACCACCTCACCTTCAAGGGCCAGTGGAAAACGGCCACGGTCATCAGTAAGTTGCGGCAATAAGAACTATGGATCGAACAGGCAGGGATTGATAATAGGGCAAAAATGGGACAGAATTAGAACAGAGAGCAGTAGATTAGTGCATATTTTTTATAGATAGATGGTAACAAAAACTAATTTGAGTCTATGGTACCTTCAAATATGTTGTCGTAGTGTATTGACGTCTAGAGTCTTATTTTGCTGCAATCTTCTCCTACAAGCTGGCAAGCCTAGTTAGCCGATAAATTTGAGATCTGATATAAGTTTCAATCAGTATGTTTCTAGCTGCTTTGTTTCTGTCTAGGACATGTTATTCACTTTTTTTAAATTTATTTAAGTTTAATGAGCATAACAGCACATCAATAGTTTTGAGCAGATCCAAACAAATATTTCGTTATACCGTCATAAAAAGTTTTCTAACTTAAGGTATCAGACAAAATTAGGCAGTTGGTAGGTTGCTCTATCAAATAACTGTAAAATTGGTTTACACAGTTTGAAGGTAGGACACAAACGTAGCAGACAGAAACTGTCTTGTTCCGGTGTCGTGTTTGTCTGGCAAGTTCTATGCAGCCTGATAGATCACCTTTATATAACTGGTATTGTCTTGTTCAATTCCTGTCATAGATTCATACAAACTACGCTGATGTATTAGGCAACTTATAATGTGTAACAGAAGAATGAAATAATGTACATGACAATTAGGGTTAGGAAGAAGAAATGTAATATGATATGTATTGTTTCTTTCGCCAAATTTTTAGATGTACCATTTGTAAGAATACGTTCCCCGCCACATCGATGGAATATCTGTCCACTAGTGCCGAGCACATGAACTCGCATGCGATGCACTTTCCCTGTCTCAAGGGAAGCAACGATCAGAGCCGTGTGTTGGCATGTAAAAACTGTGTCGATAAGCTAACGATCCAGTGGGAAACGATGGATGCCCAGCGTGTACCGCTCGAGCACCGGAAGTACATTATCCCTTCGCCAACGCCAAATTCGGCTTCGATATCACCAGGCGGTGGAAGTCTTGTACGGCCGCAATCTAGCGTCGGTGGTACGCCACCGTCCACACCGGCATCTACCGTTCCGAGTACATCCGTGTACTGTTTCATCTGCGGGTTACATTCGGAACTGAGCTTTGCACGGTTGCTGTATGCCAACAAGGAGGTAATGAGCGCAATCTGTGCCAAATGAATCATTTGATTTATTCTTAAATTCGTTATAATGTTTCGCTTTGTTTTTTGTATTTTTAGGGATCCCGGCCTTACTTTCCGTTCCTGTTAAATCACAAATCACCGCACAATGCCGAGCAGTTGCGCGGTGACAGTTCAGCACTGGTCTGTACATTCTGTTATCACTCGCTACTAAACCAATGGCGAAAGTAAGTGTTTTCGATGGTTGTTGTTACATTTCGTTCCGTGCTCTAATATTTTTTTTTTAATTTCAGATATGAGGCACAAAGTAATATTCCTCCACCGAGTGAGCGTGAGTACAACTTTCACGATTACTGTTGCCATCTTTGCGGCATAACGACGTACCGGAAGCGCGTCCGGGCGCTACCGATACGGGAGTACCCGTTCGTTGCTAATCGAAAGTGTGATGGCATACTGCTGGAGAACGGTGATTACGCAGTGGTATGCCTGGACTGTTACGAAAGCTTAAGGTAAGCGAAATGGCAATGAGAAACAATAGCGAACGATAGAGTCGAGTTTATTTCATGGTGGAAATATCTTATCTTCAACCACAGGCAACAATCGGCCGAATACGATCGGTTCGGAGTGGCAATTGAAAAGCGAGAATACAATTGGGTCGCTCAACCACCACCGCCTGAGGATAGCCCGGAAGTATCAGTGGCANTGTGATGGCATACTGCTGGAGAACGGTGATTACGCAGTGGTATGCCTGGACTGTTACGAAAGCTTAAGGTAAGCGAAATGGCAATGAGAAACAATAGCGAACGATAGAGTCGAGTTTATTTCATGGTGGAAATATCTTATCTTCAACCACAGGCAACAATCGGCCGAATACGATCGGTTCGGAGTGGCAATTGAAAAGCGAGAATACAATTGGGTCGCTCAACCACCACCGCCTGAGGATAGCCCGGAAGTATCAGTGGCACGTCTACCGAGCGGGGAGCGGTCCGATAAGGCGATCAAGAATGTAAGATGAATAGTTGCTAGCGCGGTCTTGTAACCCTAATTGTAACGCTGTTGAATGTCTTTTTGCAGTCTCAAGGAGGACTTCGTTCGGCACCGAACAAGAAAAATTGTTCACCGAAGGTTACAAACGATAAACGGGATGCGTGTAAGTACTTTATGCTTTATATGGTTAGGATATGATACAAATAGGCGGTTTGGTTCCCTGACTATGAGATGTTTATTTGTTTTTGTGCAGTATAAATTGCATCGAATTACTGGAAATTATCAAGATCGCATACGATATGATAGTTGGAAACTATCATGGTCGTATATATGATAGTCAGGAAAAAACTTAACGACGCAATAAGCTCTTTTGTTATCGTCCGGTCAAGATTATCAGACTTGTAAGAATGACAATCACCAACGTCCCTTGAGAAAGGGCCCATCCGTGGCACGAAAGATAAATTTTTCGGTTTGAATGAAGGACGATTGTAATAGGCCAAGACGTAGACATAAGAAATTTTAAACCGCAGAAGGATACTCCAGTTTTATACTAACGACTATTATCAATTCAAAAAAGAATGAGAAATATCTCGGCATGTCCTTAATTTGGCATAGTTTTTGATCACGGTGGCGCCAACAACCAAGCTGAGCTGAAGCAAAAATATAAAGTAAACTTGTCCAAAACTTTGTCATTTCAAGAGCTTCCTGCGCCAGTTGTATACTAATTTGTATGCAATACAATCTAGTCCGTGTTCCGTTCGCATAGAATGCGAAAGGGATCGTGTCCATAATAAACATGGCGAACGCAAGCTTCGTTCTCACACGAGGGCGCCACTTGTATCGTCCTGAGAGGGTGTCCTTGCTGCACGTCACAAAACTTTCCTCAAAGTGGAAGTGTTGTTTGCCGTTTTTCGTTGCTCGGAATGCTTGTTTCGTTCACCAAACGCATCTTACTCCTTGACACTCAGCGACAGCAATACATAGCCTGAAAAGCAACACATCCATGTGCCGCTCGATGGTTTCACTTGGTGTGTGTATCCTGGCAGGGCTGGGGGTAGGTTCGAAGGACGACCGCACCGAAGTGCAAGCGTGCGCGTTAGTGGCATCCGTTTGCCTTGTGCCTGCAAACACACAGCACCGACGGTAGCATTGTTTGTTTTTGTTCGAATCGCGTTTACACTGCACTCGATGAATATACCCGGCCCGTCGGCCGACCGTGCTGTATCCTTCCTTCGAACGTGGTGTGCTGCTCACCTTTCCAATGCGCATGTGTGTCCACACGACGGTTTACTACACCGTTCTTCACATTCCCCGCACAATCCTGGTTGCTGTTGCCTGGTGTACGCTTATCCTTTCGTAAAGTCTCTGCTCCTTGTTCTCTCTTTGATGACGGTTGCACGGTTGACGGGCAGTGTCTGTCTTCGCCGTTTCGCTTACCGTGGAGAGATGACCGACCAGAGTGTGTATGTGCACACGTGCCACCACCATCTGTATGTGCGTTCGGGTAACGGAGAGTTACGCTTTGTGTGCGCTTGTATGCGTCGTCATCCTCGTCAGTTTGCTACCCCATCTAGCGAGACAGTTTAGGGGAAAAGACAAGAGTCTGCGCAAATTACTCCGAAAAGAGTGTACAAATTACCATAAATTGGTAAGAAAAACCACAACACGAAATCGGATAAACGAGGGCGCTTTAGCGCATTTTCTCCCGGTTGTTTCCCGGTGGCTAAGGGGCGAGGTGTCGCTGCTTGGGTATACATTGCGCTCTCGGATGCGGTGATACCGGAAAAGCAAAAGGAAGAAGGTGGGTATGAAGCGGTGTGCAAAGGGACGAGTGGTCGTATCGTCATCCGTATCCGTTTGATGGTTTCTTTGAGCTAAACAAACAAAGCATAAATACATAGCTTCCCGTGGTCAGAACCGAGCGCACACACACACACGCACCCGGGGAGGGTAAAATGCAAGTGTAAATGAAACAGGCTCACAGAGCGAAAGAGAAAGAAAGATAGAGAGAGAGAGAGAGAGAGAGAGAGAACATGCGAAAAACTTCGTTGTTGGATTGCACAAAAAAAAGGTGTATAACTTTTCGGATTTTCAACCTTATGGCAATCCTTAAGACGGCAGAGAGGAGGAGGAGATGGTTGTTCTACCCGGGTGTGGGGTGGTTCGGTTTCGTTTCGAGTTCAGGTTTATTTTTTGTTGCTTCTCCGTTTTCCTTTTCGCCACGGAAAAGAAAGATCGATTACCGATGGTTTTGACTAGCAGGAAAAACATGAACTAATTTGTGCAGATTGCGCGCGCTTGTTTGCTAGGGAGCGAAGTTTATAATTCATGAGAACGCCGCCACACCTCAAAAGCGTTTACATTGAAATACGAGAGGGTGTTGATACGACAAATGGGAGTTGAAGAATTTCGGCGTGGCGCGGAAGATAAAGATACTGACATATTACCGGATAAAATATATGTTTTGTTTGTTTATTAGTATAGTTTGGGACACAATACTGTTTTAATAAGGCACTGGTACATAAAAGTATACGCATTCCAATCGACAATAAAAAACACTGGTAATAAGTTAGCAAAGTGTTTGAGCAATCAAAGCGTAAATAAAGTACGTTCAACGGCTGGCAGTGTCACGCCATTGTCCGCTGGGTATTATGCAATCATCATAGCAATCATCTTATCGGATTATGAGAAGCTATTTCCTAACCCCCAGACACTTCACAATTGCTATCAAAAAGGATTAGTTGGATACCAAACATATTACAACCGCACGTAGATTGAGTAGCGAAAGACATTTCTCTTCGGCATCTGCCATCGTTCGTATCGTTCGTATAAATTTAGCAAAACACGCCACCGGAACCATACCCGTGAATGTGAGGAATACGCACTGTGCCATTCTTGCACGGCGGCACATCTATATATGATGTGGGTGGTGGCGGATAGAAGAACCATGTCCACAAATCTTCCGGCAAACGATGCGAGGAGCGGAACCATAAAACGTAGTCGTTTGGCAGCATTACCGAGACACTGCCGAAACGACCGTGTGTGTGTGTGTGTGTGAGCGACATGGAAGAAGTTGGTGTGGATAAATATTTCACCAAAATCGTCCTTCTCGAAAATGCGCACCCGGAATGATGTGGGGCAACGAGGACGAGATTGTTGGAAAACTGTATTTGGCCCACTGCCTGCTGGCTGCGGTTCCGGGATAGCGGGTGGCCGCGGTAAATGTGTTAAAAAGGTAATGTTTAGGGGGGAATGTTTAGTGAATAATTTGTTACGTTTCATGTGTTTGTGTGGTGTGTGATTCGAACCGGGAAGGGGAGAAACACGCCACCAGGCGACGTGGAGGATGCTCTACAAGCGAGACACGGAATGTATTCTGAGATGACCATTTAGGCGGGATGGTTGGTTGTGCTCGCTTGCTTGCCTTGTACGTTCCGTATCTTTTCTCGATCTACAATCTACTCGGTCGTGGTCGTTGAGTCACTTACCACCCAATCCATCTTTGCCGGTGCCTGATGCCGCCTTTCGAGCAAAGGGAGAGAAACATAAGCAGACAACACGGGGACACGAGATACGGGCGTGAAAAGTCGGATGTTTTGTTGCTGTAGGATACGCCACCACACGATGGGGCGGTTATTAGCCGTGCATTTATTTTCACTTCATCTTCCATACAGTGCCGCTTCGCTTCACTGCCTGGATTGGCTGTTGTCGTATACGACGGTGGTGCTTTTCACTGCAGGACGTTTGGCGTTGGAAAGGGATTTTTCTTTTAAGTAGCGAACTTTTCTCTCCTGAGCAAACTGGGAAAACGGGCAGCTGTTGTTATTGGGAGGGTGAAAGTTTGAATTTTCGACGGGTGTTGTGCGTGTGTGTCTGGTTGTAACTTAAGGGAAACTGGGAGTGTATTCGAAAATTTAGTAGGAAGCATTTACACACGCCGTGTGGAAATGAGATATGTTGTTGGTAAAAAGAAAGGAAAGTAAAGCCCTCCGATCTGGACACATATGGGGTAAGCGCTAGAGTACGCGTGTGTGTTGCTCAAGGCTTTTAAGGAGTTATTTATTTTATGTCTTAATTTTTCAAAGTAATTTTTATGTTAAACTGGAGACAAGGAGGCAAACTTTTTTTATGACACTTTCTGTAAATTGTTCGAAGTAAGCAAATATGTCGGCAAGTGTTCTAGCGTACTGAAATCCATCAACTGCGTATAGGCACCAACAGTAGTGAAACTGTATGGCTGCGTCATCGAAATAAAATTAACATTGATTTTTGCCCAAAACCCGCCTACACGGTGCTAATGAAATCAAGCCAACCGAGTATCCTGATTAGTGTTCGCTATACACGCTCATCACGTAAACCGGTAAACACACACACATATACACACATTTGAAGAGTTATGTTGTGAGAATGGCCCGGTCTTTTCAACTCTTCACACCACCATCATCATCACCAAAACTAACAACATCAATGTGTTCATCCAAAAATCATCAGAGTGCTTTTTGAAAACCGTGCAGAAAGCTGACTGGTTTGTAGCTGCTGGATAGTAGGGTGGTCTTACCGATAAACCCGGGCACACATTACCCCGCAGCACCGGATCAAGTGTTCTTCTACACGGCGTACGGAGAAGTACACTGTATGATTTGGGTGCTTCTTTGTGTTTGCCAGTGATTTTCCCTCTTTTTTGTGATCAATTTTCCCCTCGGTGTACGCGGGACATTCCGTGCTTAGCGTTCGCCTCGGCCGTATAGTGATTATCTGCGCTTTGGTGTATTTTATTGGCTTTGATTACCGTTCACGCGGCAGTAATCACTTTAGTGCACGATGAGGCAAGCCGGGTATTAGTGCTGATCCTAGGCGCGCTGGTTGGTCTCCGGCATACACGCGATCTGGAAATTGCGTCTATGGGAACATTTTCATCGAATTTCTGTGCAAACGTCGGCGTTGTGGTGGTGATGATGTTGGTCATCTTGTTTAGCGCTGGTTATTATCTGGGCCTGTGAGGTTTATCAACGTTGGGGAGATTATTAAGTACTAGAACCAGGGAGATTTAGATGATCAAAAGAATGGGATAACAATTTCAAATCGAGTATAATTATTTGTGTTTAGAATTGCAAAATTGGACAACGTTATTAGATTTCGTATTAAATATAATTTTTTATAACTCCCAAAACTTTAAATGTTTTACCACCTTAGTGTATTTTCAATACGCTTTTGTTATAAATATTATGTATCATGAAGAAGATAAAATCCTATCAGTTATTTACCTTATAGCGGGGCACACTGCTCTAACAAATGGCACTTCATCAGCAGGAAATTATCCCAGCAATCTTAACCGTAGTGTCTTCATCCAAGAATCTCCTTCACAACGCAACGGTATTTAATTGCCGATGATTATCTTCCCTCTCGGTCTCGGTTATATCGCACCAGTACCAGAACACGGGAATGGAATTCCATTTTTCCAGTTGTTAGGTAATCCCTTTTCCTCGCACGCTTGGGTAAGGAAGGATTTTAAAACATGTACCCAAGTGGCACAAGCGTTAGCATCCCTCCGACAAACAATCTCATTTTCGCTAAGAATGTGTAAACGACCATCATCTTCCACCTTCGGCAGGCAGGCAGGCAGGCAAGAAAGTGAGTTCTTCCGGCTATGTTAAGCAAACTCCATATTGTGTGGCACAGGTCGACTAAGGTGTGAAAACCTTTGAAACCAAACCGGAATTCTTCTCCGACCGCCGGACTTCCGGGGTAAACGTTGGGGGATCTGAGACTGGTTGGCAAATATGCTCGAGCAGGGATGGGCATTGCTCAACATTCCTTTCCGTGCGAATAGAAAGCCACCGTGGGCGTGTGGGTGGAACTGAACCACAGAGAGCGAGGCAATAGAATGTGGCAATGTTTTGAGAAACTTCAAAAATGTTGGCACTTGTTCACTTCCGGAAATTGTGCGGGTGCGCTAGTATTGGATTGCAAGCAAGGTAGTGGTTTTTGCGAAACGTTGTTAGATGGCTTGAGAAGATAGATAAATGCAAGTTTAACATAGGTTTTTTTTGCATTTAATTTTAATTCACTCATTGATCAATGATCTGTTTTCCTACAATTTCGATATGTTACTAACTTTTTAAATATTGCAATAGTTTCTATATAAACGTTATAAATTCTCCCTTTTTAATTCCAATTTTCCTTGTGCTTTTAATTCCAATTTTTATTTATGTTTAATCATGCATGTGGAAAGTAGCAGCAAATCAATTGCCGTAGGCATCGTACAAAGAAACAGACGGCTTTTCAAAAGAACCCCCATCCAATACAGCATTAGCATATCCGCAATGTATGTGCATTCGTCTCTAGCACCTCTCGACATAAAGCATGACACATATCATCATAACCGTAACAGTAGATAATCAAATCAAGCGATTTAATTAGATTTCGTTCGCTTGCATCTGGATTCGATGTGGATCTACCGTGTACTTTATATGGAGTAGAGAACGCTTGGTTGATTTAACCGATAAGCCCTTGTCTCTATGGCGACCGGCACTAGCCGGGATCCAGAAAATTTGTTGCTATAGTTGCTATGAAAAATAGATAAATCTTTCTGTATTAATAGAAACAATCCGAACTAGCTGGCATGCTACCACCGTACGTGTATAGTTTCAGTTAGTTTAGCCATTCGTATAGAGAAGGACATTCAATGCAGTTGGTTGCTATTTCTTTCATTGGACGTAGTGGAACACGCAACAAGCACAACGATGCTAAAACGAGTTGGTAGTTGATTTATACAGCAACTAGGGTAAAGTTTGATTGTACCTTCCGTAGAAAATCTGAGTAACAACAAACCAGAAATGCTGAAAAAACTTCCGTGAAATCCCAGTTGGACAAAGGTTTTACAGGAATTCTAACGGACATTGCTTCATCGTACATCGTTCCACTGATGTGAACGTCAAAATATAACCCCGAAACACGCCTATGTTAGAGGTTTGTACGTCGTATCAATAAAAAAGAAAACGCTCCGAGTGAAGCGATGTGATCCTGCTGCTTGTACTAGTCTCAAGTGGCTTATCCCAACTCGAACACCAAAATCCTAATACTAGGTGCTCAAAGAATTTTTCCAGTGGTCTACTCTCTGCGAATAATCATAAATGGTTAGTGCATTGCATATATGAAATTGTACTTTAGGTTAACATATTGAACAATTAATTTGAAAAGTGTGTTTTATTCTAAACGTAACAGTTCTCGAAACTTTACAGTCAAGTTTAATGCAAATGCATTTGTGTGCCCTTCGCTTGACAGGTGGTTGACGACCAATCCAGTACCAATTTGACCATTTTCCCGGAAGTCTTTCAGCGGAACCGTTGCAATTCTTTCCCCAAAATCTGGTACCATCCATCTCTGTTCATCGTGGCATTTCGGTTGTCATGGTGCGTGTACCATCATACACGCAATTGCTGCGCAAAAACTGCGCAATTCCTGAACTAGAACGCAACGTGAGAGTTGTGTGGGTGGTGCTGTTGATGACGATGTCGAACCGTAAAGGCTCCTAGCGACGTTTCGAACGCTCTGTAGTGATGGAAGCTGCAAACTTCTGATACCTAAAAATCCTATCAAAAGCAGAACCAGCGACAACACAAAAAATGGCACTCTTCTATTCGTAACGCGACCTCTCCATTGTTAGAAGTTAGTAGCAAGCGGGTAAATAAAAAAAGAGCTTCCCGATCAGTGGATGAAGCAAAATACTTCACCGTCAGTTCCACTGATGGTCTCAAACCATCTAATGGAAAGTTTGTTCTGCTGTCATGTTTGCTTATCGATCGTCCTGAAGTGTGTCCCTCCGAAACAGGAGCACGGACAAAGTGTGTCGTGCTGTTTTATCTGTCCGTTTTTTTTTCAATTATTCATATTTTCCACGGTTTATAGTGGTCTGAAAGTCAGCTAGAACTGGCTATTGAAGATATTGATCATTAATCGATGGAAATATGTTTATTAAATTCAGAATATCACATTATTATGCTTATTAATCAGTAATGTGAAGAACTTTTATTATTGAAATTTAATTTTTGGTTTAACAACGTAAAATTTTTAATGTAAAATGTATTGACAATGTTCAGAAATTGTGAGGATAACCCCGGGTTGTAACATCTGTCATCCATTTCTCCAGCAACTGCTAACATTGTTAGGAGTCATTTTAACAAAATAACTATTTGCTCTACGCATAGCATCAAATTTATCTCAAACGGGATTTGTTAAACATGAGTTACCCAGTGGCGTTTACGTTCATACTAAGGATGACATGTGTGTTACACAGCGAGAGAGGTGATGCTTATCGTTCGAAAATCGATATGAATCGTTCTACCGGTCCTGTAAAACCCTTCCACATGAAAGCTCCTGCTCGCTTCAAGAAGCGTATGATCACCCAAAGCGGTATTGATCCATTCACCCGACGACCATTTTCCCGGCCGTTTGCCGAGTGGGTGGGAGTCATTTGCGCTTGATTTGATCCGACATAATGCGACTGGCTTATGAACTGAAACATTTAACTCAATTTGACCACACCGGGGCGGGTGTGTGTGTGTGTGTGGGTNCTGTCAGGAGCACGGACAAAGTGTGTCGTGCTGTTTTATCTGTTCGTTTTTTTTTCAATTATTCATATTTTCCACGGTTTATAGTGGTCTGAAAGTCAGCTAGAACTGAATGTTGAAGATATTGATCATTAATCGATGGAAATATGTTTATTAAATTCAGAATATCACATTATTATGCTTATTAATCAGTAATGTGAAGAACTTTTATTATTGAAATTTAAATTTTGGTTTAACTACGCAACATTTTTAAAGTAAAAAGTATTGACAATGTTCAGAAATTGTGATCATCTTGTGATTGTGATCGGGTTGTAACATCTGTCATCCACGTCTCCAGCAACTGCTAACATTGTTAGGAGTCATTTTAACAAAATAACTATTTGCTCTACGCATAGCATCAAATTTATCTCAAACGGGATTTGTTAAACATGAGTTACCCAGTGGCGTTTACGTTCATACTAAGGATGACATGTGTGTTACACAGCGAGAGAGGTGATGCTTATCGTTCGAAAATCGATATGAATCGTTCTACCGGTCCTGTAAAACCCTTCCACATGAAAGCTCCTGCTCGCTTCAAGAAGCGTATGATCACCCAAAGCGGTATTGATCCATTCACCCGACGACCATTTTCCCGGCCGTTTGCCGAGTGGGTGGGAGTCATTTGCGCTTGATTTGATCCGACATAATGCGACTGGCTTATGAACTGAAACATTTAACTCAATTTGACCACACCGGGGCGGGTGTGTGTGTGTGTGTGGGTAGCGAGAGCAGAAGGGGGGATGCGACCAGAAAGAACCAGAGAGCAAACCGGACGTGTTCCAATCAAGTGAAAGGCTAAACGTGCGATAAGAGTGTGTGGTCCCCTGGCCAAGTGTTGACCAGGATCAGCGACCAAAGATACTATCGACAACGACAATATCCTCGCACCACCCGGGCTATGCTCTCGGACGTTTTTCCGTCTCGCATCACCGGCGTTCGATCCGTTTTATGTGCATTGCTGCTGCTGCGGTGCTGTCCTCTGCTGCAGCGTCGGATGCTCCTGTTCGCTTGGACCACGCGTTACGATACACGCTCTGTGTACAATGGTTGTCCGGGATGCCCGTTTCTTCTGCACCGCAACGAAGCAGACGATGTCGTTATCGTACATGTTTCGTGTGCTGCTTTATCCTTCGGCAAACATTGACCGGCAGAGGGTCGAATGGGACATTCGACCCCCCCCCCCCCTCCGGATCCCGGGTGTGTATGTAGTTGTTGGCTCGTTGCACGTTACCGTAACCTCAATCTTGCCAATGAGCCATTTCTGTTCGAGTACGCATGCAGGCAGTGAGGAAGTGGTTTGCGCCTGGCGTATTTCAGAGCGAGAGGGAGAGAGGGAAGCTTAAGGTGATAAGCCCAAAGACCAACAGGGGAGACCCGACTCGGACGCATTACTAAGTAGCAATGTGTGACCGGAACACGTCACACATAGAGGGAAACAATCGTCGTCGATTCAATTAGGCGACGCAATAGCAGGCCATACACACATGAACCACGTCGTATGTAGAAAGTGGTTTGGATGGTGTTGTCCAGTAGGAGGAGATATCCAGGTCCTTTAGGCCATAAGTTCAATAAAGAGAAGAACGTCTCCATACGTTGAAAGCAATGGGAAGGTACGTGTATGAACGAGCGAACTAATGCGAGAGAATCGATAAGTGGAAAATAGCAACTGAGGCTGGAAAGGCATATAGTGCCTTCATCCCGTGCTCATTTGTGCGTGAAGACTTTGTGTCCTTGTGGCCTCCTCATACCTGGGCGAACAGCAGGTAAAATGCCTAAAAAAGATCAATAATTGCTGTAGCATGTACAAACAGTGAAATGATGAAATGGCTATTACACTAGTAAATGATCGTGGAATTATTTTTTAAAACTTATTGCCATTAGCTCCCGTTGTCTTATTTGTAACATTCAAGTCTGTTCTACCAACATTTGTCGAATGAGATCCACTATTAGCTTCTCACTGTTCTAGAGCTGTCGCAGCACATTGTTAGCCTTGTAGAGTCGCGCTCAGCTAATCCAAAGTTCGAGTCTTGCTGGTAAAACATTTGTCTATCTATCAATTGATTCTAGAAAGAGATACAATATAATCTGTACCAAAAAAAGAAGAATATACAGGAGATGATTCCACACATTCTCTCGAATAAGGTTCTATGGAAAGTTCTACTGTTTCTTTTGTAAGGAGTAAGGAAATTGATGTAACCTACCTCCCGTAAGATCGCTTGGTGGTATTCTTCGTTATTGTTGTGTGCTTTGGTGAGTAGTGGGGTATCAGTTTTTCCGACTCTATCTCTATACATTATTCCTCCTGCCCTATTTTATTCACTTTACGAGTTGGTTTATCCTTTCTTCTACGCTTCTCGATCCGTTCACGAGAAAGAGATTGTCAGACGACAAAGAACTGGTCGAAAGAACAAACTTCATTTGTCCACTTACTGGCTGCTTGGGGAGTACGCTGCGGATGTAGAGCATACAACCGGAAGCCGCACGTTGCTGCAAGCTCTGATCGCAACAGTAAAAGTGTGACACTGTATAATATGGCTGTTGACTAAATTGAAACATTGTTCGGCAAAGTTGTTACTTGCCGGAACTGTTTAGTGAGCGGCTGTGTACGTGTGCGGTCCTCCCTGGGCAGATACGGGCGCACTGAGGGAGGTTTAGCATTTGCCGTTTCCTATTTCTTCCCGCAGGACACTGTTTACATCGAGATTACAGTGTAGTGCGCTGTTGTGACCATTACGGGAAGCTCTGCCTGGGAGGCTCTGGGCTAAAGTTTTGCTTGTTCGGCACTCCGAATGGGAGGGAAAAATTGCTCCCGAGAGTGTCGTTCGTAAAGGTTGGTGAAGAAGCCAGCAGTGGGTGGCGCACTGTTAATTCCGTCGGTTTACATTTCACTTTCACAGTGACGGTGACGCGGTATAAGAGGTGAAGATGAGGGTCCATTAAAAGATAATACCCGTAATTTGTTAGATTCAACATTAGACGGCCGGGAAAAGTAATGTGGAGAATTGAATTTGGCACTGTTTATTGAATGTAATGCGTGAATGTTGACAAATTTGTTTACAAAGCGCAAAATTCGTTGGAAATTATTATAGCATCCGTAGTCCGTATATGATGCGAAACGGTTTGCTAATATATCATTTAGCTGCCAGCCCCTTTTGTAGGACACTTTTTCCTGTAAATCACTTGAATTGTGTTGTATAATGCCCGTTGTGTGTGCGGTTTGTCTAACTTTAGGCGTTTTTGCATCACCGATCGGTCGATAAATATGAATGAAACGTTTGATTCACAGCAGTGTTTTCTTTGGCACAGCAGGTTGTTGTTTGGCATTGTGAAACCAATCATTGTTCACTAATATATTCATATCGTTTTACCACTTACAAACATAATGATGATAATTGAATGTATGCAAAAAATGACAGCGTTTCAAGCATTCCACAGGCTGCAATCATTCGATCATGGATTTGCGCATCGATATCGCTTTGCAACCACAGCTCGGTGCACATGCATATGTAAATGTATGCGTAATCTCGATCAACAATTTAATTGCAAATCTGTCCCAACAAAGGCTGTGTGTGTGTGTGTGTGTGTGTGAAAAACACACACACGCACACATACAACCTTCGATAAGCTTTTGTTGAGTAAGGCCCCCATTTGCAAACACTGCTGGGCAGCAACAGATTTTTCGCCGAAAAAAAAAAACGAACATCACCCACAAAATTCCGCATTTTGAACGAATCGTCACCAACCACCATCGGCCGACCGACCACTGCCAAATAATTCGTGCCGCATAAATATCCTTGCACAAGGGATGAGAAAAGAGGGGTTTTGTGTGGGTGGGGTGGGGTGCGTACAGTAATGAGTGGCACCGTTGGTCATAAAATGGTCGTACCATTTTGAAGGTGAATATTCCAATTAGTCTGCGTTTATGCTGTCTGTGGGTGGTTGGCGGAGTCATGTTTCTGTCACCGAGCGTCAACATCCCGCGACCACCCAACCAGTTGCCGGGCAACGCTCATCGGGTGGTGTGCACTGTTAACCGGAATGTGATTATTATTATTGCGTCCGAAATCTTTTCGCCCCAAAATGGGCTATGTGGTCAGCGGGGGAGAGAAAGGGGGAAGGTAGGGGGAAGGGTAGAGAGAGAGTGGATCGTTTGGAGCGCTTTTGAATGAATTCATGAAAATGGTAAAAGTGGAGGAAAAATCGCTGTCACCGGATAGTGTGCCCTGTGTGCCCTGTATGCCCATTGTGTGTGTGCTCTGCTCGATAGGGTTAAGCGGTGAAGCATCTTTCGGATGCATAAATAGGGTTCAAATAGCAAGCGCACACACACACGCACAGCGGTGGTGATATAATCCGCACAAAAGGTCGCTGGAGTTCACATTTCACTGTGCGGTGTGGGCGGGAAATCCTGTGTTGGATGGATGCGTGAGGTGTGTGGAAGGTGAAGGTGTGAGAAGCTTGTTAACTTCGGTGATGATACTAATTTGAAACAATACCGGTTTGATACATATTTTTGGTGGTAAGTTTCTTCCGTGAATAATTTAAGTGGGGTATGATTGCTAATAATACATTTTTAAGGTTAATTTTATTTTTTCTTAATATTTAACAAATATCACAGTCACATAAAATGTAAATGTTAACGATTATTTTACTATAATTAAATATTTAAAAAAAAGTTTATTAGAAAACAAATCTTCAGCGTATCGTTTTTTTGTAAGACACACTGTTAGCTGTAGTGCGGTGCTGGAAAAGCAACACTAATTGCTTCTCAAACAATTTATTTTACCATCGGGCACTTCGGGTTGTTTCTACGGCAGTAGTTTACCGAAGGCGAAAGAATTATGCTACAGCACACGGACGGCACGTTTGCTCTTGCCGTAGTCCCGGACCGGGCGTTACGAACATGGATATGTCCGTGTTTCACCGTTGACACTGCTAATGAAGGTCCTGTAACTGCTGCTGCCTGCATTCACTAGCAACAAGGGAGGGGGGGGGGGGGATAGAGAGAAGGAGGGTAACCCAACCCAACCAAAAACCCACTAGCGTCCAGTTAGTGGTTTTTGGCCGAGTGTGAAAAGCGAAAATGGCGGCAAAAGGCAACATAATTTGCAACCAGGACGGGCAAAACTTGCACCGCAACGTGGAAGACATTTGCGTATGGCTTGTATATATATATATATATGTGTGTGTGTGTTTGTGTGTATGGCATGTATGTGTGTGTGTGTGTGTGTACACGATATACGGCCAACAACTTGTCGCTTTGTCACTTATTGCACACTTGGTTGGCATTGTGGTAGATTAGTTTTTCGTCGAACATATCGAGATGGGAGGAGGGGAAGGGGGGGGGGGGGCAAAGACTGCAAATGGGAATGGTAAGGGCGTCGTAATATGTTGTGGTGTAAAGTAAAAACATAACCACCCCTCCCACCTCCGCATTCTATACCGGATACGACGGTGCATGCAACAACTGTGCGCAAATCGGTCCACTTTCGTCGCCCATTTTGACGGTGGAGACGGGGTTGGATGGGGTGGGAAGGAAGCAAAAGGGCGAATCGGTGTCTCGGTGTCGTTTTGTGTGTCACTAACTTAAAAGACCATTAAATAAATCTTCCATCCGAGAATTTGTGTTGCCACATTTTCACGACTCGCTTCCGTTTCCAATCGCCATTTCCGCCATTTCCAGCCACCCCGGGGGGCGGGATGGCAGAAGAAGAAGGATATAGTGTGTGGTGTGGTGGGGTGGGACAGGGGTACAGTACGAATGCATAAAGCTGTATTCGTGCCCCGAACACCGAACGGTGGAAAACGAGAAAAGGACCGACCATTGCTGCAACCTCTGACGGGTTAGTTTTTCGGGTTGGTTTCGGTTCGTTTGCGGATGGGAAAAGCGACCGAAATCCTTGTGTTGTTTCACTGCTTTTCTCGACTCGCTCAAGTGGCCGAAGTGAAAACTACCCGAAGAAAAATGGGGTGTGCACCCGGTGTACCGTGTACCGTATTTGAGGGAATATTCGGTTGGGGTTATTCTGTGAAGGTACTTGACACCTTTCAACTCAATCAACGTGTATACACCCGCAAACATCGTCGCGCTCCGAACACACCGGATTGTTGGGGAGGCGGGGGGGTGCGGGGAGAGAGAGAGCGCGCGGCTTTTTTTTGTTTTATTTAGTTTGCTCCGGCACACATTCGAACATTTTCCCCATTTGGGGCACACGAACCACAGAGTTTTCTCCACTTCTCGCTCCAACACACAGCTCAAGACCGGGTCCCGGTGTGTGATCATTTTCCGTTTGGTCGGCGTTATATACCGTAACCAATGGGGCGAAAAAAAACCAGTGCAGAGAGTGTTTTGTGGGAGAGGGGGGGGGGGGGGGGGGGGGGGGGGGGGGGGGGGGGGGGGGGGGGAGGGGGGTGAAGGAGAGAAAGAGGAGGAAAAAATGGAGAAAAGGAAAAGAAGCGAGACGGCTTGTGTCAAACTTCTTTCCTTGCTCACCAACACAAGCACACACACACACACACACGCGTGCACATACACACTTGTTCAGACAAACATACACACATACACGTATGTTGCACACCCTTATGTTGCTGCGTCCTTTCGAAAGTGTGGTTGCTTTTTTGAACGACCGTACGCCACGACACGGTTCGTATATTATCCTTTTTCCGCTTGTGAAGGACTGCTCTCCGGCTACCACCCTCTTCCCACTGGTTCCGCTTTCCTCCATTCCCGTTCCAGCAACCGTTAGCAAACATCCGAACGACGTGAAGCATACTGCTTTCGTCGATTCTCTCGCCTGTCCCGTGTATTGAATCACATCGGGTGAACGGGTAAATGATTGGGGGGGAGGGGGGGGAGGCGACAGACGGGTATAGGTCACATTGTGGGGCCCATAAAAGTCAACCGCAGGCGGGATCGTTTTCAAATCATTTCCGCAGCACGAACATCATCATACTCTCTCTCTCACCACTGCCTGCCACTGCTATGGTCCGTGGAATATATCGGGGCAGGGGAAGGGAGGGAGAGAGAGTGGGAGTTGGGGGAGGAATAGAGGGAAGCGAACGGGTGACATCAAGGAAGGAAAAACGTAATTGAAATGCTGGAGAAAGTCGAACCACCCTGTGGTGGGAGCGGGGAATGGAAAGTGGAGAGGAGGAGGAAGCACAACTCAGAAAAAACGATTTCCACCCCTTCCCCCCCTCCCCCTTTCGTACATGTTTGTCTGTGTTGCCTGCTGTACTGGTATTCCGGTGCAGAAAACATACGGCGGCGTGTTTGCAGACCGACGTCAAAGGCAGCCCGAAGTAGATTTTCCACTTCTGTGTGTACACTTTTGCACTGAGCTGTAGAACTTCACCATGTGCCAACTGAGGATGAGATTCGTTCCGCTGTTTTTTGTGTGTGTCTTTGTTGTGTGTGTGTTAAGTGGTCCCAGCTCACAAACTCATCAGGTGTGAAGGGAAGTTTTGTGACGGCTGTGTGTATCCTTTTTCGAGTGGAAAATTGAGTAGAATCACTTTGGCTCACTGTGTTTGGAGTTTAATTTGGTGTTTGCGAACGAAGGAATCTACAGCAGCATATGGTGAGAGGGAGGAGGAGAGGCAGGGGAGATGGAAAGGGGGGGGGGGGGGACGATTGCCCGAATATGTTTGCTTTGTGTTAGTCAAGACTGTGGGGCGGGCGCGACTACCTTTTATGCCCCGTGAGGCAACCTCCCGTGAAGTAGTAGTACACCACCGTACCAGAGCAATAAGGAACACTCCGCTCTGGTACGCATACACAAAGCATTCCACTAATACACCGTTAAGCTTGTGGGCCATTTTCTGCGGGTTCCGCGCATTGATTCCCGGCTGCTATGAGGACAGGAGGACTTCTCCAGCGCAGAGCACCAGAAAACGCATCACTACCCCTTTTTTTTTACTTTGCTGCGGCTGCTAAGCTCCCGTCGGGCAGTGTGTTTGGGTAGTACATATTTCAAACGCGACACCGACCATACCCACCGATCCGGTTGACCGGGACAAACCACGGTGTCCTCCGTCACGAGTCTCGGCTCGGCTAGTTCCGGTGCACCTGTGTGCAACCGGGACTTTCTGCTCTTCTGGAGGAGAAGTGCTTGCTGCAACAAATGCGCAACGGAGGAACACATGGGGAAAAGCCTTCTTCTCTTCCTCTCTCAACCTTTATGTGCCCCCCCGGGGACGGTATGCTGGGAGTGCTCCCCGGTGGCTCGATATATAATATATCCTTTGCCTTGTCACACTCCGTATGACACTCTCTCTTACCTTTGGCACTTTTGGTGTGGCACAGGTAGCATTCAGCCGCAACAAAGAACGGTGCTGGATTCGGAGGAAGAGAGAGAGAGAGAGTCGGAAGGAAGGAGAGAAGATTATGGAGGGATAAAAGTAAGCAAGTTTAGCACACGGTAACCGAGACACGGTATAATGGTGGTGAAAAGTAGAATAAATACGCCGTGAACATGGTGCCAACATTTGTAAGTCGATTTGCCCTTTTACCGTGTCGTACCCAGTCCTTAGTGCTTGGTTCCTTCCTTTTTTTTTTTGCTGCCTGGGTTTTGGTGGCGAAGCGCACCAGAAGCTGGTGTGGAACGCGCTTGAACTCTGCTGCGCACACTTGTTTGTCCATGTAGATGACGTTGATGGAGGTTACAGTGTTGCCAGACTTTTTTTTTTAAACGAAGCGTTGTTGTATTTCTTGCTACCTTTTGTTTGCAGATTATTGTCACATGCTACATGCTGTTACCTTTGTTTTTTTTGTGTTGTTTTGTTTCGTTTCGTTGTTTAGAAGACTTGTTAATTAAAATGCTGTTTCTTTAAAAAAAAATTATTTAAATTTTCTATAAATAAATGCTTTTTTTAAAGATAAAAGATTTATTAGTACATACAGTCAAAACGAAACCTTCGCATTTTTACAGTCACATCACCCTTGCAGCAGTAAAAAAAAAGATCACAAAAACCCGTGTACCCATGTTAAACCGACTTGTGTGTGTGTGTGTGTGACGGTGGTGATGCTTTTTTCTAGCATGATGGTGCTTTAGAGCATCTTCTGTGTGCAATGGTGGTGACTCTGCGCTCGTCGGTAACTATGGACGAGCTTATCCGTACCTCGTTCGACTTGTCGTCAGGGAGACGTGGAATGATCCACCCCAAAAACGTGGACAAGTTCGTTAGTTAACCTTTCTGCTCGCTGTGAACTGTGGTGTACTGCTGCTGCTGCTGCTGCATCATCGCCTTTGCCGGAGACCGTAAACACGCGACGGTGCGAGTTTGGTCCCGAACGATGATGCGGTCTCTGTGGTTTGGGATCGTTGGCAACCATTTTTGCGACTTGCTCAACGACCAACGAGCGTGTGCTACGTATCTGTGGGATCCTGTGACGGTTTTGTTGCCGGAAAGTTGAAAAGATGGGGAATATGTTGGGGACACATGGGCAAAGATCGTACAGCAGTACAGTACCTGGTGATGCGCCCACCATCGTTCGGTGTCCTGTTGGGGAGACCCCGGCACATCAGCCTGAACTACGCTCGTGGGATGCCCTTGCTGTCCGCTTATTGTTGTACCGTTGCTGTGCATTTCTTGCAAAAGAGGCGAACACGGATGCGAAGGATGCGATTTTTTGTGTTCTTCCGGATCGATTGAAATACTGTTGGAGGAGAACACCAGGGGGGGAAAAAATACAGCCGGGAATCTATTCTGTAGCATCATCTCGCTTTTCATTTTCCGCATGTCTGGATCAGGGCAACGCACAAGCACACACGTCCTTTGCGTGTGTCGGTTCCGGACTCTACTCTGGTGCTGCTGGGTTTCTACTGATGCAGCCTTTCCTATTGTGAATGTCCCAGCGAACCAAAGCGGCGGGGTTCGCTTCGGAAGAAAAATTCCGCCCGAGATGATGATGCACCACACAATAGTTTCTTTCGTACACTCTCTAGTCCTCAAATCATTTCCATTGGATTCGTTCGTCGAATAGGAGGAGGACTTTCCACTGCGGAAGCGTACATTTTCTCCGGAAACTGGGGAGAAAGTTTTTTTTGCGTTTGTTTGTTAGTTACTTTGTTCGCCTTCTATTAGATTCCTGATTGTACGGAGAAGAGTACGGCATAGAATACCATACATACACACAGGCAGGCACGTGCTCCAGCAAGTCGTAACGAACGTTCGAAGCTGTCGCTGTATTTTTCCACTCACTACAAAGCAGAATGGATGGAATGTTCTACCTGATCTTTCACTAGTTGATGGTAGCTTTTCGCCGTTTTACGCTGCAATGCCTTTGTCATGACATGGGTGTGCTGGCCGAAGCGATCTGTTCAGTGAAGAGTTTATTAAATTGCTTCCTTTCATCTTTCGTTTTGTGTACTTTGCGAGGACAAAAACGAAAAAGCAAGTGTTGCCAACTTCGCTTAGTGATTGTTTGACGATAGCAGTGACAGTTTTGCATTTTCAGCTGCTAAAATTCGTCCTTGTTTCCTTCGTGCTATTTAATTCACGAGTAAACGTCACTCTACTAACCTAGCTGTCTATGAATGCAACAGGATTTTATGGGTCTTTTTGTGTTGTTTTGTGCAACATGTGTTTCATGCTTTGGCGGAATTACATTTGCAACACAAGAACATAGCATAGATTGAACGGTAGTTGACTTGATTTAAATAGTTTTGATTAGTGCAACTTTATTTATATCATTTTATGTATTGTTCACATGGTTGTTTACCCTTGTACGAATATAACTATAGTTTTGTTATTAAATGCTACAAGCTGTCTTATCAACTGGTGCAATAATTTAAAACAAAATTGTCAATTTAAAATAAAATTTATGGGTTTTAAAAGATTTTTTGTAGTTTTTGTAATATATTTTTAATGTTTCGCTATAACGATTACAACTGTAAGGTAAACTAATGCCACGATTAGCTCCTCGATTACAAGAGCAGTTTATTGCACACACACACAAAAAAAAACAAACATCTTTCGAAAGTGATCACTGCCGTCATGCATGCGTCTTGTCGTGCTTCCCATCGCTGCTGCAGTTTGGTGTACCTTGCAGCCAACAAGGACGACATTGCATCGGTCGCGCACATCCTTTTTGCAACAATCAGTGTGTCCCGCCAGAGGGCGTTCACAGCATCCTTTCACTATAGCAACACTCACGTGTGCACACTTTCTGCAACACTTGCACGACGAAACCATGATGCACATGTATGCGCTATGTGGCACTAGACCACATCCACCTACTGGATGCTACTGTTGCTGGCCGTTGCTCGGTGTGCTTGTGTTTGTATATATATATATTTAAATATATATTGGTGAGTGAAATATCTCGATGCACAGGATCATCAGGATGCTTGTAATCGCAGCCCAAGAAAGGGACACTTGAATGTGTGTGGCAAGTTGGAGCGAATCTTGCATCCCCACAAACACACATACAACGGAGACTTGCGAATGTGCATGCCGTTCCTTTCGATGAGAGTGTGTGGCGTTGTATACATCGGGTGGACGTAGACGTGCACAGCATATGGCGGTCGCTCGCATCCCGACCGCGTCGATGACCCGGCATATGCACATCTACTCTTGTCCCGTGTACGCCACATGTTCGTCGTCAGCAGCACCAGCATCCGCCTCATCACGATCTCTCGTGTACACCTTCCAAGTGGTCTTGCGTCTGCTTCTTTGTCTCTCTGTCTATCGCCAGCATCTCCGTGTCTAGCCCAAGCATCGGTGTACATAAAAGGCGGGCACATATGGCACGACGGCGGCGGCGGCGGCGGATATGCTTGTGCCGTGCAACAGCCGCGAGAAAAGACTCGTTCTCTCTCTCTCTCTCTCTCTCTTACTCTCACCGACGTAGCAGACGCACAAACACATGGACCAACGTTCGCATACGGCGGAGATATCCGCAAGGAAAAGTAAACGCTCGTGCATGCGTTACCGACGTGCCATGGGAAAACCCTGGCCATATCCCAGCTGGGGGGCTGTCTCACGCATACGAACGCAAGCTTCCTTATAGTGTCCGCTCTCGTTCATTCTGTCTCTCGTCTCTCGCTCTCGCGGTACAGTCCTTCGGTTTCGGCGTTCTTGCGTTCGGTTGCGGGGAAAATGGAACTTCAAGTCGTCCGGTCCCTCAAGTTGGCCGGCAGTTTCTCAGTAGCAGCTGTCGCAACAGCAACGCACGCGAGTTCCCGTGTTCCTGTCGTGTGTCGTGTCTGTGTCCGTCGTCGCTGTTGCTGCCTTGGTAGGGCCGTTACAGGAACGACTAAATGTGGCGAAGGTTCGATGCGATCCGGCAAGAAGGATAAAAGGAAGGAGGAGTGTAACGCATCGGAAAGGGATCCGCAAGCGAGAGAGAGAGAGAGAGAGAGAGAAAGAGAGAGAGAGGGAGAGAGAGAGGGAGAGAGAAAGGGTGATAGCAAAGAAAGAGCAAGAAATGTACGTGAAGAGTGAGCAGCTGGAAACACACGCATACACCGGCAATACGGCGATAGGGAAAAAAACACACTCACACGGTGTGGTGTTGTTGTTGTTGAAAGTGGAATATCGTGTGCTAATGATGTGGGTGTGCACGCTTTCGTCTCCTTTGTGGGGCGATGTTCTCGGTGCCTTTTCACAAAGTGAGAGAAAAGGATAACCCCGCAGATGCACCAACCACCCCACCTCCCACCTCTCTCTCTCTCTGTCTCCCTCTTGCTGCAAATGCACACCTGCGTACAAGTGCAGTCCGGCATCTCCTGATGCATTACCTGATGCATTTTTCGCCCTTTCTTTGTCGCACGCGTTTTCTTCACGCGATTCGTGTTGCGGAATGTGGGTTTTTGGCTAGTGGCGACAAAAAGGATATACGATGTGTTGCATCTTAGGGTGAAGAGGAGAATAAACATCTTTTTATTTTGTACTGAAGAACGCCACTGTGCACGTTTGTTAACAAGTTTAATTAAGTGTTAGTGTAGAAGAAGCAGAATAACACAGGGTGATAAATTTTATCGATTACTAAAGTACAACAAAAAAGAAAAGAAATAATCGAAATAGTTTTCGTGCAAAAGGGTCGCGCATCATCGATGGTGGTACAAGTATTGTGTGTGGCTGTAACATTTTTTTTTGCCCTCCCTGCATCTTTGGAGAAGCGAAAACTAAGAATTTCTAACGGCAAATGAATGCGCCTGCGTGTGCTACGTTTTCCATATAGTGTGTTCCCCCATCTCGCTTTTGGTGTCTGTGTGTGAGTGTGTGCGCGCCTCAAAAAGGGGAGGCGGCCATTTAAATGTGTGCACAACTGCTGTAAACAAATAGTGGCACACAGGCGGTAAAATAGCAGGCTCTCAATGCCACTGTTTCTACCCCGAGAATGGATCGGTTCGCGCCTTGTATAAGCCGTGTGTGTGTAAGCGTGAAAGCGAGAAAGAGAGAGAAAGAGAGCAAGCGAAAGAGATGCGAAACAGTGCGTGTGAACCGAAGCCGAAACGTGTGCCACGACGTGTGTGTACCGAAGAGTGTGGAAATGAAACAGAAAACAACAACAAAATAAAGGCAAAAAATGAAACGGATAATATACACCAGTTGAGTAATCAAAGGGCGCGCAACAAAGGCAAGGAAAAGCGAATCATGTAAATCCGTGCAGCGTAAATTATTCAGTACGGTGGAAATTCAAGTCAAGCGCAGAAAAATGGAATCCGCGCTCTGTTGAACAGTACAGAACGGGATGGGAAGGGGGGTGGGGGGGGAGGTCGCAAAAAAAAGGAAGCATGGCCAAAAAACACAGCATCCCCCATCAATGGGGAGGGGGGGGGGGGCAGTGTTGCCAACTGCAACACACACTGTGCATTCGCTCTGTACCGTACCAGAAGTGGTAGCCATGTTGATTTAGCTCTTTTCGTATGCAAAACTGGAAAATTGGATACAGTTCTGTGCGAGCAATGATTGAAATATTGCACTTTTACAGAAAAAAAACGGGATGTTTTTTTTCTGTTTCTTTTCAAATGTGTCAAATTGAATTGAATATTTGAAAAATGCTTAAAGATCTTTTTTTATTAATAGAGTTAAAAATTTGTTGTCAAAAGTTTATTTGAAATAACACTTTATGCTTCTAATAAGAAGAAAAAACATGATATAGAATACAGTAAGTTTATATAAAGTAATTGGTATTAACTTGAATTCACTCAGATATATTTTTTAGGTCTGTTATTAATATTTATACATAAATTATTAGTATATTTT
The DNA here is from genome assembly GCA_018908115.1 of Anopheles rivulorum. NCBI lineage: Eukaryota > Metazoa > Arthropoda > Insecta > Diptera > Culicidae > Anopheles > Anopheles rivulorum. The sequence continues at coordinate 15,898,528 of STHB01000004.1, forward strand.
TATGCTCCACTAATTTCCAAACGTGATTTGCTTCGCCTTGTTTAAGAAAAGGTTAACCTGCATTAGATTGTTACTACCTTAAAATTGTTTGCCAAATGTACGGTTAGTTCTATCGCATCTTACAAAATCATGTAAAGTACAACGATTCACGAAAAGGTCGTGTTCGATTTTAATAGCAAAATGTTGCTCCATTCCAGCAGATCCAGTGAATATCTGTGAGTGCACAATGTTTTCACGGGAGACATTTTGAAAAAGCGTGTGTGAAATTAAAAAAGAAAGCAAAAAGAAGTGTGAACGTATTTAGAAAAGAAAAACCAAGTGTTTCAAAGATTGTGATAAGCGCTAATTGCTAAAACATTGCAATTCTGACGTGGATCCCGTGGTCATTCCAATTTACCGACGGCCTTTGCTTTTTTGATCGACTGACGCACACACCTATACCATGGTTGTGATGTGATTATCTGTCACAATTACCGTGCAGCGCGACGATCAACTTGCTGGAGCAAAATATCTGGAGCCAAGGCGTAACAGAGAGAGAGAGAGAGAGAGAGACGGGCAAAAGCACATCATTAACATCCTCATATCGTATCGGCGGGAATTATTTGCGGGCTTGGTTGTGGTTGTGCTGTCTTCTGCCGGCGTTTGCCCGATCCCTCCCTCCCTCCCTCCCCAGTGGTTCCCGGTACTAATCGAATTCAAGCAACATGGAATGGATACCGCGAGGATTGGCAAACATTCATGCACCGATACCATTGCCCGGTAAGAAATTTGTGTTGTGGCGCTCAAGGATATATGGATGACACGTTCGTCCTTGTGGTGTGTGACGTATGGACAGTTGTGATTGTGATCAGTCATGCAAAGTGGATTAATTGTCGCAGCTGGTTGGTTCAATGTTTATATTTATATTTTGTTCTCTTGCCTTTATACTCTTTTGAGGAGGATTTGTTTTGTTTATTATGTTAGAACGGAGATAAAGGCCGTATTAGACTAATTTTTACTACGTAGCCGGCTAGTCAGACCGTGCTACTGGGGAACGGTCCGGATGGGATTTGAACCGGGTCCGGTCGTGTTGGGACAGGCGCCGTTGCCAAATACACCTCCGGGTCATCCGCGTTGGAGGAATATATTTGTCGTATAATTGGAATCAATTTTGAATTTCTTTCACCCCAGCATCATCAGTTGTAAAGAGTAATATTTCCAACATTATTCTTAACGCCGTTACAGCCACCACTGACGTGAACTATTATATTGTCGACACTCTCATAAAATTTTTTTCGGTAGGTTGTGTGTTAGAAAAAAAAATGGAAAAGCAAAACAGATTTGCACGGTCAAGTCAATCGTTGACGAGCAAGTCTATCGTTTCCTGTTATTATGCAAATTCATGCAACCCTTGTGTTCCCCATTACTTGACAAAACTGTTTGCCAAACGGGCAGTGCAAAAACTTCCCTCTCGCGCGTTGTTGGTGTGTGAAGTAATCGGGTGAGACTACCAAAAAAAAAGGGCTCAAAACCTCTCGACACACTACTGAAAGACGGTAGACGACGGTTTGGATTTGTTCACTTTTGTCGCTTTCCATTTTATGTTTTCAAAAGCATTTTGCTACTCTACAACCAAGCTAAACAAAACAAAAAAAAAACGATAAAAAAAAAGAAAAGAAGCAAAGAAAAGGGTAGCAAAAGTATCATCTTGTTGTGTGCATTCTGTAGGTGTGTGTGTGTGTGTCCTTTTTTTATTTGCAACTGCCATTCTTATCCGGTTGGCATGTTTCAACCACCCACCGTAAAAGATGTTTTCCGTCGTTCTGTGGGAGAGCGTTGGCAAAATAAGATGTCGGTCCCGGACCCAGGCTTTTGCTTCCACCTTTTTTTTATTGTTTGTTGGTATTTGCCTTAATGTCAACCCCACTGCTGCTGCTATATTGGAAGCACCGAGGCGTTTTTGCTGAATTTCCATAGAACATTTCTGTGGCAGCTAGGAGCTATACACATCCCGACCGTATTACTTGTTTGAGGAGTGTTTTCCCATTATTATGATGATTCCAGGAAAAGAAGGCAAATCCCGGAAAATTCCTTCCAACATTCTCTAGTGGCGCAAAATGGGTGGTGGAAGTATGTTGAGTTCTTTTTTTCTTCTTGGTTCGTTTGTCTGTTCGTATTTAACAAAAAAAAAGGACGTGCCAAGTTCACATAAGACAAGTTCACATAAGAAAGAAAGAGAGAAAGAATGGAATGTAATACTTAACAGGTTTGAACGGGTAAGGAATGTTGTGGGAAGATACTGTAAACGTGCGTATATATGGGTACTATACCAATAAAATGAAAATTCAAACCATGAAAGCAAATCAACGATGATGGTTCAAGGGTTATATTCTGGTCGTTTTGCGTAAAATGGTTCAATTGAAATAGTTTTATTATAAGCATTATGTACAGTGGAATTCCGATTATCCGGGTGTTGGATTATTCGTGAATTCGACGTATAAATGACGTGTATAAATCAACGACTCAACTTGTTGATGTTCAACCACATATTACACATTTCTTTTGCCACAATAAATCCACAAACCTATAAGTAAATCCAACCTAATATACTGTATAAACTAATGTGTTTATCAACAAAAGTATCTGTACCTATTACCCGTGTTATCCGCTTAACCGGACAGAGTCGATTTCCAGTCAGCCGTATACGTCCTAATTTAGCCTTTATTGTTCTTGGTTCAACTGTAATTAACTTGTGCCACGCTTAGTGTCATAGCATCTGTATTGTTTTATGTTAACAAACTCAATCACAAAACAGATTGACCCCAACCAAAACAGCAAACTGATAAAGAAGAAAATAGAGCGAGCGACCGAATGTGGTTACAAAATCCTCTCCACACCAATATGGCACACAAATCACTCCGCCATCACCTTACAAACAAAAAGAAGAAGAAAAAAAACCAAGCTGGAACACGCGTCCCCTCATGGGTCCGGAAAATTTGCCGGAGAAAATCCACCGTGAACGGAAAATCACGTTCACGCTGTTCTTTTGGAAGATGCGCGCTTATATGTATGGGTGCGCGATAATGATATGATGAAGGCCTGGTAAATGAGACACGCCAATAGAGGTGGGAAGCATTCTGGGTAGTGGGTGGATGAAAGCTTGTAAAACGGTGCTGTTGTGCGTCGGGAGAGAAAGAGAAGAAAGGAACACAAGTGTATCACTTTACTTCGTACCCGGGAGTACCACTAATACACCTCTCTATAGCCACACTCGGTGGCTACGATGCTGTGACACGGTTAGGGGAAAAATAACCCCCAACGCTCTCCTTCTTGAGTAAAGTGCGCTCTCTCACTTGTTTTTAGCAGACCCCCGTAACAAATATGTGCATCTCGCTCGAGTGTGTGTGTGTGTGTGTGTTACGTTCCTTGTTTTCCATTCCGACAATAACTTACCATCTTACCAAGCGCAGACACATACAGTATGGTTCACTTCGGGACCTGTTCGCTTCGGGAAGAGCTAGGAAAGGGAAACGGGGAACAGGAAAAGGGGGAGAAAGGGAGAGGGAATACAAAGTCGACACTCTACTACCGTTCGTTCGTCCCCTGCTGTTTATTATCCACTTGAGTTCATATTTAATTTGACATCGACACCATCACCATTAAAGCGAGCGAGTCACTTCGGTTCACTAAGTGGGTGGTAAATACGTTGCCCCGCGGCACTTTCCATTCAACCCTCTTCCCCTCTCTCCCTGTTGTGCTGGTTCAAGTGGTGGTGGTAAATTTTCCCATTTCTCGCTCACCGACGCCGCGTGAAAGATGATGGAGACGCCTGGTGTGTTGGAGTGATGGATGCGCCCGGTACTTTTCATGACGCACAGCACCGCTTTGCCGAGTGCGAGTGAAACGGCACGAGAAATTGATTTACGCCCATCGCACACCGGATGGGTGGAAAAAACGGGCCCTTTGGGGTAAAGTACGTCCGGGGGGTTTGATGAAAAATGGACAGCGGGGTGCGCGAACTGAACTGTAGACCGTTTCCTTTTTCCTATGTCCTGTTGTGTAGAAATGTGTTGGAGAGAAATAAGGAAAAGGCGATGCTTATCACGCTCTCTCTCTTTCTCTTTCTCTCTCTATGTCGCTCTTGCTCGGCGCACTGGTTTTCCGTTGCGGTTGTAGCCCACCAGCGTTTGTACATACATTTAACCCCGAACCAGCAAATAATCGTTTCGAGCCGGATACACGCACAAGGGGTTGACGACGGTATGGTGCGGATTTATCTAATTAGTGAGCTGATAAAATACTTCCAAACCACGTCCACCACCCCCACCACCAAAAGCGATTCGAGCCGTGTCGTCGGGTGTCATGCTCCCGTCGACTTTTGCCGTGTTTTTTGGTTTTGCACTTTGCCCAACAGGGAATGCTTCACCGCCCACCACCTTTCTTT
>STHB01000004.1:15910273-16001948 GCA_018908115.1 Anopheles rivulorum
ATGGTGATGATGGTAGAATTCATTATATTGCGTAGATATTTCGAATAAAAATTCCTCTTGTGAACGCTTTGCATAGCAAAACTCTGGGTGCGGATATGTGAGTGAACTTTGGTTCCCCAAAAAGAGCGGAAAAGGTTTATCGATGGTACAAAAGGAGTCTTTTCGAGACGAATTTGAAGTGGTTTTGTGGAGTGGAAAATAGGGTGCCTTCTTCCTGAAGGTTTGGATTGATTTACTGCTACGAGAAAGATCGTTTGAGCAACAATTCTCATTACAAGGTTCGTAAAAGTGCAATGAAGCATTGATGTTATCTTCTGCGCTATTAAAGTGAATATATAAAGTAAAAGTACATAAAAATTACCCTTTATCTTTCCTATTTTGTTGGATGATGTTGTCATATTATCTAAAGTTAGTGTTAGAAAACTTATGTACAAAAACTATGCATAAAGTACGATGGGATCAAGAGCGACCGCATCGTTCCAAATGACAGACTCAGTAACTCTAACTGTGTTAATAGATTTAATCTTTTATACACACGGAATGCCTTCTTTAATCAATGTGTGCTGGTTAAAATAATAAAGGGCACGAAAGCAATAATAAACAGAGCCTTCCCAGCCGTCAAAAACCACCTAAACGAAACGGGGAAATGCGTCCCAAAACGCATCATGTTGTACGTGTAATCAATTTATTCGATCAGGCCAGACTTTCAAGTTCAAAGGGTACACTTTCTCTCTCCCCGCATGGGTGGAAATTGATTACGATAATCGAACTCAATTGAAGGCTTAATTGTTAAACGCTGCTTTCAAGATGATTTCTGAAACGTCAATTAGCTTGTTTTGAACCTATGTTGCAGTGCAGTGAATGTTGTGATGTGTAATGGGTTCTGTGCCGCATTAAGCGAAACTGACACCAACAGCGCACATTCGTTGGTGTTTGCCTGTGTGGAGCTGATCAAGCAGTTAAAAAACTGGCTCTCGCCATGTGCATAATTGTGTATAATTATATCGATTTCATATCGAGCGCGTCTCAGCAAAGTTCAGACAGTCTGGCTGAATCGTATGATCTTGTTTTATTTTATTTTTTTTGGGAGGGAATGATTTTCCACCACTTTTCCGCCAAACTGTTTCGATTGGTTTGTAATGAAGGAAAAGGGTCCATTGATCTCAATGAACACATCAACAAACTAGACACATGCCAACCGCGCACGTAGCGGACGGATCGATTACTGTGGGAACGTTTAGACACACACGATATGGTGTACCGGTACCGGGGTACGCTTTAAGGCGAGACAATGTTACACCCCTCCCCTATTGCGCATACCTTGCTTCCGATCCGGTTCCGGTGGGGTATGTTAATTCACTCCCTTGTTCCGTCACACCCAGGCCATCCCCGGAGAGCGGGGTGCGCTTCTGCAGCGTTATTGAATGCATAATAAGTTTCTTTGAAAAATGCTGCCTCATTTCACATTCAGTGTCAGTGCTTGTGGATATGAAGAATCTAGTCGCAACGGTCCGTAAAAAGGAAAGAAAAAGGCAGCATATGACCCAAATAAACCCCGAGTGCCGGTTTGAAGCTCCGGGTGTGTATGTGTGTGTCTTTAGCGTGTTCAGTATCCGGAGGGAACTCCTTGTGCGAGAACAATTATCCTTAAGTGATTTTTCCACACTGTCTTATTTCACCTTCTTGTTTCTTTTTTTTTTGCTTCTTAAGACCCTTCTGGGTGCGCTTCTCACTTTCGCACCCGACCAAAACACCCTTCAGTTGCTCACCCTTGAACCCTGCTGGGTTACGGAAAGGGCAGCGAATATCCTGCCGTAATGCCCGCCTTCCCAGGAAACGCAGCGCCAACAGCCAGGGGTCTTAAAGGGTCTGTGTATTTATATACGCGCACACACACACACAGACACCATTAATCCTTCGCAGCAGCGTGGATGGGCAAGGTTGGCCCGCCGCAAGGCAAATGTGCAAGGGCAGGGAAAGAAACACGACACCACGAACGCGGCCAGGGTTGATGGGAAGAAGTGGTTTCTATACCCAAAGGCGGGCACACCCCCCAGGGGAAAAGTATGTGTGTATGTGTGTGTGTCAAAGAACACTGTTAAAATTGCGTATTAAAAGGATCATTGACAGATTGGGTATGTTTCCAGTTTTGTCCTGTTTTTGTAGGGCACAATTTCCTGTGCCCACTAGCAGCGGGTTGTCGCGCTGTTTTTCTCAAACCTAATTCTATTCATGAAAGTTCCGTTTCGGTTCCGTTTCGGTTCCCGGACCCGCATCTTGATTTTTCGACAATTGCATGAAGTCCCGAGCCAGTTTGGGTTTGTATGGCGAACTGGAAGTACTGGAAAAGGGATGAAAGAAATTATATCCTTACCCATTTGCCACGTGTAGACCGTGGTTAACGGCTATAGGAAAGGAAGGAAACATCAAGCAAAATGTGAATAACACTTTTACCTAAGGCTCAATAGCAAAAAAAAAAAAGAAGAAATTGTTTCTTTTCTTGGGGATCAAATAATTGTGGCCTAATTTTTAAGCCGCTTAAACAGTGTATTATTATTTCCTATAATTAAAGCGTTTTTTTTTGTACAAATACGTTACCATTCTTACTGCCAGCTGGGTCGGAGGGTTTAGAAGCGGCTTTAATGAGGCGTGTTGTTTTGGTTAAATATTATTACACCGTACACTCTCTCATTGGCTTAACGACCTACCAGGTCATGCCGGCCTTCAAATGGCTTACTAGACTATTAGATACCACGTAGTTGCATAGTCAGTGCTCACTACGGGGGAACGGTCCGGATGGGATTTGAACCCGGTCCGGTCGTGGTAGGGATTAGCGCCGTTTCCAAATACACCACCGAGCCGCCCCCAACACCGTACACATTCACGGTATTTAACGGATTTGCTGTGAAAATACCTCGCATTATATATTTTTTGTTTAACTATAAAATTTTTATTGTAAATGTGGATGTTTACTACGAATTTCTATCGCGCAACAAAGTTTTTAGCTCGTAATATAAGTCCTGGAATTGGTCCCACCGCTGCTAAAAATATGTTTCATTCGATTAAACACGATGTGCGTAGAACAGAAATTAATTTTCTACATCGTGTGAGCCTTCGGATGGCTCCGAGACCATTTCCTGGTAAACGGTCGTAGCGCAATGTCTCGTCCTCCACGATCTGTCCAAAAATCGTCCGTGTAACATTTCTGACCTGTTGACCGTGGGCGACGCTAGGCGGTGTGGATCCAATTCAAACTTTCGCCGCTCTATACATCCTTCTGGCAATCGATTCGATGCTCATCAACCATCGCTGGTGGTATGCAACAGTGAACGTTGAGATCAAACGTCTGCAGCCGGGAAAGGATGGAAACACGGTGGGATAGTTTAATTACAGCATCGCAACCTCACTTCTGTACTACGGCTTTCACTAAGGGCGTCTGCTCGATACCAGTTCCAATAAATCAAATTACATCGATCACATACACATAACGTGAAGCGCATACATCGTACACTGCGCTCTCACCATATTCGCTGGCATGAAGTTTTCCATCGGAACCGTCCGAGCTGGGCAGCATTTTAGGCTTTGATGACTTTTGACGATTAAACTAGCAGCCCAAGCAACCTGCAGCATTCTCCGGCTATGGGAAGAACGAGTTGCCATTGCTTGTGTGCCATGATATGGCTGGCAATCCAATGTGTGTATCGGAGGTCCCTATCGTTCGCCCAGATTCAGATGGAGCAACTTGCGGTCTGTTAGATTGGTTCTAATTTTACATCACATATCGTGTGTGCTCAAACGGGTGCGGGATCTCTCTTATCCAGCTGACCGAAAAATAGAAGCCAAGGCTCGGACCTTGTTTAACATTCTGCATCGATAAAAGGGAGGTTTTCTCACATACACACGCACACACACACAGTAGCTACGGTGATGAGAAGAGATCAATTCAAATTTCAATCGATTTCCATCTAACGCAGAAGGCCACTCCTCCGCAAGAGAGCTTTTCCATGCGTTCGCTTACAGTACACACACACACACACACACACACACCTTACTACTCGAAAGGAAGTAGTTCGGTGTGTGCAGTAAACTATAGCCATCGGTTGCATTTGGGTTGTCCCGTCGTGTAGATGGAACTAGAGATGGATGGTTCGTACAGAGAATAAAATCAATACTTGTTGAATTTGGTGCGCACCTGTTTGGTTGGTATGGCGTTACGATTGTGAATGTGCCTTGATGCATTGTGAATTGTGGCTGGGTTCTTGAAAAGTCAATGAAGCGTACATTGTTAATATGTTATTAAATTTTCATTTACACAAATATGCAATTTCCGATTGCAGAGAAAATGCAATATTGATCGTTGAAGAGTGATTTCCACATATCAGCGCATTAAGATTGTATATTTTAAATCAATTGTTGATTTATTAATGTTGTAATGTAATAATATTAATGTTGTTTTCCCTTTTTGCATTGCTTTCCTTCCAGTACAATCGAAACTAGCACAGAAACGTCCCGTCACTAGCCCGGCACCGCCCGTGCTTCCCTCCACCCAGCAGTTGCTACACCATCCCTCTTCCTCGCCACATTCGAATCACCTGCTCGGGGGCCCGAACCATCTGCCCCCGGGTGCATCGCCGGGACTGGTTCCACCTCCACCACAGCAGGCCCCGCTCGGTGTACCGTCGGTGGCGCACGGTGGAACGGGCGCCATACACGCATCGCCCAACGCCCAAAACCCTTCATCCGGTGGCCGCAGCAGTAGTGGTGGTGGCGCTGGTGGTGCAGGTGGTGCTGGTGGTGGTGGTGGTGGTGGCGGCAGTGCAGGATCGTTCGCAGCAGCACTGCGCAATCTCGCCAAGCAGGCGGACGTCAAGGAGGACGAACCAGGGTCCGGTGCGGGTGGTGCTGGACCCGGTGGCGGTAGCTCCAGCGGAGGTCCAGGCCCTGGAGGTGGTGGTAGTGGGGGTGGAGGAGGAGGAGGTAGAGACAGAGATCATCGCGATCGGGATCGCGAGCGTGGCGGAGACGGCAGTGGGATGCAAATGGTGGACGGTCGCGGAAACTCCATGTCCTCGATGGTGGTGGATCGACGGGAAGACTCGAGGGGGAACATCATTAACGATGGAAGGATACGAAGCGGCGACGGACGGGATGGCCGTGGGGGAGGTGTTGATGGTGCGAAGAAGCAACATCAACAGCAGCAGCGCTCCTCACCACAACCACCGGAGAAGGTAAGACGCGTAGAAGGTTTGGATTAGGCGAAGGATGATTGTACTGAAATGAAACTATCTTGCAGATGCCTCGTTTAAACCCGCCCAGCTCGAATACTATCCAGTCGGAACTGTTGGCCCGCAGTGGCTTCCAGCCGTACAGACCGGACGATCGGCTCGCACACCCCGCCGGAGCATTTCCCATTGATGCATATTCAGCCTTTGGATCCATACCCGGCATGCCTCCAGGTAAGTGGGCAGAATGACCTGCGCGCGACATCCGCACNATTAGGCGAAGGATGATTGTACTGAAATGAAACTATCTTGCAGATGCCTCGTTTAAACCCGCCCAGCTCGAATACTATCCAGTCGGAACTGTTGGCCCGCAGTGGCTTCCAGCCGTACAGACCGGACGATCGGCTCGCACACCCCGCCGGAGCATTTCCCATTGATGCATATTCAGCCTTTGGATCCATACCCGGCATGCCTCCAGGTAAGTGGGCAGAATGACCTGCGCGCGACATCCGCACACACCGTGCAATAAGCAGCGAAGCGAATGTAACGTATTTTTCGCATTTTATTTTAGCAAATCTCTTCAATCCGGCCGCACTGGCGTACCACGATCCGGCCATCTATCTGGATCCACGCTACCAGATGCTCCGGGCTGGCCATCACTCGGCGGCGGCCCACCCGCTCTATCCGTCCCTGCCCTATCCGACCAACCTGTACGGTATGCTGCCCGGGATGGGTATGCAGAGCATCCACGAGCGCATGAAGCTCGAGGAGGAGCATAGGGCAGCTCGGTTGCGCGAGGAGGAACGGGCTCGCGAGCAGGCCCGGGAAGCAGCGATCGAGCGGGAAAAGGAGCGTGAGCTCCGGGAGCAACGGGAGCGCGAACAGCGCGAGAAAGAACAACGCGAAAAGGAGCAACGCGAGAAGGAGGAGCGCGAACGGCAGCAGCGCGAAAAGGAGCAGCGTGAGCGTGAGCAGCGCGAAAAGGAGCGCGAGCGTGAGGCGGCTCGCGAGCGGGAACGGGAGCGCGAGAGGGAGCGTGAGCGCGAGCGCATGATGCACATGTTGCCCCACTCGTTGCCCCGACCGTTCTTCTCGATACCGGGCCTGCCGCCCGGTCTGTCGACACCGCTCGGGCTCGGTATGCGGCCGCAGGGTGGCCCGCTCGGGTTGCCCTCGCACCATCCGCTGCATCCGTCGCTGGGCCTAAGCATGGGTCTCGGATTGCCACAAGTGCCACAGCCACCGTCGGCCTCATCGCTCAACCTTTCGCATCCGTCGGCGGGTATGGTGCCGCAACCGCCGCCCCCTGGGAGCGCGCTCGGTCACCCATCCATACCGACCAGCCTGGCAGCAGCGGCGGCCGCCTACAGTCACAGCATCGCATCCACGATGAGCTCCTACCACTCGTCGATGGCACACATCGGTGGGTTGAATCTGTCCCACACGGCGGCACTGGCCAACGCCCAGAACCTCAGCCTGGCCGGTCACATTCCGCCACCGGCGCACGGTTCGATGAACCTGTCTGCCGGTGGATCACCAGTAGCGGTCGTATCCTCCCCGAACAGCGGTCACCATCTTGCGCCGTCACCGCACCACCTCACGTCACCGCACGGTGCACCGCTCGCCCTAACGTCCAGCAAATCATCCACCCATCCGTCACCGCATCCGGCCACTAGAGCTTCCCCGTCGTCACCGGTTGTGGCGACGAGCAGCAGCAGCAGTACAGTGGCTGCTCCCCCGAACAGTGCGGCGGCACCCCATCCTTACTATACGGCCGCGGCAATGGCAGTGGCAGCGGCTTCCCCGCTATCGCTCAGCAGCAAACCACCCCACCCCCATCCGGGCCTTTCCTCACATTCGCCGGTGGGCGGTGGCGGTGGTGGTCACCATTTGCATCATCTGCACCATCATCCGGCGCCTCCGCCCGGTTCGCACCCGGGAGCACAAACGCAACCTCCGCTCTCGCAACATCCGCCGGGAGCGAGCGGACGTAGCAGTGCGGTCATAACGCCACCAACCACACATCATCAGGCGGTGGCGGCCGCCCATCATCACCATCTTCAACACCATGCGGCCATGGCTGCGGCGGCCGCTGCTGCATCACACGAACGCGCATCAGCCCAGCAGCAACAGCAGCATCGCGGATCATCGGCCCCCCATCGGGTGGAACAGCCGACCGCTAATGCGCCACCCTCATCGGTGCAATCTTCCGTCACGGGTCCACCCGGTCCACCAGTGTCAACAGCAGCAGCAGCAGCAGCAACCACGGAACACAGTGTAAATAGTACAAACGTCGCTAGTATTAACAGTACCAACAACAGCGCGACCGTTGGACCGACGGGCAACGGTGATGCGACCGCGGTTAGCAAATCGCGCTCACCGACGGGTGCTGCTAACGCTGTTGCCGATTCCCACAACAGCACAAACGTGATTAAATCAACCGCTAGCAGTGAATCGGAGACGGTTGGAGGTGGTGGTGGTGGTGGTGGCGGTGCCGGTGTGATTAAGCGTTCCGGTTCATCCTCGCCGGGGACACGAGAAAGCCCTGGAGCACGGGCTGGAACGCCCGGTGGCGAAACGCACGAAACGAATGGTGGTGGTAGCAGCAGTACGATGGCGGAATCACGTCCAGTGTCACGCAGCGCCACAGACGAAGCGTCCAAGGACAGCATTGTGGTAAAGGAGGACAGAACAGTGGCGCCGACTGGAACGGGCACTACTGCAAACGATGTGAAGGAAAGCGCGAAGGAACCGCTATCGAACAATAACGGATCGAGCGATAATGGAACGGTGGATAAGCACCGGCAGCAACAGTCTTCACCGCCCGGGTCGGCGATAGCGATCAACAGTAATGGTAGTGCGGGAGGTGGACCACAGAACACATCGACCGGCTCACCGGATGCACCAGCAACGACGAAAAGTGGTGGCAGTCCGATGGATATGATCGGTACCGGAACGACACACGAAAGACGATCACCATCGACACCGAACAACAACACAGCAGCAGCAGCAACAACCGGTAGTGCGACACCCACAGGTACACCCGCCGGAACCACGCTAGTGTCGGCGACAGGTAATAGCAAAGTGCTCGCCGACACGGCACAGCAGGAAGATCGTCACGCAAAAGAACAGCAGGCGGTTATAGCACCGCCCACGTCCAAGCGCGATCGACGAACATCATCGTCCGGACCACCACATCCGGAACTAGCACCGGAAACACCGACGGAAAAGATCGACGGTGGTGGTGGGACGGAAAATGGGAAGAAAGCGTCACTGATGAGCGGTGAGCGTGGTGAAGCGACACCGGCCGTCGTGGTAGAGGGAGCTTTAAACAATGGTGCACGCGGTGGGGACAGTAGGTGAGGGTTAGGGACCAACTAATAGTGGGAAACGCTTCTTCCGTTCCTATTACTATCGATTCCTGATCATTGTGTTCGTTCTCTGTGAATGCTTCTTCCGACGAGTTCGCTCCACTTGGTGAGATGCCGAACTACACCAGACACAGACAAGCATTGCATACAAGCTTGCATTTACTCATGGGCCGTCTTTGGGTCTTTGTGGTGTGCGTAACGTGGGAAGAGGTGTCGCACAATCACCTCCGAAAGAATACCATGGTTCTAGGGGTGATCAGCCGAGGCGGGGATAAGCTCTAGAAGAAGCGCAAGCTTCCGTAGCATAACATATCCGTTTACTACAAATGGCAAACGACTTAACGACAGACAAAACAAGAATCACATGATGATGGGAAAATATTATTTCCTTGAACCTTTTTGCACAAATCGAACGCATCCCAAGCGGATTCCAGGGTTCGCATTAGTTAGGCCAATGTTGGGTTACACTGCATTCTCCCAATTTTTCTTTCTCTCGGACTAATAAAGTGTACATATAGAACGTGTTTTTTTTTTGTCGATCGAAGTGGACAAACCAGTTACGCCCTAAGCACCCCTTTTCCCCCGCTCCCGGAACATGCATTCGTTCGGTGGGTGCAGCTAATATACGGGGGTGGGGAAAATAGAAAACAAAAATCACCAGCGCGAACATCCCTCGGCAAGAGGTTTTTGAGGGAAAGTAAACGTAGGATAGTTTATAGGAATTGTAGGTAAGGAATATACGAAAGGAAAAAAAGAAACAGATTGAAACAAAGAAATTATCGTACACACACATACACAGCCACGCTAAAGAATGCTGTGCGAGATGCGTTAGGGTGGTTCCACTTTTTAGGGCTTTTAGTGTGTAAAAACTGTGCTTTTAATCCCTGTACCGTCTCATTATTTCTTTCTCTATCTTTTTCTCTCATACATACACGCAGGAATTGATCGTTTTTTGTTTTTTAAATTGCTCTCGAAGCGATTTGCAGTGAGTGGTTGACGATAATGGTCAACTAATGGTTTACTAATCTTCTACTGGTCGACCTTACGTATAGTGGGCAAAGCGGAGAGAAAAAAAACATATGATAAATTAAGCCTTGTACTGTGTCGTTACACTCATCAGCCACAACGATCACGTTTCCATTCGATCGGTCGTGGTGTTCCCAGGACTAGTGCTAATTTCACTTCACTTGACCGCCACTTTCTTCCCATCCCATTCATTTCCCTATCCACAAACACATACACAAACACTCTATTAACCAGTAGGGTGTGTGTGTGTGTGTGGGAAGCGATAGAAGAAAAAAACTTAGATAGAAAGATGTACGATTATTACCATTACCTGCTACTACTACTATTACTACCACTACAACTACAACTACAACTACAACTACTACTATTATTACTATTATTATTATTATAATTATAATTATTTTATTCCTATTTTTACGACGCATATCATTATGCTTACAAAAACGATCTACAAGTAACGCGTACGATACATAACGATGGCAAACCCAGATTGCAAACCCAGCGCAGTAGTAGCGTTAAACAGTACAATACAAAACAAAGCAACAACAACAACAACAACCATGCTTTAGTGTTTTGTTGATGTGTTTGTACAACTGTGTCCTCTATTAGTGATTAGGGTAAATAAATAAATTGCTTTAAAAACAACCTTTTGAAAAAATAGAAGCAAATAAAACATAATGGAAAAGTGAGTGATGCTAGAGAAAGAGAGAGATAGGGAAAGAAAAAGAAAGGAGAAAGAAAAAGAAAGAGGAAAGAGAAAAACAAACAAATGGAAATGCAAACAGATTGTTCTTCTTTTTGTTTGTTTAATTAGCTTAAGCTGCCGACCAACACTCTACCATGTGGATAAGAAAAGGAAGACGATGATCAGGTGGACCAGTGAAAGAAAGCGTGAAAGAGATTGAGCAAGGACAGACTGTTGTATGTGCGTTGAAAAAAATAGAATGGTGTAAGGAAAACAATTTCCCTATATGAAATAGAAAAGAAAATGAAGCAGAAAATAGTAGAAGAAAGGTATCGTTTTGGGGGTAAGATGAATGAGAAGGGGCTAAAGCTGAGAGGATTTGAAGCGATAAGGTAGCAAAAAGGGGAACAGACAAAAGGAAGAAAAGTACACACACATACACGCACACACACATACCCACACGTACACGCATACACAATAATCAAAAGCATACCATCAATTGTATCAATTTTGTTTTGTTTTTGTTTTTTATTATTTATTATTTTGTTGTGACTGAAGTTACATTCGAAAGTCTCGAACTTTTTCCTGCTGCTGCTGTTGCTCCTGGTGGAGAACTTCGTTTTGCAGATTAGATCCGTCGTTGAGTAGCGAATCTGGACGTGGAACTGGAAAAGCTCTCTTAGAAAAAACGTTAAAACAAAACAAAGGCGTTCGGAACATTATCGTTTTCTTTATTTCCATTTTGTTGTATTATCTTTTTTTTGTCTATTTTGTGTTCTCATTTTCTTCTTCTTTTTTTTTTGTTTGATTTTAGTTAGACAAAATGGGATAAGTGCTTACGATCGTTCATAATCGTTGTAACAGCGCCAAGCGTCATCCGGCCGTTTTTTCGAATTGCGTGACGATTTTTACTCCTGCTGCTGTTCCATGGACAAGGATTTCTTTCTACACTTTATAAAACTAATCTATATTCCTTGTTTTTTTTGCAGACGACCCAATTAGCAGTAAGCCATCACCGCCGGCAGGTGTGGAAACCTTGAACGGGACCGGCAATGCTAGTGCCGGTGGTGCATCGGTGGCACAGTAAAGCTGGAAGAAAGAAGGAACCCCATTATCAGTGTCTAATAGAATAAACCAATTTCGGAACGTTATGTACTACAAGAAGATGTGTTGGACCCTCCTGCACCACTACCATCCTGCATCTGGGAATGATTGGATGATAACAATACACTTAAACCGGGCAAGGATAAGGCGTTACAAGTGTTACAATAGAAAGGGAAAAAAAGAAGAAAAACAACAAGAAGAATCGGGGAAAAACACGAAAACGTAGGATCACTTGGCGGTAAATAAAATTGTGATAACAAAAACAAAAAACAAAACAATGTGAGAATGTAACAAGAGAATGTGCGGCCGGACGTGCAATGTGTTTGTATGTATGTATGTATGTGTGTTTTGAATGAGCCAAATGGGAAAAATAGGATGATGAGGAAAGTATGTCACGCTTGTAAATGCTTCGTTTTTTTCTACTTGTTTGCACTGCCAAACAAAGAGAAAAGTATGCGTGTGTGTGTGTGTGTACGGTTGAGAAAAATGAATACAAAAGAGGAGTAGCTCCACGGTAAAAACGGATAAACATGGAATCATCAGTTCCGTTCTGTGTCTCTGTATGTCGGTGGGAAGGTGAACGATGGCAGAAATGTGGTTTGTAGAATTAATTATCGAATAGCACAAAAAAAAACAACACAAACACTAACTAAGTCCGCGGCACCGGAAAAATGGGATGCGGACACTAAAAGCAAAACCAATTAAGCACACAAAAAACGGTCGTTCAATGTGAGAAGTTTGTAAAAATTGCAAAGAAACAAAAAACACGAAACATTAGCTAGAAACTCGAAAATTACGAGTGAGAAAACAGGAGTAATAAAGAAGGGTAAAAGAGAACGTGTAACAATACTAAAGTAAACAAGAAACATCAACACATACACACAACAGAAACATTTAAAGAGAAAAAAGAGCAACTCATCCTTGGATGTGAAAACAGAGGACATTAGTACAGTTGAAGAGCAGGACGAAAAACGAAATAGAGGAAGATAGCTAGGAATACAGAGAGAGAGAGAAAAAGAGAGAGAGAGAGATGCTAAATACGGGGAGAGAATGAAAGATTGAAACCCAGCGGAGGGAATCGTTTCGTAGTTTTCGAAAGTGTATGTGTGTGTGTGTTTCCCTTCGATTGTGACAGAGGACGCCACCGTGCACAAAAGCAACAAACAAAGCGTTTCCTTTGAAAAATGCTCAAACCATTTGTAAAACTTCGTTTCATTTTTACGCTTTTTATTTTGACGAACGATTCATTTATGAACAGATCCGACTCACTTCACACGATAATAAGGATGGTTAGTTTAATTTTCCTAAAGTGCGTGTATTGCGCTGAGCACGATTTTCTTTCTTTTCAACAATCATGGTGGTGAATAAACTAAACGGAGGCATTACTATTGAAAACAAAACAAAACACGAAATGAAATGTCAAACAAAAGCAAAGAAACACCAAACATCACTGTGCGATTTCAACTACGTGAGAAAAGTAGTGCGTATATTTCGTTTATGTTTCCTTAAATCGTATCCTTAGGTTTCACATGAAAAAAAAGGCAATCATTGGCTACGATGTGTATATGTATGTAAAATTTGGCTACGAGTTCTATGAACGGAGGACACTCGCACAGAACAAACAGCACACCACACAACCAACCGTGCGGCCGTGCGCCTATGGCACACATAAAGGCTGATGGTGAGTGCTAGAGTGTGGTGTCGAAAAATCGTCTAAATTCTAACCTAGTAAAGCTACCGACAATATATATATATGTTGGTCTTTTTTCCGAATAGATGGACAGCATTAAACACCCGCTTCCCGTATACATTATCCTAACGTTTTGGCCTGCTAAGAAAACATGCTGGAAGAACACACCGTGTGTACCCTACTGAAAAGTGGATTGACACAGAAACAGGAAGTAAAGCCCCCGGGTTCCGTTGCAGCACACTTAGTGTGTGCTGCTTGCCCGAGGGTCTTGATAGAGGAAGTCAGAGTAATAAGAAGTGTGCAGAGTTCTACAGTCTGCTTATGCTCGTCTGCTACCGCTACTTAAACTGCTGTTGCCGTTTGTGTGGTGCTCCAGCCACACGCCACCGTCGCCACCGTCAAACGATAGGAGAAAGCCGGACCGGCGCCCGATTGGTGGCTCCCCATCGCTCCCCGGGGGCTATTTGAACATGACGATCACGATCACGAGCAGCACGACGATCAGCACGAGATAGAAGTTAAAGTTGAAGCCGATCTCGTGCCATCACACGGACTCCTGGGCCATCCGGTACTCATACACGCTGCCGCGCTCCATGAACGCTTTCGACGAGCCGACNTGCTCCAGCCACACGCCACCGTCGCCACCGTCAAACGATAGGAGAAAGCCGGACCGGCGCCCGATTGGTGGCTCCCCATCGCTCCCCGGGGGCTATTTGAACATGACGATCACGATCACGAGCAGCACGACGATCAGCACGAGATAGAAGTTAAAGTTGAAGCCGATCTCGTGCCATCACACGGACTCCTGGGCCATCCGGTACTCATACACGCTGCCGCGCTCCATGAACGCTTTCGACGAGCCGACCGACACGATGGCGGCCGCCGCCGCTTCCTGCCGCTGCTGGCGCTGGGCGCTGTAGTGCGGCCCGGGCGCTTCCTCCTCGTCCGGCACACCGTACCCGCCGCCGCCCGGCGTTTTCATCGAGAACACGTCGCCCGGTCCGACCTGCACCGCCGTCTTGCCACCAATGTTTACCGCCCGGTGTCCCGGTTGGCCCGGCCGTGGTCCCGCACGGATCAGCAGATTCAGTCCCGGTTTGCCGGGGCAACCGCCAGCCGCACCGTACGGTCGCAGTGTCCGTCGCTCGGTCAGCACCGACAGTGTCATCGGCTTGCGGAACAGCAACTCCCGGTGGACGCCTTCCCCGCCACGGAACCGGCCCGCACCGCCGCTCCCGTCGTCCCGCAGCGTAAAGCGCCGCAGTATGATCGGGTAGCGCAGCTCCAGTACTTCCGGATCGGTGATGCGCGTGTTGGTCATGTGCGTGTGAACACCGCCCGTACCATGCCACCCCGGACCGGCGCCGCTACCGCCCGCGACCGTCTCATAGTATCCCCAGCCTTCGTCCCCGATCGTGACGTTGTTCATGCAGCCCTGCGATGCGGCACACGTTTCAAACGCGGCAAACACCGTATCGACGACGCGCTGCGAGGTCAGCACGTTCCCACCGACGACGGCCGCACCTTCCGACGGGTCCAGTATCGAACCGGGCGGGATAATGACTTCAATCGGCGCCAGACAACCCTGATTCAGCGGCACATCGTGACCGACCATGCAGCGCAAGCAGTAAATCAGCGCGGACAGTGTGATCGCTCGCGGCGCATTACAGTTGCCACTCACTTCCGGCCCAGTGCCGGTGAAATCGCACACCGCCGAACCCTGGTCGGGGTCGATGCGCACCACCAGCCGGATCGGTGTACCGTCGTCCATGTACTGTTCCGCTTCCAGCACCGTCGCACCGGTCCGTTCGTGCGCATCCTTCGCGATCGTTTTCAGCATATCGCGCACGGCAAGCTCGGCGTTCTGCTGCATGTGGCCCATGTACGCCTGCACCACCGACAACCCGTACGCATCGATCAGTTCCGAGACGAGCTGAATGCCCTTCTGGTTGGCCGCGATTTGGGCCCGCAGATCGGACAGATTGTCCGACAGGTTGCGCGTCCCGGGCGCACCGGAACCAGCGGCCGACCGGGTCAACCGTTCCACGATGGCACGCTCCTGAAACACGCCACCATCCACCAGCAGGAACGATTTGAACGCAGCACCCTCCTGGTCGAGCGACGTCGAGTGCGGTGGCATCGATCCCGGCGTTATACCACCAATGTCCGCATGATGGCCACGGGAAGCGACGAAAAACACTGGGTTCGGTTCGCCCGCCGTAAACACCGGCGTGATCACGGTCAGATCGGGCAGATGTGAACCGCCCGCCTGCGGATGGTTGGACAGCAGCACATCGCCCGGCTTGAGGGTGGTTCCGCGACGCCTCAGCTGGTACTGGACCGTTTCCTGCATCGCGCCGAGATGGACGGGAATGTGTGGTGCGTTCGACACGAGCCCACCGTCCGGTCCGAACAGGGCGCACGAAAAGTCGAGCCGCTCCTTGATGTTGGTCGAGATGGCCGTACGCTGCAGGACGCGCCCCATCTGCTCGGCGATGCTCATGAACCGATGGTTGAAGATGCTCAGCTGCACCGCATCGAGCCGTTCGTCCACCGTTGGCCGCTGGTTGCCGGTACCGATGTCGATCGTTAGATCGCCCCGTTGCGTCACGCACGCCCTCGAGCCCGGCTCAATCACGATCGTCGACAGACGGTCGATCAGTATCGCCGGTCCATCGATCCGGTGGCCGTAGCGCAGCTTCGCACAGTCGTACACTGGCGTAACGAGCCGGCCGGCCGCTGCCTGGCCACTGCCCTCCTCGAAGCACGCCACGGTGGTTTTCTCCGGATAGATCGGTCCGGTCGCTTCCGCTATGTCCGGCTCGGTGAACAGCGACGCACGGCCACATCCGCGCACGCGTATATCGTCCACCAGGATGCGGCGGCCTTCCAGCACGAAGCCAAACTCGCTCCGATAGCGTTCGCGAAACGTGCGCCCAAAATCGCCGAACCCGTACACGGTGTGGTCCGCATTTTCGACCACCCGGTCCGGTGCGCACATTAGCGCACAGTCCGTGCCTTCGTAGCGCAGGTGCAGGTACGGTTCGAGCGTGATGGAACCATCGTCGGCCAGCGCGAAACCTTGCGCCTCGAGCTGCTCCACGCAGCGGGCGGACAGTACGTGCAGCCGTTCCTTCAGGGTGGCCCGATTATCCGGGCACAGCTCCAATCCGCACGGTTCCTGCGTTTCGTGCACGACATCCGCCAGCGCCATGCCGTACGCGGACAGTATGCCCGCGTACTTGTGCATCACGACCATGCCCATGCCGAGCTGCTTCGCGATGCTGCACGCGTGCTGTCCGCCGGCACCACCGAAGCACGCCAGCACGTGGCGGGCCGTATCGTAGCCGCGCGCCTGCGTCAGTGCCCGGATCGGCCGGCACATTGCTTCGTTGGCGACGCGCACGAACCCCATGGCGACTTGCTCGAGCGACAGCGGTCCACCGTCACCGGTCGTGGCCAGATGGTCGTTTATCTCATCACGCAGCTCCTCGAAAGCGGCCCGCGTCGCTCCGTAATCGAGCGGTTCGTTTTCGTTCGGACCGAAAATGGCCGGAAAGTACTCGGGCAGCAGTCGACCGAGGATGAGATTCGCATCGGTCACGGTTAGCGGGCCACCCTTCCGGTAGCACGTCGGGCCCGGGTGTGCGCCGGCCGATTCTGGCCCCACCACAAACAATCCGGACCGGAAAAAGAGCCGTGAACCGCCACCGGCCGCGACCGTGTTGATGTCCAGCTGGGGCGCTTGTATCGTTACGCCAGCCGTTGTGCTTTCGATCACGTGCTCGTACGTGCCGGCGTACCGTGACACATCCGTCGAGGTACCGCCCATATCGAACCCGATCAGCGGAGGCGTTGGATCCTCACCGGCATCACGCACCCCGGTTACCGCGTAACCCACCACCCCACCCGCCGGTCCGCTCAGTATGGCACGTGCACCACGGAAATGTTCCATCCGCGTAAGGCCACCATCGCTCTGCATGAACAGCACGTCAGCGCCACGCAGCTGATCGCGGAATCCGCTCCGGAACCCGTCCAGATACCGTTCGACGTGCGGTGTTAGGTAAGCTTCGGCACAGGCGGTAAAGCCACGCGCTACCAACCGGCACATGGGCATGGCCTGGTGCGACAGGGTGACGTGCTGGAAGCCAAGCTCCTGTGCGATCCGCCCGACACGAAGCTCATGCTCCGGACAGGCATAGCTGTGGGCGAGCACGATGGCGAGGGAGTTGATGCCGGCGTCACGCACACCTTCCAGCTTGGTCCGTAGGTCCTCCTCGTCGAGGGGAACCATCTCGAGGTACACGGCATCGGATGCGCCGGTTAATTTTCTCCAGCCGGTGGCCGCTTCACCCAGCTGGCAGGTTTCTTCCTGTGCTGGCACTAGCCGGGCATCGATCTCAACGACTTCTCTGTACAGGTTGGCCGGCTTTTGGATGTTCTGTTTGGAGAAAACGAATAGAAATCATTTAATTAGTTAGCTACTACAAACTAGTGATGGGTAAATTCGACAAAAAAGCGGAATCGCTTCCGAATGACTCCTCTATTTTCGGAAGCGATTCCGGAAGGTAGGTGCAATACTCCGAGTTCGGAGCCGTCCGGAACCGTCCGGAACCGTCCGGAGCCGTCCGGAGCCGTCCGGAGCCGTCCGGAGCCGTCCGTAGCCGCCAGTCGGCAGCCGGAGCCGTCCGGAGCCGCCGGAGCCGTCCGGAGCCGTCCGAATCCGTCGGAGGATAGGATAATAAAGGATACTTTTTTTAATGCATTATACCAAATTTATTAAAGTATACTTCATTTTACATAGATTGCCCATTTTTTAATCTCTTTTTACTCTTGTATTTACTATTGTTATAAAGTAACATTGTTCAAGTACATCAAACCATCAAAAGTGGGCAATCTATCTAAAAAATGAGCTATCTGTGTAAAATAAAGTATACTTAAAAAATTCGTATAATGCACTTAATAAAGTATCCTTTATTATTTTATCCTAGCTCCGACGGTTCCGACGGCTCCGACGGCTCCGGACGGCTCCGGACGGTTCCGGCGGCTCCGGACGGTTCCGGACGGCTCCGGACGGCTCCGACGGCTCCAGGCGGAATCGTGGTTTTGACTTAGCCGGAATCGGAGCCGGAGTCAAAATGCTCGGAAGCGGTTCCGAGCCGTGGGTGCGATTCCGAGAACCCATCACTACTACAAACTTTAATGACGATGTTAAGGTAATTTCTTGTAAGGTGAGTACTGCATAACCATGTTTGGGATGAAGAGTAACCCGGATTTCTTGTGAAAGGTAATTGATTAGACGAGATATACCGATTTTGGCAAATCAACAGAAACATTCAATTGTTTCAATTCTTTCCTTCGGAGATTACTTCTGGCCAGATCTTAGATCTTCTGATGTAGATCTTGAGTTAGTCCACACTTCCAAGGCGTTCGTCTATCTTTCGATGGCTGGTGAGCTATTTTCCTCAAGGTCCTCCTGAGGAAGCTTATTCAAGTCAACCATTTGACCCAATTCGGACAATCCGAAACATGTATGTTGGTCATAAAAATTCACACGAAAAAAAGGACGTTTTCGCTCCCAGCTTCACATTACAATTGTTGGAAAGAAATAACCTCACTCAATTCGAAATGGCCCAAGAAACGATTGTCTTCTATAAATGATTTTACCATAAACGACACAAATCAGCTTCTAGTTTTGGTAGAGTGACGCTGTTTGGATAGTATTTAAGATGCTAATTTATACTACTAACACTAACGACAATGCAGATAACCAAGATCCAACGCCACGGTGAAGATAAACATTTGCTCGAAAGAATCCTCTCTAAGTATGGCGTACGTACACAACACGATAAGCAATCCGTTTCCCCATCAACATGTTTGGCGACTTGTCAAGAAGGTGGAGTGTGTGTGTGTGGGCGTGTGTCTGTGTCACTTCCTATCGCTAAGTGGTTTCTTCATGCACAATTTAAGACGATGGACGGTGGCCAAGAAATTTACATTCGTTCATGTAAAAATATGCACGACACTAATGCTACGGCTGGCGTTAAATGAGTTGGGCGCCAAAACCCAATGCTTACCAGCTGGAAAATGTTGGGTCTCGCCTGATTGCCAATCTGCAGCAAATCCCGGAAGCCCTTGTTCACCACCAGCGCCACTGGATCGCCGGCCCGTTCGAGCAGTGCGTTCGTGGCCACGGTTGTCCCCATTCGCACCCAACCGATCAGCCCCGTATCGATCAATCCGTCCGCCGTCAGGGCACGGCCCGTTTCCTGCTGCAAAATACGCCGTATGCCTTCGGTGGGTGCATCCGGATAGTTGGCCGGATCGACGGACAGTAGCTTCAGCGTGCGAACCGTACGGTCCGGGGTGATACACAGCACATCCGTAAAGGTACCGCCACGATCGATCGCAAAATTGTACTTTCCACTGTCCATGTCGATTCGATAACTCTTGGCAGAAGCGTTTGGCACGGAGAAGAAATCACTGAATGCAGCAGCAGCAACACACACGTTCACTTGAACCGTAGCGCAAAGTGGCTGATTAGAACGCGAGATGGAAGTAATCTGAAATGAAAATAAAACAGTGACATCGTGTTACACATTGTACCGTCCACCACACACCAGCAGATAAGACAAGCTAAACAAAGCCTACCACGACCGACGGGATACAGGTGCCCACTCTCGCAATCTCACTACACAACAAGACGGCGTTCGAGATGTGGTTGCTTCGATAAATCACGTCCGTGGATTTCTTGCACGTCAATCCTGCCTAAACGCGAACCAGCAGCGAATGTTTCTGTGCATTATGCAAATAAAAACATTGCATTCCAGGATGGCCGTAATGGTGCTGCTACTGCAACATTAGAATGGACGTCTCTCTTAAACCTTTTTCATCTCCTTGCAATGCTTCGTCAATGTTTTTACTTACAAAGTATGGTGGAATATCGTTTATCTGACTCTGTTCCGAACACAACTCCGCACACGACGTACGCGGCTGAAAGAATGGAAGATTTTCTTCCCCGTCACAATACCGGGCGCCTCCGTTTTTTCCACAGTGCAACAGTGTCTCCTTACTCTGTTGCGGTCTATTTTGATGCGCAATGATGCTTTTTTGTAACGATGTGTGTGGAGGTGTGTGCGTTATCGCTGCTGTCAAAAATGTTATTGTTTGGGATGGTACAGTGAGCAGCAGAATTAATGCACCACATGCCAACGGTTCCAGCACATGGGCTGTTTTGGTATTTTTATTTTACACATTCGTGACTGAAAATGTTTCATGTGTTTTGTTTTTTTGTTATTTCTCATTGGTTAAATGAAAATAATTATGTCTATAAAACATAGAGTACTACCCAAAATATTTACTACGAAAAAATAGTGTATGTGTAAAAATTGTGAAATGTGAAAAAAAACTGCCAAAAACATTGTTAAAAATCAGAATAAATCCAGAAAAACTGCTGGATAAGGTCCCCCGACAAGGTCTCCCCAACAGGTTTAGCAACCTATTTTTAAATGTCATCATTCACTACGAAAAGTCTGTCAGGAAAATTCATACTACTACTATCCGTTTGAAGTTTGTATTTCAATGCTTTTTTTTTGTTGGTTTTTCTGCCATACGATAGGTACTACAATTACACGCTGCACTATAGTTTTTGTCTCTGAGCCATGCATACTCTTATTTCTCTCTTCCTCATGTGGGGGGATTGTGTGAATCTTTTCTGTGTTTTACTTGTAAAACACCAAAGTGAAGCTTACTAAGGTGTGTGTATTGTATTTGTTTGCTTTTGTTTTGTTATGTGTTGTGTTGCGTGTGTGCAAGCTAAACGATTGCGAATTAATAATGCCGAGATTACATACTTGTTTTTTTTAGCGTTATTTGCTCGTTTTGGTTTTGCGGGAAACACAAAATGAGCGCAAAAACACACAGTAAACAAACGTATTATAGAACTTAGAAGTTTCCACACAAAAAACATACACACACACACACATGAACAAATGCGAGCAAGATGTGTGTATGTGTGTGTAATCATTTCGAGTTATTTCGACATGATATATCTTTCTTGTTTGGTTGCTACCTCTACTTGTGTTTGTTTACTATCTCGACCCTTCTCTATCGCGCTCCTTATTCACTCCAGTTTGTTTGAGGTTAGATTTTAGTCGGCTACACTACACTACTAGTAGGGGATGGTTCATTCATTAAACTCGTTTCATTGTTCTGCTTATGTTGTAGTTTCTACGTCCTTGTTAAAGCACACGCTGCAACGAGCTGTGGTGTCCCGCGATGTAGTAATGTGCCACTTTTGCATTGTTGTTTTGTTTGTCTGTTTGTTTGTTTAAAATTCTACTGCATTCCCCACTTCGCATCTGGCTGCTATTGCATTACATTTTCGCGTTTCGTAATGTTTATAATCTACCCTTTGTTTTGTTAGCTATGCTTGTTTTCATATACATGTATAATATAATCTTGCTTAAATGTGTTGCATTCCTATTTCTTAATGTTACTTGTGTGTATGTGTTGTTGTATATTGTTCTTTTGCTCGCTTTCTCTCTCAATTGATGGTGTTTACTTTTGCAGTTTTTCTTCCATATTTTTGTTGTTGTTGTTGTGTTATCTATTCCTGATTTTCCTTCTTTTCTTCAGTGAGAGATGTAAGGTTATATAATGTTTTCGATAAACTATTACGCACATTGGGGTGTTTGCGTGTGTGCATGTGGGTGTGTTATGTGTGAACCGATGTCGTGATGTTCCATTGCAATTGCTTATGTTATTACTGCTCTTTCTGTTACCCTACAGCGGGAGGGTTCCTTGGCTTTCTTGGGGATTGACTTTCTTTTCGCTGCCTGTGTGTATGTTTTGTGTCACATTTTTTTCCGAGAGTTGGAACATTTGATTCCAATATAAGTTTTTTGTTTTCGGTTTACTTCTTGCTCCGCATATATGTGAATAGTGGCTGATGTTTGCATCATTGTTTTTTTTTCATTTTTACGTCATATACTCTACTTCACACCATTCAAATTGATTTCCCTAATACATAAGATATAACATAGTTTTTCCATACACCGTTTCCGTTTCCACGTGATCTCTACCGCAAACCCTACTTCTGACGCCATTTGATTATTTCATTTTGTTTATCTTTTATTCCTCACCGTCTGGCGTTGCACTAATATAACTTAACCATTGAAGGAGAAACAGAAAGGTCACAAATAAATCACGCACAGCATATTTCGTTTGCTGTTTTTAACTCTGTGCGAGCGCGCATACACACACACACATACAGTATTAGAATAGCCTACTAAAAGCGTACATCGCAATGCCGCAACCCTTAGAAGTGCAGCCATGAGTTTGGAGATAAAAAAAATAATAATAGCAAAAAAAAAAAACGCTTACCCAATAGTAAGTTTCATTTACGGAAAACAAAATCAAACAAAAGTCTAAACAGTAAACATTTCTAGCAAAGAAATCGTTAAAACAAGTCAAACAACAAGTAAAAAGTACGATAAATTATTAGATAAAGTAAATCGTGCGTCTGCGTGTCTTCTCCACTGTGTAGTGATGGTAAATGGTGTGTACAATAGAAGGAAAAAAAACGAACATGAAAAGCGTGAGCGAATGAACTGATGAATAAAGATTAGAAAAATATAACAATAAATGTGTGTGTTGGCACTCGTCCTGTTTTTTTTCTACAACTGTGGTCTCTCATCAACGCATCAATCAATCGTTCAAATTAATAAAAAAAACCACCACTCACACACACACACATATCCGCGACAGTTGTGTACGATCAACTTGTAACAGAATGTAAGTCTGTGCCGAAGTTTAGTTTGTCGCTGCGGTTACATTCGGCTTGCAGCAACTTTCGCTAGCCCTCGGTGCTTCCGAGCTACATTCGGTTGCTAGCAACGATTGGATCTGGCTCATGCTGGTGATCCGATCGCGCATCATCATGGTGGCCGCGGCCGTTACGTTCGATCGGTGTAGAAACGCGTTGGTATCGTCGTGCAGTAGTGCGCTACCCGCTGTTCCATTTACCGTCGTTCCGGTCACATTGCTAGCCAGACTGCCGCTGTGCGTTGCGGAGGTCGTTAGTGTACTACCAGCCACTGCAGCAGGCATGGTACTGGTAGCAGGAACCGTCATGGATGAGATCCGCTGGTAGCATGGACCGCACAGCCGCACCGGCTGATACAGTCGCTCCTCCGGCAGATGGGCCGTAAACTCGGAACAGTCCGCACAGAAGATCTGCCCGCACGATCGACAGTGGTGCTTGCGACGGCCGAGCCAAAACTCAGTCTGACATGTGGTGCACCGTGTCACGGCATGGTCCGGCACCCAGAGCACACTGTTGCTACCACCGACACCGCTGCTGCTGTACTGCATTTGTTGCGACGAGTTAGCGCCCGACGATGGTGCGCTCCGATCATCGACCGCCTCCCATGAGCAGTTCGACGCATTTTCGTTCATTGAATCCACCATCTGGCAAAGAAATAGAGAAAAGGCACGATTAGAATAATGCTTTGAAGCACACAAAAAAACAACATATTAAACTACACAAAAATATCAACCCTCCGGAAAGTCAATGTACACAAAATGTATTAGTAAAGGCGCGCGGACAACACATCACATGAACACAAGCATGGTTCATCCGAAAAAAAAAGGTAACAAAGAGGTTCATTTCAAAACATTTTAGAGTTCATCGATGAATGTTGTGCATGGACTTTAGAACCTGTTTGTGTTCTATCCCCTCCTCTCACACATCGCCTCGATAGCGCAGTCGGTAGCGCGTAAGTCTCATAATCTTAAGGTCGTGAGTTCGATCCTCACTCGGGGCAGACGAAAATTCCTTTTTTTCCCATTTTTTTATCAAATCCGAAACACTGTAATTATCCCTCAGGAGTTAATTTCGCTTCAAATCAACCGAATTTACGATTTTTTGCCTTATGTTTGAAACGGAATTGAAGGGAACACATTCTTATTAGTGATGGAACAGTGAAGAAAATTAGTCTCATACAACGATGCATGCAGTAAAAACAGTATAAAGTTATGCAAAACGCATCACTGACCAGTTGGGAGGATAATTCATCAGCATCATCATTCTCATCCTCATCACTATCACCACCACCACCACCCCCACCACCACCACTACCACCAATGAAAACATCCAGCGATTTGTCTGCTTCACAATGCCTTTGTTGTCTCTGTTCCACGTTAAGATCACCAGTAGTAGCGTCGTCTATAATGACACTGCTGATACTACTACTCTTTTCATCGTCGTCAGCAACACTATTGGCATAGTACTCGCTAAGTGGATCTTCTAAAGCGAACGTCTCTGCGGGAGGCACTACCGGATCCTTCGCAGGACGCTCCATACGCTTCTGACGGGTACGCTCTAGAAACTGACGCACAGTACGCCACATACGCACATTGTGTACGAAGCGACGGTTATGTTTCAACATCGCTTGATACAGACAACGCTCTTCCTTCGTACCACACGTACCATCATCCTCCTCATCCGGCTCGTCCTCGTCTGTGTCGGAAAACACCAACACACCTTTACTATCGAAATCGTACAGAGAGGAGGAACATCCGATCAATGCTTCCGCGAACAGCTCTTCGGCGCTAGTGGCGGTGGCGGCTGTGGTACGGATGGCGGTGATAGTGCTCATACTACCACCACCTTCGCTACTGCTACGGCTGCTGCTGTGACTGTGGGCACCACTACTTCTGTAGTTCCGATCGGTGTCCCGGCCGATCCTGTCGCCTAGCGCGGACGTGATGGCGGCGGTAGCAGTTAGAGCAGCAACGCTGGTTATGGAAATGCTCACCGGCACCTAGGGGGTTGTGGGTATTGATAACGATTGTCACGTGTGAGAAACGGTTTCTAGTACACAACAGAGGAGACGGAAGGCTCATGCCGAACAGTGGTTGCGTAAAGGCTTAGTAGGCAGAACGCACACAGGAGAGAATGTGCTTTGGTAGTAGTGGATGGTAGTAGCAGCTCTAGCCAAGGCAATTACACGACAGCCGGTTGTGGTAGTAGTAGTAGTAGGTAGTTGGAAGAAGTAGTATTTTAGCGCAAATTTTGTCGTTCGCAAAGCCAACAGCAGCAGGGTGAAGATGGCTTGTTTTTCGTGTGGGGCAAAAGAAACACATCCATGAAACGAGATGGGAAATAAAACATAAGTCAAGCGTTAATTTCACATCCACGACGACGAGGGTTGTATCGTGTCCTTTCTGTTGTTTAAATTTAATTTGATAAAAAAAGCAAGCTTCCCACAGCAAACATTCGCAGGCAAGCATAATGGGATTGTTTTAGCAATGCAGAATAAGCCACAGCCAAAACAGGGAACTTTTGCGGGTCAATTTCGTTGAGCTGTTGCACAAACTCAAAAAAGCATCATGCTGCTGCTGCTCTACGCTCCCAACGCGGCACTCGCACAGTACCCAGAATTGCTAAATGCGCTTATTTGTAAATTAAGGCCAGCGAAGATTCCCTACTATATACATGTATGTTCTTTCTACTTATTGGAATAAAATTTTCACTTTACGTCCAATTTGCCAACGGCAGAGAGTTTGCTGTTCCGGACGATGAATGTTTTAAAACAGCACCATCGTAAGTAAGCACTCCGTTTCGACCACATTCTTCATTTGGTACCGTAATGCCAACATCAATTTCTGCCGCTAGCAAATCGTAACCCGAGCGAAATTGAACGTTTTCGTTGGGAAGGCAAATGTCACTCACCGGATCCTCATTGCCGTACTGTGGTTGGGCGCTGCTGCTACAACAGTGCTGGCAGGTTTTCTTCAACAGTGCTAACCGTGTGGCGTACAGTTCACGCTGCAATGCTTCCTCGCGGAGCTACAATATGCAACAAAATGTATGTTAATAACTCATTGGTTTAATATGCGTACGCTGCCACTGGGTACACGGCTTACCCGATGTTCGTAAACAATCTGCTGGAGGCGTAAATTTTGTTCCGAGAGTGCGTGAGCCAACCCGTCCGGGCAGGAGAACGTAGCGACCGGTGGCCTATCCGCCGCGTACGGTACACTCGGTGGTGTCAGTGGCAGTGACCGGGCACCCGGTGTCGAAAACCGGGAGTGTGTGGCACTTGGGGATATACTGTGCAAATGGAATGAAAGTGAAAAAGGTTAGAAGGTCTGCTTATTTGTCCTTCATTTATCGATAAAACCCTACCTTCCGTTGGTTGGTTTACAAGGGCTCATGAGGTCATGTTTCGAGTTGGACGAGTTTCTTCTTCGTCGTTCCTTCTGTGGCATTATCGGACCGTAGCCGGCATTTATCGCGCCACACTCACCGGTCGGGTGTTTGCCATTGATTTCAAGCTGCTGAAACTGTGGCTGAATGATAATGCTTTCGTCCATAAGCATCATCGAGGTGAGCAAGTTGTTGGTGGTGGTGGTCGGACCAGAGGACACCGGTGCAATCGGTACACCCGGTGTACCATTCGCTTTGAGTTTGTTGTAGTTAACACCACCGCAGTTGACATTGCTGTTCTGTGCGAGAGACGCAAGAGCCGATCGAGCTACTGTTGCTCCTCCTCCACGATCGCTTTCCAGGGTTGGCTCAGGCGGATGCTGCTGGTGGCGGTAGTCAGGTCGATCTTTTGGTAGCGTATCGCCGACCAACTCCAACGTTGATTGATTTGATAATTTCTGCCCCGAAAAAAAAAATGGGAATTATTAGTGATGTAATTCTTAAACTCCCCTTTCCAAACGATCGCGATGACGTACCCTATCGTAATCATGACTATCACTAGTAAAATCACATCCATTACTATCACCAGTCGGAGCTTTAGAGGTATCGCTATCGCTCGTGACCTCGGCCCCGTCAGAATTGTCGTTTGGCGCCATTGTCGCTTCCGATGCTTTACCATTCACAAGTCTCTGCTGACTGCTATCACTGTTTCCTACTGCTAAACTAATACTACCGCCACCACTGACGCCGTTGCTGCTGCTGCTGTTGTAGTGCTGCTCATGTTCCAGCAGTGATGCCTTCCGCCGTTCGTGTCCGTGTCGCCGGGTTTCGCCGTCTTCTGTCACGTTGCTCAGTCCACCTTGCATGCTGCCGGTGACCAGCGGATATTGATCAACAGGTACCAGTGTGTCCGTGCTGGTTTCGATCGAGCCATGCCAAAGATTGGGACTTAACGACCTGTCATTCAGTCCTGGGGATTCTAATCGATTTGGCGATGCGGAAAGTACTTTATCTAAAACAATGGATGGAAAGATATCGAAACATTAATTAATTTTATAAAATAAATCTATTTTTCTACGCCGACACGAGCATGGATTTCGCTTTCGATTGTTCTAAGTAAATACACACGATTTTTCCATTAAATGTAAATCAGTTACACTTTTTACAAAAGAGGCTTTAGTTGAGCCACATATTTCGTAACAAATAATATTAGATTTTAAAATAAAACAAATATATCACTATTCATATTAACAGTTCTAAAAAAAATCACCAAAACTCTAACTTAAACAAAGAGAAAAACAAAATGTCTATAAATAAAAGCAAATTACACAATTTGAACAAATCGAAGGAATAAACGTGTTTTTTATGTTGCCATTTTAATTGTTGAAGAAACGTGTTTTGAGATTATTTTTTTGTTGATGCGTGCAAAACGAAAAAAAAACGTTAACCTTATCAGCAAAACTCCCGTAGTACTTTTTTATGCCCATCAGGCGTTATCAGCGAAGACAGTAGTAAAAAATAGAACATAAACCGAACCCTGCAATACTGGTTAAATACGTAATACATGCTTGAGTCTAAGATGGACTATGTATAAATTTTGATTGTTGTGTGTTTTATGTTTATTTTTGTGTTTGTGGCATCGTTGCGGGGTTTTGTGTTTTTGTTTTTATTTGCATATAGTACTGATAACAACGATGGTTTCGAGTTATGAGCTATGAAAAGCTGATCCGCTGGAGACTGTGGAAACGCTAATAAAGCTTGTAGAAACTTTTCCCATTCAGCGAATTTATTGCAACAGTCGAAGAGAAAGATATTTGGTCTGATGTGTGTTAAACGACAGTTTTAGTATACATCTGCTAGGCTCTACCAGAGCGGGTGAGCTTTCGAGCAAGACGAAAGTCGCCGAATTATGTCTCTTTTTCATTGCTTTTCTAGATAGTGTTTATAATCGACGTATTTTAACTTAACAGACTATACGTGGAGTACGGTCTTTTCTAGGAGCAGGACATAAAATAACCTAAAGTTATTATTTACAGCTTCCTAAAACCTGAACATTGCACTCGTCTCTTATCCATTGCTTACTGTCATGAACACGTTCGCATAAGAGAGCAGCAGTTAATACGAGTGAAAACAATCACGGAAATAGTCACTATTTGCTCCCTGCTACCAGGAACCACAACATTCCAGTGAAGGCATCATCCCTCAACTTGGAAACTGGTCTTCAGTGCAACCATTGGCGAATCAACAATTCTGCACGAGTTCACCATTGACTGCACCGCAGAACTGTGTAGCTGGAGCGTGTATTTGTGACACGGTGCCATTTGCCGACAATCGAATCGAAAGCGCCCATTTCTCATATGTGTCGTCGGAGAAAGTGCTTGATCAGTTTGAACAGTTTATCGTATTTACCACCAACGAAGCTGCGATCGTCGGATCCACCGATGGTTAGGTCGACGCTCTCCATCATCATATCGTCGTTGGCCATGATCGGCCGCCCAATAACGGTACGGTTTGGGGAGCGTTCCAATCCCATACCACCACCACCGCCACCGCCACCATCGAGCACATCCTTGCTGCCAACGATCGTCGACGATTGGTACGATTCGATCTTGATGATGCGCGAGGTATTCTCATCGATCGCATTCGGCCACATCACGAGATGTTGCGGCTGTTGTCTGGTGGCCGGGTATTGGGTCGGACTACTGCTGGACTCGCGTGATACTGGGAGCACACCGCATGTCGTCACCAGTTCCGAAAGGATGGGTTGGAAACGGTAACGGTTTTCTTCGATAGTTTTCTGTTGCGTCGTACTGTCGCCGCCGATGCTCGTGGTCGTAAAGGAAGGTCGAACGTTTGTGGTTGCGGTTGGAATTAACGTGGCAGCGGCCGCCGCCGCCAAGCTATCGATCCCACCGATGCTACCGTTCGCGTAAAGACTAGAGGAGGCTGAGGAAGAAAGCAGGTTCGACCCCGTGTGTTCGGTCGTGGTGACAGCGCTCCGTGCCGGACTGCTGTTGGCTAGATTGCGCTGGTTCTTAATGGCTTGTTCTAACTCTTCGTCTGATTGGTTCAGTTCTTGGGTGAGACTTTGTAGCTTTTCGGTGGCATGTTGTATAAAGGAACTGGCTGTTACTCCGCGATGTAGCAGATGATCGTCGATCGAGGGTAGATCGGGCGACGTTTCACGATCGGACGAAAGGTTTGAATCGATTGAACTTTCTTCCTGCGAAAGATTCAGCGCCGCCGGTCCACCGCCGGTCCGATGAATAATGCTACAAAAAAGGGCAAATGTTGTTCAGTTTAAGTGTCTCAAAATTCCACTCGCATCGTAAGGATGGCTTACCTTGAGTCTAAGGTCATGCTTGGATCGCTTGAGCGACGTGTCATGCCGCCACCTGAGGTTGCTTCTTTGATATCACTGTACGAGCGCGTCTTCGTCATCGAACCGTTCTGTTCCGGGCTACAGCTGGCCACCGATCCCGTCGCCATACCATCGACAACAACATTCACGGACGCTGGTCCTACGCCAACAGGGATGGTGCCGGTCGGATCATTGCCGGGTCCGATACTCCGTACACCGCCGACAGCCGATACGACATCGGAACCGCCCGATGGAACGCTCGCCGTTGGATAGTCGGCCACTTCGGATGCCGACGGCTGATTGTGGCCACCCCAGCTGCCCAGGTACACTTCCGTCCAGAGGCGCAGATCGCGCACGTTGTGCGCCGGCCACAGGACACGCTCCCGGTTCGGCACGTACAGATGATTCTTGTAGATCGGACCGGATAGGAAAGGCCACACAGAGAACGTCCGATCGGGGACGCTGTTTTCCTGCCGCTCTTTGACCGTGTTGCAGAGGAACGTTCCAAACAGGCACGAATGCGAATGTTGTGCTAATTTGATCTGCACCGGGGAAAGGAAACGCGTTAGAAAAAAAAAAGCTGAAAGGGATCACGTAATACAAAAGCACCCACCAGGTAGCCCATGTCGAACTCAAAACTGCAAGGGAACTGACGATGGATTTGATGCACGCAGTCGAGCCATTGAAGAAAGACAGGACAACGCTCGTTTGTTTCGTCTGAGCCGGGACCGTGCCCGCAACGGTCGGCAAACTTGTGCCCAAAGCTCAGCCACTCCCGCTCGACCAGCACGCGGAATCCTTCGATCGTGCGGTAGTACGGATCGAGACAGAGCTGCGCCGTCGCGACGATCTGTGGCGTACGGTCCCATCCATCGGAACAGTGTACCAGCACCGGCCGTCCGTTACGCTCGATCGCATGGGATACGACCATCGAGGCCGCCAGCAAACCGGACAGATGCTGCAACCAGAGCGTTCGTTCCAGCAAACCAAGCCAACTGTAAGTGGAAAAATAGCTCATTTAGTAAACAGATCCACCCGACAAACCGGTTGCCGCTTACTTTGGAATGTCTGCCTGCGAGGCGCAAAGTTGCCTTAACGCGTGGAAACTTTTCCTTATCACGTGAATGTTTCCCAGGCTCATGAACTGTATCTCCGCACTCGGATAGTACTCCGCGCACTCGCATCCTCCGCCGCGTGCCCGGTTCGTTACCGCGGACGTGTACGACCGTGCATCCACGATCAGAATCTTCTTCGGTTCATCCATCTCCACCTCCTCGTGGCTCCCTTCCGGACTCCGCGGTGGACTACCTCCCTCGCTCGATGCTTCCGAGCTATCGGTTTGCGTTCGCGTCCGTCTCGTACCATCGCTTGCCCGATCCTGCGTGCCACGATCGAACGAGCAAGCGTCCGACAGTGCCTTCAGCAGCTGCTCGTCCTTCGAATTTCGCCAACCGAGCCAACCGACCTCGGGCTGGCTGCAGCGCGCGATAACTGCCCCGGAGCGCTGATGGCGCCACACGACCGCCGGTATGCGCCGTGAGCTACGAAAGCTTGCCACATTCTGCAGCGTATCGTCGGAGATGCAGGCCGGCACTAGCAGCAAACGCGGGTAGGATGGACAGAGCTTAAATTCCGCATTTGCCTGACTGATGCGCCAGGCACCCTGCAGATCGAACTGTAACCGTTCGGCCTCGCGACGAAACTCATCGTCGAACGAACCGACACGCTGCAAACGGCCGGCCCACTCGTTGTCCTGGTTGAGCGTCGGCGATTCGGAGGCCCACGCATGGAACGGGAAGGCAAACAGTGCCTCCAGCGTTTCCGGCACACCGATCGAGAGCGTTATCCGTCGGTTCCACTCGCTGCATTGCTCGGACGTTGCAAATGAACAACTGTGTGGTGCGGGAGAGAGCAGCGATTAATAAAATGGGTTCGGAATAATTTCAATGCTTTTGCCTACCGGACGGTACTGGCGTCTTTGCAGTTCACGATCAGATGGAACAGGTCACGAACTTGCGTCGATTCGATCAGTCCAAGCGGCACCGACACACCGGCGCCGGTGCTATTCTTCTGCAGGAATAACCGATAGTTCGATAGTGCCAGTATGCCATCATCAGTCTGTCCCAGGAAGCGTACAGATTCGCCGGCAACTAGAAAAGACAGAGCACGTTACAAGGTTAATGGATTTTCAAAGCAAAGGTTCGCGCGAACATCGGTGAACAATCGCTACTTACGCTCGGTGAACCGTACGGTGAGCTTTTCTTCCTCTTTCTCGAGGATCGGTTTCGGAAAGAGCTCGGCCGCCTTCACCATACACATCGACGATTGCGGGGAACCGTCGCCCGAACCCTCCATGATCTGGCAGAAAAGGAAAAGAACGAAAGGGCACAATGGTTAATCGTGGTTTGATTAAACAGCATGTCCAATAGCCGATGGCACTGACTGTCTGTAATTTAAGCTTATCGTTCTCATTGCAAGCCTGTTGCTAACGCCTACCAAACGCCCGTTTCGTTTAAGTGTAATCTTTCCGCTTTACGCACACACGTTCCAGATGCATAGAATTGCATCCTAATTGACCGATGGAGGCTAATACACCAGCGTCCCCCCCCCCCCCCCAACCAACCAACCAACCAAGGAAAAGGTCGATGCAACACGCTCGATAACAACAAACAAGGGTCGAGCAAATGGACCAACCGTCGTGCGTAGCTTTACCATCGGCCACACCAAGCGTGCAATATGTCCCCAGAGCGCTGGGGACGGAAACGGACTACTGTTCAGCAGCAGCTCTTATCAGCAGCCTATCAACCGATCAGCTGTGTGTTGGGTAAACACATCACACGCCACACGATGACTGCTCCAGATGTGGAACGCACCCCGAACTGTGTGGAAATGTTCTATCCCAGGGCACCCAGGGTTGTTTGCGTTTCGCAGACGCGCTTCTGCATCTTTGCGTTCAGCCAATTAATGATGCGTCTGAAGGTGGCAATGGTTGGCGCGAGCAGATAATCACGTCGTTTAAAACAATCTCGCTGGGGAAGGTTCGCACTGACCTACACGGTCGCCAGATGTGTCGGGCCCTGGTGTTGATAGGGGTTCGTGCCCCGATGCACTTAGACAGATAGGACATCTGGCACACAGAGTGTTGCGGGCACTGTGCTTTACCGGTGGCACGAACTCACATGACCTGCTCTGGGTTCCTTTTTGCAATTCCATTCTCGTCCAGCGCTAGCGTAGTTAGACTAACAGCTAGAAAGGAAGCGATAGTCACAGGAGGTTACAGCACCAACTAAGGAAATCAGTCCGAATTCGGACGGAACTACACCAACGACCATGACGATGCACATTTGCGACTGCATGTTTTTTTTTTTAAATAGCAATTTAAAGCGACCTTTTCTATAAAAAAAACCCCGATTAAATAATTCAGTGCATGAGGAAAGATGGATTGATAATTACTTTTCTAGCACCTCCATGTAGATTTTGGTTCTGTTGATTATTAAACAGCAGGAACTTTAGACCCATCGTAGACTACTTTTTTTTTGTTGAGTTACTCTAGATTATTCTGCGGTCAATTTGACTCCTCAAAAAAAAGGCTCTTTTCACTTTAGTCCTTATCACTCCTGCTGGTAGCAGTGTGTCACGATTGATTGCAATTTTCTATTTAATGTTTTGGCGCGTTCTGCGTACGGTACTCCACACCAGAATGTTCTGCACGAGATAATACTGCGTACTGGTACTCTTTTTTTTTTTTTGCTCTGCTAGATCGCGTTGCGAATTCACACAATCTATATCCCGGGCAGCAGTAACGATGAATGAATTTTTGCTCGATTCCTTCGCGATCTGGATTGTGGACGAGGTACACTCGCTTCAGAAGCTGACTACCGTTTGCGGGCCGGACACCGTGATGCCCGGGGTAAAATATGATGCAGCGCGATCACCGTCCCGAGGGACCGGACGCAAGAGAGCGAATGAGACGCCCGCCACAAGTGAAAGAGATCGGTCAGATCTCGTATTTACATGCGCTCAACACACTCATAATCAAGGCACACAATAAAGGCCGGAGCTATAATTGGGATGGAAGCTTTTACACAACACGTCTCTCATCGCTGCTGATTAGAATGGTGACCCTCTTCTTCTTCTCGCTAGTTTCGGTGCGCATCGTTCTGTCCCGTTTCGCTTCCGAAAGGATGATGAC
This sequence comes from Anopheles rivulorum, assembly GCA_018908115.1. NCBI lineage: Eukaryota > Metazoa > Arthropoda > Insecta > Diptera > Culicidae > Anopheles > Anopheles rivulorum. The sequence goes on from STHB01000004.1 coordinate 15,944,138, forward strand.
TGATAAATGGAAGCTGGCAGCAGAGACAGAGGTACACACCATGGAAAGGCAATTTAGAACGGTTCTTGCCTGGTGCGAGTTAGACAGACGGATGGCTGCTGCTGATTCTGCTGCTGGTAAACGTGACCGATCGCACATAGCCCTCATGAGATTCTACACTGTACCGAAGCATGGGAAGATGCAATTTGGGGGAATGTTATGTTATGATTTTTATCGTGGCTATTAGTAGAAAGGTTGGAAAATTTGTCTATATTCTATATACAGTTAAGGTCAAAAAAGCCTCTATTTTGTGGAATTCCAGGATCTTCTGTATAGGACTTTGAGGAATAAGCGGCTTCAAGATATTAGGCTCACTTCATTGATTGAAATATCCGAGAAGTGTTCTACTTTAGCATGGATGATAAAATCTATCAAACGGAATATTCCCGAATGGAAGATCTGATCACTTCTTGGAGTAGCTGGTAAAAGTTAGTACGAAAATAATCAACAGTGTGCGGGAAGTGCGTCATCAACTCGGTATATGTTTAGCTACGGGTAAACACACGTACACACAACAATCGTGTGTGAACAACATGCACACTAAAGAGATAGAGATGTACACGCACCTTACACACAGTCGGAAAGTCTATTAGATCCGTACGCAGAAATGAAATGTGTTCAAAAGCCTTCTGGGTAAAGATTAAAAGGATTAATGAGGGTATGCGCATCTACGTTAATGATGGTGCATGATGGTTTTACAATCCCCAATGGTAGGTGTGAACACACCTAGGACACACACACACACTCCACCAGGAGTCAGGAAATGGTTCGACAGCAAGATTAAACCAGCGCAGACAAAACGTAGGTACAATGGCATTCAGGCTCTGCAGGATCAACCAACACAACAATACGCGTTAAGGAAACGTGATCAATCTGTAACGGAACGTGTGACATATGCCCATGTGTACCCACGTGCTGCAATAAAGTCTTATCAGTCCCTTTAATAACGATCAGAAACGTGCGGAGGCGTTCGAGCGACGTATCCTTTTTTTTCTGTCGCTAGGTCGTGCAACAATAGATTATTCATAGAGTGTAGGTCACGTGAAGTATTGCAGTCTGTTTGACGCAGCATCAGCAGTAGCAATCTTTGCCGGAATACTTCCTGACATTTACAGTGGCAGTTGCACAGTGGCTTCCGTATTTGCAGTTTAATTCCACAGAATTTCACTTCCAAAGCAAAACATTCAGCTTATCATCGTCTGCGCCCTTTGCTCTGTGTTCAGGAAATCTTTGCAGGCAAATATATGCATCAGAAATACTATTCCGGTTAGTTACCGATGGTATGCGCATTTCACAAATAATACCCAGTGAGCCAGTTAGAACCGGTGCTCCAACGATGCAAAAGTACGGCGTCATACTATACGGTTGGATCTTCTTCAAATGATAACTAGTCCACCGCATCTCGTATCGCTAATCTTGTATCTTTTCTTCACTGGCGGAGGTGTGACTGATTGCGTTCGCTGGGTCCAACGGACCAACTCACTCGTTGATGCTGGTTAACACCTTCAGATGATAATGTTTAACGATGGCATGAAGATGAAAAACGGGGTAATGTGTGTATCACCTTCCCATAACACGAAGGTGATCCCTCCCTCCCCCTCCCCCTCTGAAATAGGGAGAAGGGAGAGGGGCAACAGTACGGCTTGTTGTTGTTTAGTTAGAGTTTATTAGCATCTTCGCTTATCGCGGTCGTGCGATTGCCGCTGCAATCTCGCTGTAAAAGCCGGGTGCAGAGATGCAGAGCACTGCAGTTTGCACTCCATGCAAACACAAGCGTCCCCACTCGGCTTGCATATGTCAAAACATTGTATAGCGCGGGGAGATGAAACACACGGGATCGGTGGTTGTTAATCAATTTTAACCACAGCTCACAAACTAGAGTACGATCGTACCGTGGAGGGCAGGAATCGATTCCCGGCACTATCATTTGTGTGCAAAATGATGGATGCTTATCATTTATTAAACGTATTATAGCAGCCACACACACACACACCCCACCGGGTTCAATTTATGCCTTAAACGTTAGGTCTTATGGTACTACCAACAACAACATTCCCCACACGATACATAAGACGCGTCTTCTCTGCGTATATCGGGTGTTACGTGACAAATGCCACGACACAACTGCATTCTCCTCAGACAAAAGCGAGTCTACAAAAGAAAAGAGAAGACGAAACAAAATCCCTAAATTTAACATAGTGCAGTGAGAGACTGCAGTGTTCTCTCCCTGTCGAACAAGCTGCTTCGTGTAAGTCTCCCCGTTTTGGGGACGATTTTCGGTGTGCGTGACTCGGGTCACATTCCCTTCCGGGCATTTGGGCTTAGAAATTTCGGAATGAAAGCGAATGGAATTTTCCTTCGGAACAAAAAAAAAACTACAAGAACCGGACGCCGCAACAGCACTGTCGAGTGCATTTGGGGACAAAATTATCTGATCGTCTCGAAATGGTCGAGAGTCGTTAGATTTGTGTGACATTTTTCAGACAAAACGCTCCATTGAACACAACGACATTGGACATTGTTTTTAGAGCCTTTTAATGTTTATTCATTTATATACAATATCTCTTGTTTATTTTTGAAGTGTTTAAGATATTTATGTGTATTGCTCAAATCTATAAAATTTTTGAATAACATTCGAATAGTGCAGCAGTCAAGACTTTTTAGGAATCACTTAGTCAATTGTGTTGATGTTAAAACTAACAAGACTTATTACATCATCATACCAATATTCGTATTACAAACGTTCTTCGATATGACAATATATTAAGGCTATTTGCCCAATATCAAATGTTTGTACAAATGAGTACAACTTGAAAGCTGTTATTATAAACAGATCAGTACTTAAATTAAAAATCATTCTAACCATGCCATTTCGTACTTTGACCATAAAGAAGCAATTCCCTAAAAAGCATCCCCCCAATTCTAAAGTGCGTCAATCGGTTCCAATTACTCAATGGTGTCTTTCTAATTACTTTGACATCAGCGCAGCAGTGCTCTGCCGGCTCCAAATTGCAGATACGGTTGCATTAGACCATTGAAACATGTCGCCAGCGTTCGGTTTCAGAAGGATTCCCCCCATCACAAACAGTTCCAATCCAAGTTTACCAAGATCAAGGACGTCCTCTATGGGGGACAGGAAGATGCGCAATTTCTTGCACGATTTGTAATGTTTTGGTGTTTTCTTCTCTCTCGCGCAGTCGTGTTCACTGTCGACATCCCTTTTTTTTGGGGTGGGACACACTTTTTGCAGAGTGTTGTTAACGCTATCAGTCATTTGGCGGCGTCGACAAATTTATAGCCGTATGATAACATACAGAGCTGGGTATGTGTGTGTGCGGTTAGTGTACAAGCTGATAAGCGTTTGTGGTCAATTAGGTTTTGTTTTGGTTCCGGCACCAAGCGAGCAATCCTTTCCGAAAGTAGAAAAGTGCATGGTTGATTGTCCAGTTTAAAAGCCGTTTTTATTTACAGCCATAAATGTTCTCTGGTCTTTGTGAAATGTCAAACGATCACATAAAATACACATACGCCACCAAATGATAAGACACACACACTCCAGGAACATGAAATTTAAAATGCATTATCGTCACTTTTTTTTGGCTTGTCACGAGACCCAAAAAAAACCTGACAGGCGCCAGAATGACACTTTACTAATCTCCGCCGGATATAATGGTAGTGTGTTTGTGAGCAACAGTTCGTTTTTATGCTTAATTGGGCTAATACTAATTTGGAAAATAATTTCAACGTGCACTTTTCTGTCGAAAAGCTTCCAGGCAGACGGTGAACCGTGGCGTAGCTTTGCTACACGTGGAAGCGAAATGGTCACAGTCGGTGGTTTTAATTTCATGGTTGATCGCTTCAGATATTACACTTTCCAAGTAAGAATCGCTACTGGGCGAATGGACGTACCAGCGTTAGCCATTTGCTTAGAATATTCACATTCCACATCTTAGAAACACGATTTATGCACAGTCCATTCCTTTTAGACACGAATTCAAAACAAAACAGTCGAACACACTCGACCACCACCCAGCGAGAACTGTGGGGTGGTGGTTTTAAAACAAAGCTCTTCTAACAGCTGTGGCAAGATTAGTTAACGAAATCGCCGTCGCTCAGAATCAAAGCACCCGCAACACAAATTGTGAACACAAACCTGTCGCCCATTCTTATCGTAAAAAAATAACTCATTTTTTAAGCTCCCTAGCCTATCGCCAATCCTGTCGGACCTTTTTTTTTGGGGAAAGGTAAGACATCACCTTCCGAGTATGGGTGGTGATAAATGTGCATGTGCAGTTGCATTTCTTGCAATCCCTTATCTATTCCCGCTGTGTCCAGAGGTTAATCAATTTTATTCGTGTCAACCGTTTATCTATACACGGACAAACCCACCCAAAGCGAATCTTAAATAAATGAGTTGAGCAACTTTACATTACTAAACATTCCCACAAAAGGTGATCCATTACCTCGTTACTTCTTGGTTGACATATCGTTGTTTCGTTCCAGAATTGGTGAAATTGCATCATGTCCCATTCCTCTTCAAACTCTCCACTCTGTCTACAGCTGGAGGATGAATCGGTACGAACAATCATTACTTCTTGAGTGCCGTACGACATACGTCGGAACCGAACATACGAATATTAACAACTACATTTAACTAATGGATTATGATGATCTCACAAACTAATTTTGCAAACTGTCCTCTTCACACAACAACACAGCACATAAAGCGAATTGTATAAAGATGTCGTTAAAAGAAATTGGAGCTGCAAATAAGCTCTTTCTAACGAGTTCCTTTCACTACCAGCTAATGATCGTACAACGTATGGCAGATATTTAAGCACCTCACAGCAATGTATTTGGCACTTTTTGAACTTTCTTTACCCTTTTTTTCTAGATACTTTTAATAATTTCCACAAACATCAACTGTGAATATCGATTCTGTTTATAAAAAAAAAAGTTGTCACCCATAGTTGGGTAATTCACGCACGAACCGCCAAGTATTGCACTGTTGAAGGTTTCAAAAACGCACATTAAGCCGTGCGCACACGTGGACAAACACTGGGCCGCTGCTGCGCGAAACACTGCGCGCACAGATCGACCGGCAATATCCGGTACCCGAAATCGCCATTCACCACCAAGAAAGACCACGAGACTAAGATCAAGTCTTGTTGGATCCGCTCACCGGCGAACGAAACAAAAAAAAACAACAACCGACAAATACCCGACCAATGCCAACGGACACCGCGCCGCGTACGGGTGACACACATGGAATGGAAGACCCCGGGACCAAACGCACGTATACACTGCTGTCGCGGACACGCCACACGGTACAGCCGCTGCCGTGCGTTCACGGTGCAGAGCACGGCCTTGCGACACACCGGTCTTGACCGGCCGCGCTTGACGATCGTTCGCGGAGATCGCGCTACACGCCAAGCGATGTTGCACCTGAGCTGAAAGAAGAGGGAAGTCGACGGCAAAATGCCGGTCCCGGTACGGCGTGCGGAGGAGAGTTTGCAGCGGAATATGGGAAGAGGGAGACCCATCGAACCCATGGCCCCATGTTTGGTCACGGCCGTGTACGTTTCCTCGGGGCCACCCATCTTTTTTTTGCACAAGTGAGCGTGTGTGTGTGTCCATTCATGGTAGCGACACTAACACGACAAAACGAACAAACAGGGTTACTGTATGTGTGTGTGTGCGCGTGTTTGTGAAAAGCATCAACGGCACCGTGTTTCGGGAGGAAAGTTCGCTACGTACAACCCCACAGCCAATCAAGCGGGAGGGGGAGAGACACGGTCAACGGTCTTGCAGAAATTGGTCTGCATGATCGGGTCGATGATCTGTTCCGTTTTTGCCGACATTCCAAACGCTTACACGGTGGAAGAAAGGTTTGGCCAGACTTCCTGAAACCGGGGCAGACGGCTGGAAGTGAACGGCGCGAACAGAAAAGCCATCGGCGAAAGGCCCACTGGTGTGCTGGACGAGCAGCAACCAAACAAGCTCATAGGCGATGATTGGCTTTCTCGAGTGGCGGCAAAAGACCCGGACCGAGCCCGAAGATACATTCCAGTTTCTTTAGCACTTCGATTAATCACCCAGGACGACACCGATGGGTGGGCCGAGGGAAGTCATTGTCGGGCACAGCCTACAGTAAGTTCCATTGGAAAGTTTCAGCACTTCGTGGCTCGTATAGATCGTTCGGTTAGAGTCTTATCTAATATTATCCTCATTAGCTTGAACATGCAACTTAGAAGTGTTCTACGATAGAGAACGTTAGAGAAAGCGTTGCCAATTGTTTCATCCACTAATTTCAAATCATTACAGCATTTGTGCAGCTGCAAACCAAATCGATCCTATGGCATCCAGTTAAGCTAGCGGACTAACGCACCACCGAAAGAGGGATCGAATCTCGTCCGGATCAGGTATTACTTGAAGAATGCGTCAGATGAATTTATTTGAAAATCTTGAGCCTTTTACATAAGACAATTTTAATTTTAGTTATGGTACTAATATGAAATATAGAATAAATGAGGCACACGTAAGTAATTTTCTGCTAAAAAGTTATGTCCTATGATATGTAAGTCTTCTTTATAAGGTTATTTAGAAAAAAAAGAATAATTCATACTTTTAACATTCAATGAATGTTGATGAAACCTTGAAGCGTATGAATTTCGTGCTCAATATCAAGACCTTATTAGAGCTTTTTACTTGTATTTGAACCATTTGCGTGCGTACCTTATAATGGTGTTCGCGGAATAGCCTTTTTTCCTTAATTTCGCCAACCCATCCACCAGACATTAATTCCACTGAACGACCTCCACCGAACGAATGCGCGAGAGTGCAACACGTTTGTTTTTCGATAAATGAAAGAAGAAACAAATGCAATTCGAAAAAATGCATAACCCAACCCGGTTGGTGAAATAAAAATCGCAAAACAACCCCCCCGTCGTGGGTTCAACTGATCACGCAAAGAGTCGTGCCCTTTAACCAACGTGGTGCGCAGCACGGCAGACTGTGAGTTGCAGCACCAAAAACGAAAAGCAAACTCATGAAAAGGGATCACGCACAACGGACCTTCAGGTGGGGTGTAGAATGCACTACTGGGCAATCCGATTACGATAGGCTGGGCCACAGCAAAACGAAAAAGTGGCAAATGCATCGAAACGCATCCCCAACACGACACAGCAGATAGACGACGGTCGTCGCAGAGGCGTTGCATTTCCCAGGGAGCAAAGATTGTCGATAATGGATCCGGATGCCGAAAAAAGAAAGCAATCGTTCGTGCTGGATGGTGTTTGGAATACCAAGCTGACACGTCTTAATCAGGTGACGCCGCAGCATGGTACATTATTAAGATGGTGTGCACAGTGTTCGATACACGGGGTACGTGATTGAAATGATGCAGAGCATGATTGTTCGCTTAGACACACACACCCTTCCGTTTGGGTTTGTTTTGATATTCCAAAAAAAACGAGTCATTTAATAGGATGTTCACATATCAATCTAAAATGCTGCACGAGTGTTCCGAGCCGGACTTTAGCCAGCTACACAAGCGGGGACGACGCAAAAAGGGCTGCATCGAGTGCCAGCACACTCTGCAGTCACGGCAGCACAGCAAACGAACGCACTGCAGATATATCCACCCGTCGTCAAACGATCGGCTTGGAACGAGCTGGCGAACTGGCGAAATGGGGAAGTGATGCCTCCCGCAATGGGGCAACAGACTTTCACTGTCCGGGGGGGCGCGCGCGTATACATTTTCTTGTTTGAAAGGGTGAAAAGAAAAACTTTGCACTGCGCAAGTAAAAGCAAATCCCGGGAGCTCGGTACCTTCATCTTTTTCTCCAGACCGGCGGGTTCAGACGATGCCACACACAGAGACATTCATTCATAAAAGTTGTTTCGCCGGTCGGTGGTGGAATGGAATGTGTGCAGTAAGCTCGTGCGAAGAGAAAGGAACACAAGCTTAACCCACAAGCTGAATGAATTTCGTGTGGCTTCGTTAGAAACCAAATGTGGGAACCTAATTTGATCGCAAAAGATGCAAGACTCTTGCTTCTTGTGTTATGAAAGTGTATAAATTTTAAATAGAAAATAATAAATCAATAAAGCAATTTTTGAATAAATTTCAATGAATTTAATGATAAAGATGTTTTAAGCCGAGAAGAGGACTAACCAGTTAGAAATTGTTCTCAAAAAATTATGTAATTTGTCCCTTGAACGGTTCCACAATAACGCTTTTAGTTCAAACAACTCATAATACTTGACGCCATTTTGGTCCCACCGTACACACGGATATTATTCAATTTCAATTAATTTTTAAGTTTAACCATTATTTCTTTGGCGCTCACGATGACAGTATGGCATAACATTGAGCATGTTTATAGTTTTAATATGTTTGATAGTAAATTGCTTCATCTGTTTAGCTCCAACCAGCGTCATAGGAAATATTACAGAAGTCGAACGAACGTATGTACCATACAATTAAAAACCGGATCGAACCAAATTGTTGGCGCTGATTTGCCTGTTAATCTAATCGTGTTTCCTTTCTTTTACACAAACAACAAAACAATTTGCGTCTGCTGATGGTTAGACTTGCGAGGAAATAACAACTTCCAGCGTTCAAGAATAATACCATTTGTGCAGTGTGCATCGTTTGCTTATTGCTTAATCTCGAGCAGAAGCCGGTAAGAGACTAAGCGTCGGAACGTGGCAACGCTTTGCGCTATTCGGAAACATTGTATGGAGGAAGGATTTAAAAAGATTTAATGCGAATGATATTCAATGGCGTACCGAGCGAGCTGGTGACGTGGGACGACTAAAACGGTAAGATAAATATTTTAAATCTTTCCGTAGTTGGCGTGAAGGATTTGCAGTACATAAAGCAATGCTTAGCAACTATCTATTCCTGTCTCGACAATGTTCTCGAATGGAAACGCAACATAAAAATGCTAACATTAATACTAAAAACAGGTTTCTCTTCTTCTCCTGGGAAGAAATTACCGTACATCCCACACAACAAAATGGAAGTTAATATTAGCACTCGAATGCAAGCGACGACGGAAAGCTGGAGAAAGTAAATTGATTTCGCCTATTTGCCGTTCATGAATAATCGATCGAAATTATTTTCTACGGCAGGGCTTATGTATGAGGTTCATTCCGTTTTTTTTTTCAGAGTCGCTATAAGCAATTTTAACAATATACTCATAAAATAATACATGTAATTAGCCAGAGAATGCCAACCTTCGCAAAAGATTAATCCACGCGAAAAAAAAAAGTAATCAATGAACTCGAACGAGCGAATCTAAATTGAACGAAAGCCTTGAAAAATTGCTAGGAAATAAAACCCCGGGGCCGGGCGGTTTTTGCCCCAAACTGGTGCAATTCGTTCCACAAATGCCGGTCGGTCGTCAATCGGCGTTAAATTTATTTATTTATTTTCGTCTTTTTGTGGCGGTCCACAAAAAAAAAACCAATAATAACCGTGGGTTCTGTTGCGAATTACGCATGAATAACCTTGATCGAGAGCGATCACTTATTCACCAGGATTGGGTGAAAATTGAAGCTGGAATGGAGGGATAAGGTGCTTATAAAACTTTTATATGTTCCCTGCTTCAAAAAACAGTTAGGAAAATTTGTCAGAAAAAAACAGTCAAGAGATCTGACTTCATATTATTTCACGACACAAAGACCAGTTCTCGATTCGTGGTCCCGTGAATGTAATAAATAAATAAAGCTTTCCAGCGAAAAACACTTGCACAAACAAACACGTCCGGGTTGCATGAGTCGGTGTTCATGGGTACGTGAAAATGGCCGTGTTCGTCGAGTGGCATTTCTTGCGCCGAACGGTTGCCGATTGGTTCGCTGTAAATCATCTCCGGCATCCGCTTCCCACGCTTCCGGTCGAATGGAGAGGTGATGCCGCAATTGCTCACCCAAGGGACGGGAAAATATCGGGACAGTTTGCCTGCACCGGGCAGGCAAGAAAGCAACCACATCGTCTTTATCAACATTGACGGAGGATGCAATGGTGAATTATGGTTGGATGTGAAGGAGGGAAAGTTATTGCAAGGAAGTGGCAAGGCCGAGAACGTTCGGGCGGCATGTCTGTGAGTCTGTTTCCCATGACCTAATTATTTGCTTATTCGAAAACCCCCGGTAGATACTGCACATCAATCGCGGCGAACGTAGGCTGCAAAATTGTTTCAGTCGACCATTTTTGTTTTATCTACTGTGATGTGGAATGGCAATGTCTTCGAAAACAAAAAAGGAAACACACCCGCGCACAGAAAGGCAGGCCAAGCAATTCTCTTTGTCTTTCCAATAGAATGTGAGCTTGAATGAAATATTAGTATTTTTCTTTCTAATAGGATTTATAATAAAATTATGCATTTAATATGCATGATGGAATTGTGCATTATGTAGTAATTTTATATATAATTTACCTTAATCGATCCAGTTTTATGATTATCGGAAAGAGCCACCCTATCGTATTAACCGTGGGCTAAACACCACGACTATATGCACCTCGATGCATTTCGAAATTCGAAGTTCGAAAGATCGATTTCGACTGTTGCGAAAAGTACAACCGAGTGGTGAAAAATTGTGTTCGAGTAGAAAAAGAATAAATTAGTTTAAATATAAACAATTGATATATTTACTTAAGAATGACTTTTATATTAAAAAGTATTTCTTCGCAGTGCGCAGTGTTTCATATTGGTCATTTAGCAATAAAATAGAAGAAAAAGAGACAACCAAACCGCGCGTCTGTAAGTGCAATAAAAACTATTAACCGATTACACCATGCACAAAACACTATCTTTAATTGACTTGCAAAAAAATGCTATAGTTTTTTTTTTGTTGCACTTATCAGCTTACCAACACACATCGATCGGTCGCCGCAAAGCACACTTCATATGCATGTGTCGATGAACTCCCTCCTATTGCGGCAGTACGATAAGCACCAACGGACTCTTTGCGCGATCGATCATCGCGCGCGCACGGACTGAACCGGTGCAATCCAATCCACAGCCTCTTCAAAGTAAACAGCTACGAGCGCACTGTAGTGCATAAACTATTCACGTGATGCGTACCTGCATCGCAATCAGGCTAGTGGTGTACACTAAGCGCAATACTAAGTAACAATTTCAGATCTGCCTAGCGCAATTGAGCTTGCGGTTTATACCACACAAATTAAATTCTGAAAGATGATTCATGCAATACCGAAGGGTGGAAAACAGAACGTTATTTAGTAAATTTAACATCTTTGAATGCAGCTTATTATTCGTAGAATACGAACGAGCGCACCATCTATTCTATGAAATTATTCATTGGTGACATAGTTAAATTTTAATTTTAATCTTTTAAACATTTAAAGCCCCTTTTACTCAAAGTCGTCAAGCATACTTTAATATTAAAAGATACTTAAATAAGGATAACGATTACTGATACGACCCTCCAATGCAGGTAAAGCTAAGAAAACATTTTGGAGCATGGCATCTGGTTGCAATTCCCCAAACATACCAAGGTTTGTAATCACTACCCACAGGTAACCGGGTGTAAGGAAGGTCCGACAATCATAAAATGACCAACATTACATACATTAACTATTCAACACGCAATACCTTCATTTGATAAACTGTTCCGATAGGTCGACAATGTGCGCGCGCGTTTGTGTGTTCATTTGGACGACATTAAGACACGAAATGTCTCCTCCAAGTACTTCTTCCAAGAAAAAACTAGAGCATTTGGTACACGTGCTTGTGTCAACCCGTTTGAAGTGGGCGCCGTGTGTAAGCAACTTCCTGCTTGCAGTTGTAAACTGGAGAAGTAAAATAAATCCCAGACTCGAGGGAGGGCGCAATGTTCTGACTTTACATTGGCAAGGCCGTGTTGTATTGCCTTTTCTTGCCCTCGCCGCTTGCTAGCGGTCGAATTGAGGTCACCAGACAGAAAAAAAACTAAGGAGGGAAAAACGAATAACCCCCCAAAGACAAGCAAAACTCCACCGAGGAAGGTACCTGGGCGTGGTGTTTGAAACATTCCTCAAGTCGAACAAAAACAGATGGTAGTACGCAGCCCAGCAGCGGCACCACGACGACGATTCGGTATTGTTTGGCCGTTTTTTTAGAATCATTGTCGAGTGACCTAATTTTTGTACGAAGCTCTGACTACAAGAAAAAAAAACGGGAAACTAAAGGAAAAATGAGTTACCCTGCGAATGTTGCCGTTAAAAAAAAACATAATAACATCACTTAACATTCCATTGCTCCAATGACTGGTTTCAGCGCGGAACACAAGCTATGAGGGGAGTTAGTGCCATTTTTAAGCAACCATAAAGTTGGATACAGTCGATTCTGTTTAATGTTTTCACGTTGCTGCAATGCTGATCGCTAGGCAAAATGCCACCTTTTCCATAATGGACCGTCTTCAAAAACTATGCCTCGAGCCTTACGGTGGTCCGCCACCAAACAAGGGTATGTCCACCCATTACAGCACCAATACAGCCATTTCTGTCTGACATGCCAGACGCCATTCGCATGCGGCTCTTCCGACTGCACAATCTATCTTCGGCCCCATTCGGAATGATCTTCGGTCCGGCGTGGATGAGCTGGCGAGCGACTGTAAACCACGAAAAAGGATAACCCTTATGTGAGAGGACAACCAAGACAAAACTCGGATTCTATGAAGTGTCTCTTGGAAAATGTAACGAATCGAAGGAGAAAAACTGGAAATTCAATCGCACTGTCTAGAGTCTAGACCAACTGCACCCAATAAGCGTGCACTGTTGGGGCTGTTGTTGTTCGCGACCTGATACGATCAATGAAACATCAATCAATCATGTCAACAAAGGGGCCAAAAGGGAGGGAGGTTAGTTTGATTCGAGTAGCGGGGGAGGGACTGAGTATGGTCCCCCGGTACTGATGGCAATCGATAAGGTGAGTAGTAAGATATGGCTTAATTACTTTGCTTAGTTTGCCAGCCGCATGCTAGCAAGGTTGCAGGCTGTTGTGCAAGAGAATTTCAGGTTTCTTGTTTCATCTCAATCATCTTGGCACAAGGGCAAAAAGGAAGCTTTCGGGGAATGCTGATACTTGGAGTTGGAATAGTGTACAAATGTATGCCATTGAAAGTTTGTGGCAATATACCTTTCGAAGAGTTTTGTATTTGCATTAACCTTGACATGAAGCATTAAATATTACTTTTTTATTCCAATACAACATGATCAATTTCTGGTGATACCATTTTCTGCATAAGAAACAAGAGTTCGAACGAAATTTGATAAAGATCTTGTTGAGTTGAATTGTTACACTGCGTATGACTGTAAAATGTATATAACCCAGTATTGTCCAGAAACACGACGAAGATTTCCCCTTATTAAATTCAAAACATAATAATTGTAATATTGTGTCAAAAATATAACATTTGATAAGTAATTATTTCCCCGTAATCGATTATTCACTCAATCCAAGGTGGATCGGAAGCAGAAGAATAAATACCACCAAAAATATCACTTGATGGCGACACCATTTCCACATGAAAACTTCGCTCATCATTCCACTGCTTCATTCTGCTAATATAAACTGTTCAAATCGAACACTGAACTCCTTCCTTTTGAAGTATCCGCAGCGAGCACCGCAAACGCTGGCCTTGGCGTTTGGGGGAATTGAACGGATAAATGAAAAAAGAACAACACCAAAAAAAATTACACATCAAATCCACATTGCGTGACGAACGCCACCCCCTTTTTTTTGGGGGGGTGCTTTTGCAAAATTTTTTGGTCTGCTTTTTTGTGTGTTGCGAAAATGTATCCCCAAATTTAGTGCACGACCGCGTGCGCTTCCGGAGCGATTGTTTTTATAAAAACAAGAGAGAGAGAGAGAGAGAGAGAGAGAGAGAGAGAGAGAGAGAGAAAGAGAGAGAGAGAGAGAGCAAAAAAAAGAAGTTTGCCTTAATAATGTTCTTTCCCGGAACTCATTTCGCAATATAGGCGAGGAACGTCAACTTTCAATCATGCAATTTTCGTTATTTTCTTCTTATTTTTGCAAAGCTAATTCTCACCCCCGCTCACCCTTGGAGGAAGCGTTCCAGGGAGGAAGGCAAAGGCAGAATAGGCACGCACACACATACAACTCGATGGTTGTGCTCGTTGTGCTTGAGAATTTCATTGAATTTCTGGCTAAATGAGCTCCCACGTGGCGGTGGGGATGATGGCCGCAAAACAAAACGAATGCTTCGTTAATTGGTTGATTCGATTTTAATCGTTTCTCCCTGATTCGCAATTCCTGTACACCCTTGTTCCGGAGTTAATTATAACCCGGCGCTTGGAGGAAAACATGAATTTTTCCTTTACCCTTCCACGAAAACCATTTTACTACCCGCAGGGTGCGCGGTAAATAAATTTTCCGGATAACAATAAAAATTTAGTAGTGCCTATCATCGAGAAAATGTGTGTCCAATAATTTAATTTGCCACATTCACATGTGAACGAAAGATTTTAAATTAACTTTATGTTAAAGCCTAATTGTTACATTTAACATAATAAAGTCGCTTTACTTACCCTTTATTACTCGCTGTATATTCCCTCGGGGCAATGTTTCAACGCACAAAAGCAGCTAAAATTGGCCAACAATAATCCTTTGAGCATTGCTTCGCATAGTTTGCGCCTTGTTGGTTATGCTCATAACTTTATCCAAACGCACACACTGCCATCGGTACGTAAGAGTGGGCCTATAAGCCCTTAAACACACCGAACCTTTCGTATCAGCAACAAAAGCTGCTCCACGGACACTGGTCACCAACACCACAAGCTGGCTTATATTGAACTGCACGAGCTGTAGATTTTTTCACTTTATTTTCTTTCCTCACTGTTTTTCACAGTTTTTAAAGAAGACTTTTTGTTTGCACTTAGCTACAAACGCGTTTTTCACTGCGACACTTTCCACACGAGCGAAAACTATGAGATTTTAGTGTTTACACTGTATTTTGTTACAACGATTAATTTGTAGACACAATAATTCACTTGTGAAGAATATTTTCAATCTAAAACCATTTGCGGGAGCTAAATTAGATGCACTATATTAGATGCAAAGTAAAATTTACATTAATTTACATTGATTTCATCACTAGCGATTGATTCACTTATGAAACAGGTATCAGCATAAGGAAAGTAAAAATCACACAAAAAGAATACACTGACGAAACTATGCTGCATTTTTTTGTTTGCGGCAACCAATACGTACGCTTCACATGTATTGGTGCTTCTGATGGTTGACATTTGTCATTTCATGTTTGACATACAAGCTCGAAAGGACATTTGGGTACGTTTTTTAAGTTCATATAAATATTCTCGAAGGAAGGAAAATAAATTACATCAAAGGTCAATTAGTTCTACGAAAAGAAACGATAAATAAAAGTAATATTTTCATGATTTTTTTTCTTCATTCGAACAGCGGGAATAGCAATTTACAAAGAAAGTAAAACACAGCCTCCTACGCAATAAATCATCAAAGATGAAAAAACCCATTACGAGAAAGACTTTTTTACTACATTCACCCACACACACACACACACACGTTCTGCATTTATTTACGTTTTTATTTGCCAATAGACTGACATTTCGGTAAACTCATATGTGTGACGTAATACAGTTGTATTTATTTGCTTTTGTGTGACGTTCATTAAATTGCTTTGTTCCCAAAGAAATTGCAATCAAAAAGATACTAATCAAACTTCTTTGTTTATGGTAAATTTATATTATTCGTAGCAATTCAAAAGTCTAGAAGAAAAAAGAACATTGCAACAGATAAAACTATCCAACACGCATGTGTTGGTAACGTTGCATCAGCTGGACGTACACGTTGGTGTATATAGCCGAAGGACTATCGGAAAAATGTAGTGAAAATTCGAACGTCTACACACACCAACACAAATACGCATCATACGCAACACACAATGCCGTGTAACGTGGGAGTATGAGAAAAACGCAAACGAACAACACCCATGCGGTGGGAAGTATAAAACAAAAGCGAAAGCGACGTTCGTTCTTAAAATCTATCAGCATTTTCCCCCGGCGTACGGTACAACCACAAAGGATGAACTACCATCCCTTACGCTCTAGGTGCTTTCAATGACGAATCAAAGACAAAGACACGAATCGATTTATTTCAGCTAGCACATACTAATCGTTTTTCCACCACACTTTACATTTTCCATCGCAAAAGGATGGCAAGCTTGGTTTTCACCTTGGCACAGTGGAAAAAAAGTGGGCTACAGTGTGGAAAAGCGGAGGACTCTTCTTTACTGCTGGAAGGGCACTTCAACCTGCTTTTTCAGTGACAGCATCATGCATCCATCCTCCACCTGATGTTCTCTCCAGATGTGACACATCGTGACACTGCTGCCGTGCGGAAATGGGTAAGGAAACGGGTGGTAAGGTAAGGTTATGTTGTCCTTAATTTCACGATCATATGCACACATGCACTCACACACATGACACGTAAGCCTTGAAAAGCACTATGTGTAACTAATGTCAACTTTATAGTGCCCTCCGCGTTACATAATATTCTGCGTTGAATTTTTTGTTGTCTATTCATTTTCCACTGTGAGACACCATTAATTTAAATGCAATAACGACGCAATTTGGTCCAATAAAGCAACAACCATTATAATAAGCGCTAGTCTTCACGTTTCGACGTACACGAACCGGCTGAACTTTGAACACCACAGAAGCAGATACCCATCAGAAATGAAATCAAAATAATGTGGCTAAACAAAGCGAAACTGAATGTAGAACGTAAAATTGTGTTGCGATGTGTTGCTAGTGCCACGAGAAGCAGCTTCTACACGCATACACAAACTGTGCAGTGTTAATTGAAAAATAAAACATGCACTAAACAACCGAAAAGAATCACCCTAACGTAACAAAGAAAGAAATAAACCATTTACATGATGGAAGGATATAGAAAGTAATGATTAAATTCATAACAAACAGAAAACTTCTAATAATTTATGAACGGCAATTAGAAAACATTCTAGAACAACAAAATGAACAAAACATGATAAAAACAAATATTGTATTTATATAATAGATTTCTTTGTCCCGCGAAGAAACATAAAAGCACACCAACTCCCTTATATGCCTGCCCGAGTTGCTACAAGCAACAACAGTGTGTGGAATGTTAATTGGACCTTTCTTTTCCTTTCCTTAGTTTATCACATTTTTCCCCCCTTATTACACTGTGTTGTGTATGTGTGTATTTATCCACAACGCAATACATGCATGCCATTTCGTGTGGCACTGCGAAAAGCATTTTTGTCTTCATGCACTGATAATTTTACCACAATGCAATTATCAAAAAGCAACAAAAGAGAAGCGAACTAACCCAACAAGACAAGCGCGGGACGCATATTTTGCATTTTCTTTTCGTTGCACTTTCTTGTTTGATTGTTTTAGTGATTTCCTTCGTTTCTTCGTTTATCATGCCGGATTCCGTTGTTTGCTTTTCTCCCAATCGTGGTGGTTTGCGTTTTATTCATTTTTAACATTTCACTCTGCACCGCATAACAGGTTTGTTTCGTTCGACGAAATAACGATGCTGTTGCTAAAAAAAAAGTGTAGTAAAAGTGTCTGATACTTGTCAGCTGTACGAGCATCACACTTCACTTCTTCAACACACACATATATACACGCGCGCGTTTGCATCGGTATCTAGGATACACAGATACACAGGTGCCATCATCAAGGATGATGTGATACCAGGGGTGGTGCACGGTTGGTTTGTATCGTGCTCTCCACCATTCGCCACCCCTCCCATTTTCTGCTTCCCTTCACGAAACACCCTGCACGAAACAAGACACACATTCAGACAGTTGTTTTGCGTTGTTTTCATTGCAAGCCAAGGTCGTTGTTGCTGCTGGTAATGCATGCATGCGTACACAAGATAACATTTTATGGGCATCAGAGCGTGTATACGAACACAAGCACCCAACAACACACAAAATCGCAAGCAAATAACTAACCGTGTAAACATATCACAATTAAGCACTTGAAAAGGCGACCCATTCGGATAGG
This sequence comes from Anopheles rivulorum, assembly GCA_018908115.1. Classification (NCBI taxonomy): domain Eukaryota; kingdom Metazoa; phylum Arthropoda; class Insecta; order Diptera; family Culicidae; genus Anopheles; species Anopheles rivulorum. Next base: position 15,962,250 of record STHB01000004.1, read on the forward strand.
AAAGGTCTAAAACAGCAACACACACACACACACCGACCACCGATTAATAAAATAAATAAGCGACGGTCACAGCGATTGCATGAATAAAATGTACAATTTTCTGTGATTTGCATCGAACCTTCTTTTTATCAGCGCCTACTACACACTTCGTTCAAAGGTTATCTTACTTTGTTCACCTCTCTTATTACGGGCGCCATCAAATCGTCTCCCCCCATCGTTTCCAATACACAACCGACAAACCACACATTCACACACACAAGCACGTCATAGGAACAGAGAGAAAATAAACATTCAATGGCCTCGCCGTTGTACCCACACACACTCAGCATACTAAACTCACCTCACCTCACCGCACTATACATTATATCAAACAGACGGCGTAAATGATCGCTCGCCAACACACTTTGTACTCACTGTGCATTTTTGCATCCGAGTTGTGTGTGTGTGTGTGCGTGCAGTCAGGTGATGATAATAGTTTTCCAATTCGTGGCTACCGAGAAGTGTATGTTTAGCACTTTGCTGCCAGATGATAAATTCGCAAATACAGCACACACACAGCAGAACGTGTTATCAAATACAACAGCTGAAAATCGTAAAACGAAGCAAAAAAAAACACATACGTCTGCACTGTTAAGATGAAGACAGCGAAACGTCAGTAATTGGCAGCAAAATAAACACAATTTGTTTCTTCTGCTCGAACGGTACCTGCTGATCTGCAGTTTTTCTTATATCATGGCTACGAACGTAATGGTTTTTCCCATTGCAATCTCTTAACGAAACACTCTGCTTAAAAGGAATTATTTTTGCATGAGACGAACAAAAGAGACAATAAATTTCCCTCGGTGCGTGGGTATTGGTGGGTTTTACTTTTTCCACCAGCAAACACAAGCAATGGTTACTTTTCGTTGGAAAATGTTTGACGTTACGCGCGAAAAGTAATAACAGTGCGTTTCAGTTTTTCTTTTCGCGTTGTACAATAAGCTTCATCACTCTCCACCAACACACACACACACAAACGCACAACAAGCTAGCTGTGTGCCAGATTGCTAGTGGTGGCGCTAGATGTTTTGGTATTGGTGGTACGTCTTCACCCCGACGGTGACCAATCAAAAATTGAAAACAAAGGATTCTGTTCATCGTTTAGCAGCCAGCGGATATATAATGAAAATAGAATATCGTTGATGTGTTTTTGTTTTGAAATTTTGCAATACATTCCACGCACATCACCACGCATATTGTATCGATAATCGTGAATTCTTGATCAACAATTCCGAATCTGTACCAATTTATTGCTTTATTATGATCATAAAGACCACCTTCAGGTAACCTTTGCTTTTCGTGACTTTGTGTAAGTATGCCTTTCAACATAACAAGAAACTACATATCTATATAGCAGCAACTAATTACAATGACCCAGCGCTTATCCTTCAGAACGAATAAAGTACACCCGAAACACGTAATTTTAGTCACTTTTTGTAGTTACCACACACCGAAAACATGCAGTGCATGGACGCACACAGCTTCACACGCACAGAGGCTCTTGCTNATGATCATAAAGACCACCTTCAGGTAACCTTTGCTTTTCGTGACTTTGTGTAAGTATGCCTTTCAACATAACAAGAAACTACATATCTATATAGCAGCAACTAATTACAATGACCCAGCGCTTATCCTTCAGAACGAATAAAGTACACCCGAAACACGTAATTTTAGTCACTTTTTGTAGTTACCACACACCGAAAACATGCAGTGCATGGACGCACACAGCTTCACACGCACAGAGGCTCTTGCTCTAGAGTACACACAACAGTTCGTTAACCCACACACAAACACACACGCGCATTCCACATTTGCATACGATGATTTTCATTCGAATTGCTCACAAATGTTGAGAAGAAGAATACAATTAACCGACTCGAGTAGACGTCTCGGAGCATTTTTCTTGCTTTGCGGAATGTTTGCACTACAGCGAAGAATGGACTGTTTTCCCGAAAACGGTACCATTCGCAGCCAGCCACACAGCTTCGACCGAAGACCACACCACGTAGCAGAGGAAGTAAAAAGTACACGCAAAGAAGCGGACATTTGACTTTCGAGTGCAACCTCCGAAATAGGCGAACACGAGAGACGATGCATGGGCAGCCCGATTATTGCCCACTGCAAGAGTGAGCGAGCAGGCGATAGGCCACGATTTCACTGGTTGGCCTTCCGACGGACGGTTGCACATGAATGTGTGTATATATATATTTTTTTTCTCATACTACTCGCCCCGTAAGGGGGCAACAGAAAAATGGTTGAAACTGGCTTACACTTTTTACGCAATCGGAACGCTAGCCAAACCGTACACTTGTCAGCTTTTATCACTTGCGGAAAACGCGGGACAACACGGAAACAAACTCGAGAGCAAACGATCAAACGATAACTTCTTCACACACGCACGAACGGAGATAGATTTTCATCCAATTTTCACGCGACGCGCTACAAAGCCAGCCTTGACAGCTCACTTCGATCCGTTTCGTCGAACAAACGCGTCATTTCAGTGTAAAATGCCAGCGAGTGTGTATTTTTTCCCTCTGCAAATCCGTGCACCCCGTGCTGGTAGTGGTGCAGTGTGGTACAAAACAATACGATTGTACGCACACACTGGTGCATGATCGTTTAAACTATCAAAGCTGAATACTTCAGTTATGTAGACAACAAGACCAATGGCTTGTCGTTTCGTAGCTTTGTGATGTGTGCTCGAAGGCAGCTACCGTAGTACAAAAAGCTAAGAACAGACATACAATTTAATATTAACTCCATGCTACAGCAACACCTGGCTTGTCGGAAAGTGCGCACGGATCGTGTTTTGACAGCTAGCCTCATCACACAGCTGATATACACAAACCGTTTAGCACGCGAAAAAGCGCTGTCCACGAAGGAAAATCTTGCGCGGCATCTTTTGTCACGTGCTGGCCGAACGGGTTCAATGTTATGTAAACAAAGCATTGATCGGGAGTGTTGACGGTGCATTTGCTCAAGTGTGGTTCTGATTATCACGCAGGTGATAAGAGGATTTGACGAGTGGTTAAGGCGTTTTTTTTGCAACGCTAATTTGCTGACTAATACGGCGGCGTTCCTGAACTGCGGCGTGGTTTAAATAGGCCAACCTACGAAACGATGTCAATTACCGAGAAGGATCTATACCGGGACACCCCGGTACGCTATCTAGGTAGGGTCGTACAGTGTTTATCCTATTGCGTTACATCATGATGCCCTGTTTTCCTTGACCGCCTTTATTGTGATGTGATTCAAGGATATGCGAACGAGATCGGCGAAGCATTCCGACCAGTGATCAAGAAGATCTTTGTACACGCTAGCTATGCTGTGGCAATCAGTTACGTACTGGCGGATACGGCTGATAAATCTAAGAAACAGTACGATGTAGGTTAAAGCACACTAACATTCGCAAGTAAGTGACCCCGTATTAATCGTTTTGTATTGTTTTTAGAAACCGGAGATACTTGGTGGAGGATTTCGTGGTGCTGCCGTAGCATCAGGTGATACACTGCTATGGCAAATGTTTGCCTCGGTCATCATACCCGGGTTCACCATTAACCGGTAGGCGCTTTCCATTAAGCAGCAAACATTTTTATTGAAGAACATACTAACACATTTCTTATACATTAATTCCCACAGGATCTGCTGGTTGTCAAAAGCTGCCTTAAAAGCGAACAAGGTAAAGGGCCCGGTTGCCAAATGGGGACCAACAATGCTCGGTCTGCTTGCCATACCGTTCATCATCCATCCGATCGATAGTGCGGTTGATTATGCGATGGATAACACCTACCGAAAGTATGTTAAGTAATGCCCATCTGTACGATGTCGCCCCAGCACCCGGCGTCTCGTGAACGTTGTGTTCCGAATGATAAATTGATGGATATTAGCCAAACTAGACTCAGCTAGGAGGAGAACAAAAGCGACACAAACAAGCACACGAACAGACGATTTACTCACAATAGTTTTAGATCTAGATGGTGCCAGTTAAAAAAACAAAACGTGGTGCGGGTTACTATTTTCTGCTTAAACGAGCGAACCAGTTAAAGATAAAGAGAAAGGTACAACACGGTGCTGCTGCTGCTGTGTTGTGCATTGTTAGCTAATATTCTTTAGACGGTTTGCGATTATACAGCGTTACATTTGAGACACTACTGTTTGTTACACTACTTCACTGTGATAGGAACAGAATGCTAAGTTTCATTACGTGAGGAAAGGGTTCTGTTAAGGAAGGTAAACATAAAGAAAACGATTCACTTACACCGTGCGCAATGCGGACGAACGATTAAAAACGGTGCTAAAACGGCTACTCGAAAGTCACAACCAATAAAGCTCAACAATGTCTTGCCTCAACAATCAATCGCAAAATTCGCCATTCCCAACACCAACACTCCGAGCGTTCAGTCGTAGAACGGATAGGACGTTTCGGTGCGTTCCTGTGCGAACCCCCGGCCAAGCTGATTTCGTCGCGAACGAAATGTGTTGCGCATCCACGCGTTTGCCTGTTGCAGTCGAGAGTGTACAAGATGTGTAAGCTTAGTGACATACTCTTTTACCATTGCATTGCGTCCAGATTGTAGCTGATAGTCCGTAGCATAGTCCGGATCATTCGTTCGGCCAAGAAATTGAACCATCGTAGCGGGCGGTTTGGAACCAAACTTATTGAGGAAGAAACGGGAAAGAACCTTAAGGGTTACTACAGTACATCGGGAGTATCCGATTGCTCCTTACCCAAAGCAGATCATTTCGAGCGGCATTGGCATTGTTAGACTCAGCGTTACGCTCCTTTGCGTTGGTGCGTTTTTGCTTTCGCTTTGCACAGTACGGCCGAAGCGTTACGAAGTAGATGACCTCGATGAGTGAGATGATTGAAAATCCCAGGAAAAGTCCAAGCAGTCCACCAACGTTCGCTTTCGAAAGACAAACAAGAAGGGAAACGTTATTGACGAAGCTTTAGGAAAAGGCGCATTAAACAATTACAGAGAAAATCGGTGAAGCCAACCAGCTCGCCCTTGGTGAAGCTCCGATAGTAGGTATCCTTCACGAAGATGTAGATCAATGCCAGGTTGTTCCTGCTTGTCGAACAAAACGAAAAACAATTCAACGTTATTGTCTAACCGTGCATCCCAACGTGATCATTCACCTTGCGTACTGCTCATCCTTAACGTTATCCAGCAGGGTCTCACGTATACCGAACTTGCCCACCTCCAGCTGTGCCGTCGTCACATCCGGTATGTAACTGATCTCGAAACACCCGGGCAGACAGGTGCAGGAAAGGCTAGTGTTTGCGGTGAATGCGATCGAGCTGCGGATCTGCTCGTAACAGCGCGCATTAGCACGGCTGCAAATTTTCGTATCCTCGAACAGCTTCGGCAGATAGTACAGCACGCAGCCACAGTTTTCCAGTATCAACTTTGCCTCACACTCCAGCTCGCAGTTGTTGCGCGAGTACACACTGTAGTAGGACAGGTTGGCCTCACTTCCGAAAACGCACTGTCGCTGCGTTTGTGCCACCTTGCGTATCTGGTCGGCCGCATCGTTAATCTTCGGCGTGATGATGATCCGATTCTCCGAACCCACCGGTATGTACTGCGCGTAGTCCGTAATCTTTGGCGTTTCGGTTGGACTGTGGAAAATGATCTTAAACCCGGTCGATGACGTGGACGAGCAGAAGTAATCGCTCACGTTCGCATCGAGCACGATCGCTAGCCCCATGGCCACGCCCGTACCGGCAATAACGCGCGGATAGGTCGAGTTCGACGGATGTTCCGCATATCCTTGCTCCGGTGTCCACAGGATTGGCCGGAATCGTCCACTGCCGCTACTAACCTCCGCCGGGAAGATGTTCGCGGCAGTTGCATTCCGAAACATGTACACCGTGTCGAGTGTGTTGAAGGTACAGCACAGACCCTCGTCGGTGAAAACGGACTGGAAGATTTCCGAACACTTTTCCGGTTGTTTTGCGTACCGGCAAGCTTTCAGCATACCCGAGCACGGTTGCGTTGCCTGTCGATGGTTACGTATGTACGTATCAGTACAGTAACACCAAAGCACACTCTAAAGCTTACTTACACTCAGCAGCAACTTCTTCACCGCGGTCCATTTGCCTTCGTACTGTGTGACGTTAAAATCGCCATCGATCGAGCAAATGCTTTGCAGCACCGATTGCTCGAGCGTGTGTTCCTCGATCCTTTCGGCCGCTTCCCGCCGCACCTGGTTCATGTTGCAGATCGTAACGGCCGGAAAGGGTATGTTCTTGATGTGTGTCGCAATCGGATTCAGCCCAATTATGATCGGTGACGATTGCCACTTGATGTACACCTTCGAGATGAAGTAAATCGAGCACGCGGTCACGACGAGAAACGTGAGAAAGAAGTAAGCCCTGGGTAAGTGTGGTGGAGATTGATTAGAACTCATTATACCTCATGATTCGTGATGGTCACAAAATGGTGATTCAATTAAGTATGACAAGCAAAACTATAATGTGTGTGTGCGTGTGTGAGTGGCTTTTATCAACGGTAACAGCTGCTGCGGTCACCGATTACATGTGCATCCTTAATTAAACGATTGATCTGTGTTTATTTTAATACACACACACACACACACTAATCTACCTTTCGCACAGCGTCAACGATACCGTCCCGATGTACTTCAGCCCGTGAATGGTCGTGTTGAGGCAGTACTCGCGTAGATTTTCCGTAAACGTCACGCGCTCATTATGCATCCGGGTGCGCAATGCTGTGGTGGAGAAGCATTACAACATAAATTCGCCAGATTACGGTGACCATGAGCAATAATTGAGATTTATTTGCAAAAAAAAAAAGCTAATTTTAAACTCTTCCATCAATCAAAGGCCGCGGCATGGCGAACCATCGCCACTTACCCTTATCGAACGCCACGTGGGGCAGACGTGTGTTGTGCAGTGGAAACACGGGTGCCATTGTGGAAAATCGTTGCTGTTTTTTTTTTACATTAAAACCCACTTTAACTGCAAGCCACAAACCACCATGCGTGCCGTGTAACCATGCTTTGATCTTTTATATATTGTGTGCTTCCCGTGCACCCGTGGAATCGGAATGGAATGTAACGCCGCTAATGGTGGCGTTCGCAACACTATCGATTAATTTGGTGTAATGTGTGTGTTTTTTGTTTTATTACATCGGTAGCGTTTGAATTTATTGGAATATTTTCTGCATCGCTCCGTCCTGTCCCGTTTTCGCTTGGGCACGGATCAATACTTCAGCACTTCGGTGCTTCACGTCCTGTGCGGATACATACGCGAGTTGAAGTTGGTAAAGCATCCTTTCTAAATCTGAAATTCCACCTATCCCGCCGGAAGCACCGGAGCAGCTTCCCGGAGTCACTGAGTGAGGAAGCCGAATTAGGGACGGATTGTTTCACACGATGAGGCAACCGGCTGTCTAGCGCGCGCAACGTTGGAAGGAACGGTTTGGAGCAAAGAGAGTGTGTGTGTGTCTTTTGTGCTAGCGCTCATACGCCGCAAGCTACCAACACACAGCCGTGTTAACCTGTGATTTTGGGTGGCCTTCATATCACACCAACGCCAGCCGGTAACGGAAGGAAATTATTTGCATGTATCGACAATCAATCAACCGCTCACCGGTTACCGCATCCAGCCAGTGTTCCGTTTGATTGTGTGCATGCACACAACAGCCGCAAACTGCTCCGTACGCGGTCACGAAGGTAACATTAATCCTTGCTGCGAGGATCGTACGTTCGGAATCGGGGAAACATATCTGCAGCCGAGCTTCAACGTATCGGTGTGCGTGTGCTCTCGTGTGGCCAATCCGCAGAAGATCGCACGAAGGTCGGAGTGAAGGTGCTTTGTTTTCTTAAAATCCCAAAATGAAGAAATAATAATTTTAAACCCCGCACTAAGAAAATGTTTACCTAAGCTGGAAAGCCCCTATACATATCCTTGCGGCTCATAACGATATCACTGCAGCACAAGACGTTGTTCTACCTTCTCGTACACTATCGATTGATGCGATATTCCTTAACACCTTCCTTCCGATCCTTAATCGATGAACCATCTCACCGAGCGAAACTTTCATTAAAGTTTAATTTACAATGTTGTCACCACCTGGGTAAAAGGGTGACTTCAGCCCTTAAAGTCATCATTTTCCAATTTTTCACCTGACTGGGTACGACACCGCACGACATGGGATGGGAATTATCCACGTGCAGTTTGGGGGTCAAGTAACATAATGATGGGAATGCTCTCTTTCCATTTGCGCACCGCATTTCTCGCCATTCCCGTAATGTATGAGATAGCAAATGGCTTTAACGGATTAAATGCCGCTTTTTAGGTTTTGGTAACATACGGTGGCCAAAACGCTGTACGGGGTACTGCTTCTTCGCATGCTAGGAAGCGCCAATTTTGTCGATATGGTACACCATCGGACTGTGAGCGGTTTGGTTTGGTTATGATAGGTCCCGATAGGTCGGTTTGTGTGGAAAGAAACTTCACATTGGCCACCCTTTTTTTGTTTTTTTTTTTGGAGCCCAGTTTAGTCCGTATTTGGGGGTACATATTTATGCTTACCGAAAAGTATCCCACCCAGGTGCTGCTCCCGGGCCGGGTGTTGTCGGTTTTTGGATAATTAAAGTTTATGGTGTACGGGTGGATGTTTGCGGATGCTCTTTTAGCTTTAAACCCGAGTCAAATGGGCGTGCTAAGTAGCTTTAACGCAATTGAAGCATCGCTAGTGGCGCTTTTTGTTTGCTGAGTTTACCATGAAACGGGCCAGACCATCTCTTTGATCGGTGGATCCGATAGCTCTTTCTCTTTCTCTCTCTCTCTCTCTCTCTCTCTCTCTCTCTCTCTCTCTCTCTCTCTCTCTCTTCCAGGCGTATGCTTAAATTGATCCCTTCGGTGGCTTCACTGCAATTACCGTTTTTGCAGTGGTCAGTAATTGGAAATGATTTGACGATTAAAGGCCCCAACGAGGGAATGGAATGAACGCATCGAAGCTGTTCATGGGAATTTAGCATACATTCTAGAAAACAGCGAATTGTGTCTGTATGCGATTTAAATTTCTCGCTCACAGACAAATGCGAAATACGGTGATTGAAGGGGAAAAGTGTACATAAATTTATCCTTTTTTCCCCTATTCCCCCTCCTGGTGGAATCAATTTTATCAGTGTGAAAATTACGTTCTCACGGCACAAAAGAAATGCTTTAAAAAAACCAATCAAACTTAATCTATTTTTACACTTTTTTTTTATATTCACATGCCACCCTTAGCGCTGCTGATGCGGATAAAATACGCATCGGAGCTGCTTAAAAAGTAATTAAAATTAAGTTAAAACCCGGTGCAAAATGTATCGACGGTAAACACACACAGCAGCTGCCGGGTGGAGCAGGATATTCGCATTATGANTATTCCCCCTCCTGGTGGAATCAATTTTATCAGTGTGAAAATTACGTTCTCACGGCACAAAAGAAATGCTTTAAAAAAACCAATCAAACTTAATCTATTTTTACACTTTTTTTTTATATTCACATGCCACCCTTAGCGCTGCTGATGCGGATAAAATACGCATCGGAGCTGCTTAAAAAGTAATTAAAATTAAGTTAAAACCCGGTGCAAAATGTATCGACGGTAAACACACACAGCAGCTACCGGGTTGCGGCAGGATATTCGCATTATGATTCAATTATGGCTGGCAAGCGCAACTGATCGGTTGATTTTCCTTGGAACTGGCAGAGTGTTGGGCGTGTATGTGCATGCTACGGACATTTTTCAAACGACTCATCGACGGGAGGTTAAAACAAAGGGTACACCTAAAAAGCTGGATTAATCGAACCGAGGTAAAGCACTGTTTCGTTTTTTGCAAAAGAATCTCGCGTGGCTTGTTGGCGCAAAATGGAACACCTTTTTTGTCTTAATGCTCGCCCGAATAAATATTGCAGCCTGCGGTTTCAGGCGCCGCGTTTCTGGGAATTGCATAAAAATTGGGAAACAAAAGGAAGGTACGGCTTCAAAAAAAGTATGGAACGCTGAGACACGTTAAGTTATAGCGGGATTTATAGACTTTTTTCAATATGTAACTACAAGTTGTCACTTTTTGGCTTAATTTAAAAAGATATAAGGATTTTCCGGGCCCTGAAGAGATCCAAGTGTTTACGTGGATATATAGTACATGATATTTGACGTGAATACTCCACTTATTTCGTCAAAAATCGTGAAGATAACACCAGAAATAAAATGTTTGCATTTGGTGGGATCAACTGGAGATTGGCTATTATGAGGGTTCAAACACTTAAGAGACTTATTACAAATTCCGATCAATTTGGTGATAAAAAATTTATAATAATTACTTAAATTTAAACGTTTATTTGAATTTTTTTGAGGTTATCCATTCAGAGTTTGTTCTTTAACTTGGTAAGAACTGATCTTATCAGCATTTTTCTCTCTTAAAAATAGTACACACACTAACAAGTCTTTCTTTTCTTTCACACCTTCCAACGGACTTTACACTTTAACTTTCCTATCTAAACCATGGAAACCTGCCAGCAGAAGCACCGGCTTGTTACTGTGCCTGATTGCGTGGCCCTAGTACTGTTTTATTGCAATCATCAGCGGTAAAACGTCCACAATAGTCCTGTTCTGACGAGCAGGTGATTTGCCCTTTATTTGGCCACGTTCTGCACGAACACTCGAACGCACAGCAGGAACACAAATCAAGTGATTACTAAACATCAGGATTCACTGCAGCTGGTTTGCTGGCCTGGTCAAATTGGGGAAAAAATATTCTAAAAAATGATTTTCTTTTCATAAAAACATCATAACGATGATCATTCTTAAAGGTGCTGAACTATAAAGATACATCTTAAAATTACTGCAATAAACTTTAAATAAAATTTTGCCCATTTCTTGCACTTCTGCACAGTGTTCCACTGCAGGACATCACTGTCCGATGTCGTGCAACATCAGGTTTATCTTTGGCCAAAGCTTTGCATAAACACGACCATGTTTGGGCAGGGTAAGACCTCACCCGCATATCGCAGTCGTATATCGATGCGGATGTACAGTCGGTGCCGTCACCAATTCCGCCTTTCAGAGGCAAACAATTCACCACATATGTGTCACGTCGCTTTTTAGAACGTTGTTCCACTCCGCACTGGTTGGAGGACATTGCATATTGTTGCTTTTATTTGGTGCTTGTAACAGGGCCAGGTTAAGGGTTGGCATTCCGCAGGCAAGGGCACGCAGATCTATTTACACAAACGGTGACAAACGGATATTTATCAGCGAAATGGTGGTTACGGCGTTCGCAGTGTCGTCCTGATATCCTAAAATCTACTCCAGAATGTTTCTAGTCGCTCGCTGTGTCGCTACACCGAATGGGAACGTTCGGTTTTGTACCAATCAACTGAGCCTGGGTTGGGTTGAAATTTGGTAAAATGCATTGGTAAGTTTTATCCCCACAGCTTCGATCTCCCACCGTCACTCATTAGAGGCAAACCATCAGCGTCGCACTATTCGGCAACTTTGAAGCTTTTGCGGTGCATGCCTCGTGTATGTTAGCTTACTTTACAACATGAAACACTATTGGGGCGTGTGTGAGCTGGTCTAACTCGTTGTAAAGGTACACACGCCCGAACTGGTGCTCCGTCCGTGAAGATATACAGCATGATAGTGACCCGGCACGGACAAAGAATGGTTGTCGTTTAGAATTATGGTTTGCTTAGCCCTTGGTACGTTAACCATCATCGTGCCACTAGCCATGGTACTACCGGCTAACCATTAACCACCGAGTGTTGCCGTAGAGATAAGTAAATATGAAATAATGCCATGCAGCGGCATGCCGTGTGCATTGCCGGACCGGTTGGATGGAAATCTGCGACACGCTTTCCCGCCTTTACAAGCACCAGAAGCACGTTCCGTGACCTGTTCCGCTAAGCGAAAGTTCTTTTTCCCCAGGATGATGATGATGATGATGATGATGAAGGAGAGCTTTCAAGAGTCCACCGGTAAGGGTACCTTCGTTTACCTTCGTCATTAGCGCAATCCCTGGGCGAACCGTTTTAGGTCAAACGGTGACTCCGCTTTTTTTTTTTGCTGTCCACAAGTTCGGTGAAAGATTTTACTATGTGTTTTCTTTCTTTCTTCTATCTATTCGATGTTGTAAATATTGACACTTGCTGCAAAAGTGCAATGGAGGGGCAGGGCAGGGGACGTGTACAGGGATGGATGCATTTGCATCGTAATTGCTGGGCTGCTGCACACACCGGTTTGCAGGCACAAATTAACGAGCACTAATCAGTTAAGCGTGACCGTCCGTCCGCACCGTAACGCCCAGGGCATATGAAGGAAATTGTGTGCATGCCTTGACACTCCCAACGAGTGTCCCCCAGCCGCCCCGACGATGATGATGGAAAGTGTAAAATGCTACTGTCCTGATGAAACCAATGAAAGAACTAAGCAAGGAATAGGAAAAGAGGAAAAAAAGAACATAATTATGCACACCGTAATCAGCCCGTCAGCACGGGATGGGCGCCACTTCTTAAGCCGCTTAGCAACGGGATGCTGTACCGCAGATAGGAAAAATAGTCAAATTAAACACCATTAATTTGTACCGATCGCAGGTTCAGAAAAAGGAACTTTTTTGCCTTAATTTGCCTCTTCGGGAAAGTGGGTTAGTTTATTTTCGCTTTTAAATTAATTGTGTTTCGCTTGCACTTTGCGCGGGTAAATTAATAAACCTCACACGCTCACGTTACGAAAACCATACGTCCGTCCGTGCCCTGCAGAATGGGTGACATCTTGGCCACATAGCGCTCGAACACATCAATATCGAGCGGACCGACTCGCACATTCGTGCGATGCTTACCGAACGCTTCGTATCCGTTGCCACCACTACCGATCCATGCGGCGATAGCGATCCGATAGGTGGCGCTAGTGTCGAGCGGTTCGTAGCGTGGAATACGGCAGACTCGGCACCGAACCTCGACCTGTTGCACTCGCTGCAAAGCGGGCCGTGTCAGGTTAAACACAACGCGCATACCCGAGAACTGTAGCACATCGGCGGTGTTGTACCGGCTCGCACTGTACTCAAGCGCATCGAGCAGATACTGGCCGCGCAGCTCGAACGTATCGACCGTATTTTCGTACGGGATCGCCGTCACCAGATCCTCGTACGTGAGCGTACCGGGATTGAGCGATGTACGCAGTCCGCCATCGTTCGTAATGCCGATGGCGGCATATGTCCACTCGTGCTCCAGTTCACCCCGACCGACGTAATAGTCCACGAACGCATCCGCAACGAAGCTGCCAAAGTTGCACTCCCCAGTCCGGCAGGCCGGTTTCGAAAGGAACACCTTCGACAGTCCCACCGGACGAACGGCAAGGGCGTCCACCTGCGTACGCCAGGGTACAAGTTCCCGCTCGATCTGCTCGTCCTTGGGAACCTGTTCGTCCAGATAGTCGGTGTTACCTTCCCAGCGTACCGCTTCACCATTCTCGTCAAAGTACACCAGCAGATGGCCAACGTACTTGGTGAAGGAACCCGCCTGTACAATCAACACCTGGCGGCCAGTACTTTGCTCCACCACGTACGGATAGCTACCGGCTGGCATGTCGGGCCAATCGGTAACTTCACCCGTGTGCAGTAGCGTGTGTGAGTGTCCACCAACGATCACGTCCACCTCGGGGCACTCCTGTGCGATCTGCTGATCGATGGTAAAGCCACAGTGCGACAGCACGACGATAATGTCCACACCGAGTTGCTTCAGGTCTGATGCTTCCTGGTTAATGCACTCCACCTCATCCAGAAAGTGGACCCGGTCCGTCATGCTGAGTGTGTCCGTTGCGTGGTGTATGACGCCAATGATGCCAACCTTTCGGCCACCCCGATCCAGCACAATGCTCTTCTGGTACATGCCCTGCAGCGTGGGTTCGTCCCGATCGTCTATGTTGGTGATCAACATGGGACTCCTGATTGCTTCCAGAAACGGTACCAAACCTTCCACACCGTGATCAAACTCGNGATGCTTCCTGGTTAATGCACTCCACCTCATCCAGAAAGTGGACCCGGTCCGTCATGCTGAGTGTGTCCGTTGCGTGGTGTATGACGCCAATGATGCCAACCTTTCGGCCACCCCGATCCAGCACAATGCTCTTCTGGTACATGCCCTGCAGCGTGGGTTCGTCCCGATCGTCTATGTTGGTGATCAACATGGGACTCCTGATTGCTTCCAGAAACGGTACCAAACCTTCCACACCGTGATCAAACTCGTGGTTCCCAAGCGTCATTGCGTCCGCAGGCAGAAGATTCAGAAAGTGTGCGGTCACATTCCAGCGCAGCAGCGTGTACCAGATCGTACCCTGGAAGCTGTCACCGGCGTTCAAGTAGATTGGGTTCCGATCGGCATACTCCTGCTGCAGAGACTTAACACGGGCGACAACCCGAGCGTAACCACCGATGCATCGTTCACCTTCGTCCGGCTTACAGCGCGTTGACACCGTGTTCGTCTCCTCGAACCGGGCATGGAAGTCGTTCAGATGGATGATCGTAAGTGGATACAGCAGATCATCACTGTGTTCGTTTCTCCACGGTTTGCTGATTACCACACCTTGCTCGGATGCGACCGCAGCACTACACACACCAGACGCGATCGCCACCGCGAAGTAGCACGCCAAGCGAAGCGTTACCCTGCCAACGAACCACATCTTGCCAGCGTTAGGCGCGTACTGCGTTCGCTGTGTGAGTTGCAAGCTGTAGCCAATTGTGTTGATAAGACTTAAATCCGGCAGATTGATGGAGCTGAGCGAGTTGAGTGTGTTGGAGCTTTGTGGATGCGTTGCGGCTGTATACGCGATCGGGCGACTTTTGATGGACCCGTTGACTTCTCCCACGACCCATTTATTTTGGGGTTAGGCAGAAAAGGTGTGATAGCAGCGTGACTGACGCTAATAACTGCTCGTATCAGACGTTTTGGCTGGCATGTGGTCACCGATAAGCCGGGCGTTACTTGATGCAGATTGATGCAATACAGCTGTACCTTGCCGGTCGATTAGTTGATGGATGAAATCAAAGAACGAATAAAGAATCGTTCGAAAATAATGCCTCGCCCTAACATCTTATCAAACATTTAATCAATCAAACAAATTTAAATTTTGAATCAATTACTGCTAATTGCACATTCAACCATCTTTAAATAGTGACTGCAAACTGATCATTCAGTTCTCATTTCCCGTTCACATTCTTACAAAGCTGCAGAATAAATTGGCCAGCTGCTCGAGCGGACTTATCGCGCAGCAAAAAGGCACTAACATTCCGAAGGCACTAATAAAGCAATGTACGTGTGTCCATCCGTCCATCCATGTGAGTGAATTATTTGTTAACAATCTTTTCCGCTTGGCCGCATAAGCAAACCGCCCGCGTTGGCAAGAAGCTAAGTGACATCAGTAACACGCGACTTGGCGATCCCATAACAACGAACATCTCGCGAACAGGAGGTCCGCTTGTGATCGTGTAAGTATTGTGCTGAGTGTAGGGTTATCTGTCAACCCTGTGGCAAACACGTTTGTTATGTTTGGTTTCTCTCTCTCACACACTCTCTCTCTCTCTCTCTCTCTCTCTCTCTCGCTTTATCTGTTTACTCTACTTCTTCATCTCGACTATTAGGGCTATTATTGTCTTATCACAAACACTATCCGTATCACGCACGCCCAGTTGTTTGCGTGGAGCCAGTGCGTCTGTCAGTTGAAGATGAGAAAACCATCCGCAATGTTCCCGATCGGTTGGTTGGTGAATTTCTGCGTGCTGTTCGTAGTCACTAGCAGCACGGTGTTGCCTCAAACCTCGGGCACAGTTGCCGGTCAATCCGGAGTGGTTATAACGCGGCAAACCTTGCAGAGCGAGCTGTTTCCTCTAACGATTATCCATCTGAACGACTTCCATGCCCGGTTCGAGGAGACGAACACGGTGTCAACGCGCTGTAAGCCGGACGAAGATTACCAATGCATCGGTGGTTACGCTCGGGTTGTCACCCGTGTTAAGTCTTTGCAGCAGGAATACGCCGATCGAAACCCAATCTACTTGAACGCGGGTGACAACTTTCAGGGAACTCTGTGGTATTCACTGCTACGCTGGAATGTCACCGCACATTTTCTCAACCTGCTTCCGGCTGACGTGATGACACTCGGGAATCACGAGTTCGAACATGGAATAGCTGGTTTGGTACCGTTTCTGGATGTGATCGAAAGTCCCGTGGTGGTGGCAAACATTGACGATCGCGAGGAGCCTACAATGCAAGGAAAGTACACAAAAAGTGTGGTGCTCGAACGTGGTGGACGTAAAATCGGTGTAATTGGTGTCATTCATCACCTTACCAACACGATGGGCATGACGGAGCGTTTGCGTTTTCTGGACGAGGTGGAACAGTTACGGTTGGAGATCGCTCGTTTGAAGGATGCAGATATTCAGCATATTGTAGTACTATCTCATTGTGGACTAGAGATAGATCGTACTATTGCTCGCGAGTTGCCAGATGTAGATGTGATCGTTGGTGGACATTCCCACACGTTCCTGTACAATGGTACTACTGATGGGTTTCCAGACGAAGCTGAAGATACGTATCCGGTTGTGGTAGAACATCCTGGTGGTCAAACGACACTGATTGTACAGGCCGCCTCCTACGCGAAGTATGTGGGAAGAATTACGCTATACTTCGACGAAGAAGGTAACGTGCGAGAATGGGAAGGAAATCCCGAATTTCTGGACGATACAGTACCGCAAGATCCGGAAGTATTGGAACAGTTGGCTCCATGGAGAGAGCAGGTGAATGTACAGGCCAACCGTCATATCGGTTACTCAGCTGTTACGCTTGCCAAACCCGACTGCACCCGGGGTGAGTGTAACTTTGGCAACTTTATCACAGACGGATACATCGACTACTTTGCGACGGAAGGACAGAAAGCACCAAAATCCGATCAGTGGACAGAGGTAGCGATTGCGTTCAACACGGGCGGTGGTATACGAACGTCACTGTTTGCTGGAAATCTTACGTTCGATGATCTTGTAACGACTGTACCGTTTGAGGATACTATCGACAGCTTTGATCTACAGGGGCGAGTGCTACTGAAAGTGCTGGAGCACAGTGCGAGCCGGTACGGCACGTACGACATGATGCAAATGTCGGGTATGAAGGTGACGTACGATCTGCGCCGTCCTGCCGGGAACCGGGTCGTCTCGGTGAGCTTAAGATGCCGCTTTTGTCGCGTGCCAAGATATGAACCGCTCGATCCGGAACGGGTTTATCGGGTAGCGACCGGAGCCTACATACGGAAAGGTGGCAGCGGATACACAATGATTCCTCAGTGGGCCACCAATTTGCTGATAGGGCCAGTCGATATTGCCGTGCTGGAGCGTTACGTACAAAAGATGACGCCCATCATCAGCGGAACCGATGGACGTATTACCGTTTTCGAGTGAATAGAAAGAAAGGTGGCTTGATTTTCGGTCTAAAACAGTATTGTGTTTAGAGTCTCATAAACTTGTCAAAATGCTAATGTTTATGTGTTTTTTCATTTGATTTACTAATACTAATATCATCAATAAAACCACTAGGATTTTGCCTTTTAAAGTACTAAATTAAGTGTGTAAGTATTTAGTTTAGACATTTTTAAGAGACCTTGGAGACTGTGCTCGTTTCCCATCAAATAGTTAAACCATCTAAGCTTTGCAGCATTTGCGTAAATTATGACGTCACCTTTCCCTCAAATGTTTGTTCAATGTCTCATTCGTGAAACGAACTATCTTTGGGGAGGCACCACTTTTGTTTGGAAGTTCTTTATGCGCTGTGGAATGCGCTGCCGAGATTTGGTTCCCTGCTGACACCGAAACGCTTATTCAATAGAACAGTGAATTCGTGCGCTAACGGTTCGACGTCATCCGTCGGGCAACTTCATCCCGCAGTACCGCATCAACATTTCGTTACTTTTCGATAGCTTTGTGATAAAGTTATGCTACATCAACATATCCAGCCTCCAGAGCGATTCTAAAAGGTGCTTTGCTTGGCTGCCAAAATATCAACATCGGCGGTTGGTGCTTCACGAACGCAACGCGAACACAATAAGGATGGAGCTAGAATTTGGCGCTAGTTGGAAGCATCTTCGCTAGCGGATGATAAAGTTCCTTGTTGTGCATTAAAAATTTCCACTCGTTTGGCTTCCAATTTCGGACGGAAAATGTAGGTGTCGTTTGTCGCATGGCGGGCATGCCGCCCCACTGGGGTGACTTTTGTTTTAGCTTTCAAAATTTGTTTCCAACTTGTTTGTTTGAATGGCGAACTCCACGGGGGAGGGAATGTTCCACAATGTTTCGCTTCCCGTGGAGGCTTTCGTCGAAGAGCTAAGTTGTGTTGAGGAGCATGGTGCGGCTTCTAATCAATATTGTAAATCGAATAAATTAGAGATCAAGGACACCAGTAAAATTTAATGTATTGTTATCGACAATAAATTGTTTTACTTAGCGTAATAACTGTTAAATAAATTCTAAACTTTATCAACCAATTACCAATACATGGTGCGGGCTGTTTGACAACCCTGCCAAAAATCCGCTCATTTTTCATGCCTTTCTCTCCGAAGCTTTCGCTCTCGCTAAATCAATCGGGCAATACAGTGCGTCTCGTATTTTATTCACCCTAGCTGTTTCCATTAATTACAATAAACATTGTCAAAGTGACAGCTGATTTGATCTTAGTAAGCAGTGTTTTCCTTTTGCCATGTTGAACGTTACAAATTTATAAATTCACTGACATCACTGGTTCGTGTGAAAATAAAATCAATATTCATATATTACTCCTCCTGCTCAGTGATTAGTAAAATGTTGAATATTAATTTAGTAAAACGTCGCACGTTGATTTAAAACATGCTGTGATTTTCTAAACACAGTTTTGTTGTCTTCCGCACCATTTCCACATGTTATCGATGAGCAAAACTGGCAACATTTATCTCACAAGCTCACTCTCTCTCTCTCTATGCTCTCACGCACCAAGTGCAACCGCACGAGCCGTGGCACGAAGGCTCCACGCGGCGCGTAAACAGTTCGTCTATAACCGTCATCGGTGTCGGGTTAGCAATCGTGACTACGGTACTACTGCCCTGTGGTAGGGTTTTCTTGTGTTGTGTCTGCGTGCCTGTTGTTGGCGTGTTCGCTGGTTTTCAGTACGAAAGAAACGGCGGTGCTACGTCGATTTTCTCCCGTTTTTACTAGAAAGCAAACGTAAGTGTCGGTGTGTGCCCCTGCGGCGGAACCAGTTTGGAGGCCGTTTTTCGTGGCTGTAACCAAACAAACGACTAAAATGGGAAGCAAGTTAGGCGAAGGGGGAAAAAAAGCGTACCAAAAGTGACCGTGTGCGTTTGGGGCGTGTTTTTTGGTAGTGACAGCTTCCACCTTACGTACCAAACCCTGCCATTGATCTGGTATCGACCATCCGGTTAGAGATTCGATTGTTTTTTTTTTCTCTCCTCTTCTTCGTTAGGGGTTTTGGTTTAAAGCTGAACGGCGTCGGGCTTTGGCCGCCAAGCTGTGGAGCACGGCCGTTGCGAACGTCAATAAACGCTGACATGCTAACGGGAATATTGGACCGGGCTCATTGCCTGATCGGGATGTTTAGGTGCTGGGGGTTTCGATGTTAGTTAGTGTCATTTGTTGAATTGTTTCGAAATTGGTTTTTCCGTGCTTCCTGACGCATTCCTCACAAATAAAAAAAAAAACTTTCGCTAACGCGATGGTTGTTGAGGTTACGTACTGTACGGTGTGTTTTGCTTAGTAGGCACCGTTACGAAGTAGCACGTGTTTCAATTACTCGTGAGTGATGGTTCGCGCGCGCCAAAACTTCGCACCGCGTGTGTCGCAAAGCGTGTGTGTCACTAACCTAGTACCGACGGAGCCAAACCGGATATTGAACTTTTCCCGCTGGTCGTTTAAGGGGTGCGTGCCCTTTTTCTCCAAACCTTCCCTCTTCCTTCTCTCTGTGTATCGCTCTTTCTCTCTCTTGCTCTTACGTGCGTGTTTGTGTCTGTGTGTGTGTATGTGATTTATTTTATTGGCAAAAAAACAAACGTCTCCATCCGATCTGTCCGACCTTCTCGCAGTGCTCTTGGCAAAGGGATTTGCTTCGAAATTAGTTTCTGTGGAACGTTTCGATGCAAATTAGTTTCGAACCTAAGCTTCCATTGCGGCCTTGCAGGCCCATGCGAAGCGAAGGTAGGAACGATCGGCTTAGCGACGGCCGGTTGCCCCAGGGGGCATTCCGTAGAGTGCAGCAAATGCAGTGATTTACGTGTTCCGCGCGTATCCGACCGTGGTTGCCGATTGCCGATTTCCATGAGAAAGTCAACGATACGTTATAGATAGAGCACAAGCGAAGGAGCCAAAAAAAAAGTCCCAACAAACTACAGCAAAAAAAAAACACACAATCCGGCGAAGAAAAGAAATGAACGAACGCAGACAAAACATACGCCGGCATACGAAACATACACAGCAGGAATGTACGACACAGCGAAAAAGAAGCGAAACACCGTTCATTCTCTGCGACCTGCAAAACAAACATCTTCTTCCCTTCACTTGCCAAGATCGTTCGTGTCGGGAGTTGTGCTCCGTTAGTCCGAAGAATTAGCCACCGACAGCCGTCGGCGAAGATTGTCCCACAGACCCCGGCGGGAGGGTTCCGTTACTCAAGAAGAACGGCTCAGCAACAAAAAAAAATACCCGGAAGTCCGCAGAACTTCACACTACACAACGGTTCATCGAACGGGCCGCCCAGAACTGGTTCACCGGGGTAAGTACTGCCAATATGGACGTTGCGTGTACCCGGGTAATAAGCTGGGAAATAAAGGCTGGGATGGATGGGTGAGGATGTCGAAGTTAGGTGGGATGAGTACTTCGACATCATCTTGGGCAAGTAATTTGCGAAAGTTTTCAAGCGCACTGTAAAAGTTGGAGAAAAATTCCTGACATTATGCTTGATGAGTACTTGCCCAGCAAACTTGTCGCTTTGCTAGAGATGTTTTAAACACTTTATAAAGCGGATATAATTATTGGAACTAATCAAAAGTCTTTATTTTTCCTAGAATATAGAGTATAGATAAGATTCATTCGATCAATGAGTGGAGACTTCATCGCCCAAGAGTGGCTCCACTTTTGAATAGTATTGAGCAGAATTTAAACGCACAACAAACAAACTGTTGCATTTCAGTGCAATACAATTAAAAGTTTGAAAAGTCCTTACCTCAAAGACCAAAAAAAGAGAATTACTTCATCACGGGATATTCCGGGGCGGGTTGGAATTAACGCACAACTTGCACAAGCTTAGCAATGAGTACAAATTATAACAACAAAACTTGACTTGACACCAATCCCGGTAGGACATTTGATCGTTTTGTGTCACCACGGTCACCACGCCACAAGAAGAAAGTACCTTTAACCCATCCCCATCAACATCTTGGGACGAAACAAGTCTAAAGTTACACACCCTTTGGTGTTTGGTGTAAAGTTAAAGCCACAAAACCCTCCCCATCCCGCTGGAGGTGTTGGTCTTTGCCGCTTCATCAGCCCCGGGACATACCCATGCACGCGTGTATCCTGTAGCGCTGTAGGAGATGGGAAAAAGTTTATGCTATCCCTTTAATCGAGCGCGCCATAGTCTCGGGAGTGTCGGAAAAGATACAATTTCAAAACCTCATAAATAGTATTACTCTCGAGTAATAGTAGTAGTGGTGGTGGTGGTGATGGTGTATTAGTAGCAGAAGATCAAGTTAACGGGATGCGAGTAAAAAAAAATAGGAATGCAAGAATAGCCTTTTGTTTACGTCATACTCACACACACTTTCCAGTTCAATTTGTGTTGGATAAACTTTTTTCATAACAGTGCACCATAAGATCGCTTCTTTTAGATTAATTTGAAAGTTTGTTGTGCTCAACAAACCGGTGGCTCAAATTATGGCCCCACTTTGTTCTGTGTGTCTGTGCTTCCGGATTTTTGTGTTTTGTTATTTTCCCTTTCCCGGACAGATTTAGTAGAAAGCTGCTGCTGCACGGGAATGGAATATTAAAATTAATTTACGAGATGTTTGCAGAAGAAATTTTATTGCTTTTTTTTGGTTTTGGAATTATGCTTCTCCCGGTTTTTCGTTTCTCTCCAATGCTTCACCACATTCACCGCGCGGGAAGATCTTTTGAATGATCGTTTTTTCTTTCTTTACCGATCGTCAGCAAACCACACACTCAGCGTCAATAAATCACTTTCCCAAAGCCCGTCAGCAAAATGGGCGCATCTTCCATTGGGTTTGTTTGGCCAATTCGGACCTCTTCTTTGTCATATTGCTTCCGAACGCTAATCGTGCAGTGATCACAATTCGCGATCCACTAGAAAGCCGCCGATATAGCCGGCAAGTGAAAGTGACAAGTTCTCTTTTTTTGCGCAACTCATGCGGCTACAATTGATCGAAATTGTTCGGCGGAAGTTGTGTATGGTTGCGCGAATGGAAATCCAAAGTAGACTTGTGGAGCAAAAGTTAGCCGCCCCGGGGTTGGCACCTTCTGTGCGTCATGGGGCGTACGAGTGAAAATGATCAACGTGTGAGACCGCTTGGTCAATCTTTCAAAGTTACAAACCGCGAAATCCAAACACGGACCAATCGAAGGCTATCGAACCGAGGTTGGAAAATGAGTGCAAAGATGATGATGTTTGGTGGTTGTCTCAAACGAAAAAAACCTCCACCGCACGGGAATTGGTATTGGACGACATAGTATTCGAATTGGAGATATCGGTTCTCCACAGAGGAGTCACCATTCCTTTCCAAATGTCTTAGGGGGGTTGGGTTTGCACACACAGAGCGATCGAATGTGGTATGTCCCGGAGCGACACTAGGCCAACGAACGGCCTAGTGTACCGATTCCGGAAATTCCATGTACCTGAACTCGTGTGTAAGGTGCCTGGTGGTGCCGGTGAGACTTACTTAACACATGGTCAGTAGTAGTGTTAATATGTCTCACTCTGTCTCTCTTTCTCTCTCTCTCGCCTTGTATTAACTGCCCAGTGTACGACTATACCCTGCAGCGTGAATGTTCTGTCCAAGCGTTCCGAAGGTCTTCGGCAAAATTGTGTTTTATAACACAAACCCCCTTCTACTCACGATCGTCAACCTCCAAGAATGATCTGGCAGATAGTGCCCCAATGTATCTGTAGCGGTGTTGAATAATCGTTATCCAATCGCTTCATACAGCGCGCGCCTCTGTCATGTTAACTGTCACTGTAACAAACCCGAGTTGCTGTCAGATTTTGGGCAAGGTCCTTTTGTTGAATGCTTCATTTTTAGAAACACAATTCGTCGTTCGAGAATGCGGAACGTATAGTGGAAAGCTAATTTTATCCAACCGGAGCATTTGATTGATCATCGTCGCTCTACGCATTGTTTGGTTTGTACGTTTCTGTGGAGGTCAACGCAGAGCGGACATTTTATTTTGGAAAGTGAGGTTATGTTGGACGCAAAATGGTTGGAGTTTATTAAACGCAAGCAAAGCGTGAGGAGTGGTGTCGTTTGGTAGTCCTTTTGGATAGATTACCTGGAGTATATCGTTTCTAATTATGCATATTTTCAATTCTTGGTAGTTTAGTGATTTTAATACAGGTTTCTACCAAATTCTACCAAATCTCCATTTAACTAGCGAATCTACACATCTCTTGTTCCCTATCATACAATAAAAGCCACATAAATCTCTGATAAATCAAGCGTTCGGTTAGCTTAATCAGTGCTATTTAAGGTTAAATAAATCGCACCGATATGCAACCAATTTCCTGCCCAGCACAACTGCTGCCATATCAGAACCTAAAACGCAGGAGCACAAACAAAAAAAAATACACGCTTTAACGTCATAAATCATGGAACGCATCGCTGATAATATCGGCGGTCACCCGTTTTGGAGGCGGTGGAATTAATTGAATAAATTAAATTAAAATGAATAGCTCCCAGTGACTGATGGGAAACGGTTTATAAACCGTTTCCTCCCCATTTCCCCCTTTTTGTCACCCTCCTTCTGATTTCCCTGAACAGGTGCTCACCCTTTTGGGATTTTGGAACACATTTTCGTCCATCGGTGGCAGGCCATTGGAGAACCATCACTGCCGGTGCATTTCCTGCCAATATTGCCGGTGTACTCACCGGTGTCTTGCCCGTGAGAACCATCACAAATTGAATCGATAAAAGTGAAGTGTTCTGGAGGGCTAACCGGCAGCTGCCCTTTTTTGTGTTGGATTGCTGGAATCACGAACACACACACACTCACACATCGGAAATGTCCGATAGCATTGGCTATCATCGCCAATGGCTCATTATTTATCAATTAATCATAGAACGACCGGTTCGAAGTTCGGCGTAAGCGTAAGCACTTACTGTCGCTTAATTAATCACACAGCTTCCCGCATGTCCGATGTGAGCTGGTTTGAGGCATTTACTAGGCCTTGCGACGCCTAATAAAGGCAGGCAAAAATCCACCAAATGATGATGATGGGACCTAGTAAAAGCAACTTGAGGCAGGGAAAAAAAATAACAAACCAATACACTGGGTTTGATATACTTGCTCATGAATTTTAACGAACGATTTTCCTCTCCGAAAAAAAAGGCTCAGTGGGGTTGGCCATTCGATTGACCATCCTCCACTTCCTGTCCACATACCTCCTCGTCCCTCTTCCCTTGGGAGCCGTTTGTCATTTCGCGCATTAGAAATCGATTGGCTTTCCGTTCCGTGCTCAATGAAGCGCGTTCGGCAAAAAGGCTGGGGAATGGGGAGAATATATTGCTTACCAGTATTCAAACCCAAACCCAGCCCACCCAGGGTTGGTTGGACAAACGGGCAAAAACGGGGGACCATCCTACCTATCCCACATACAAACAAGGCTAACATCGAAAGCAAATTGCTTCCATCTGGGAGCCCTTTTGCTCGGTTACTGGTGGTAAGGTTAGGTCCTTTTATTCTATCCCATGCCCATACACTTTTGGTTGACCTTTTTTTTTGTTGCCCCCAATGTGGCATATAGCGATTGCCTCAATCTCTTGTGCCGTTGCAGGACTGCTCGAGTACAGTCCAATGGCAGGCACCCTGTGGGTGTTGCGGGAATATAATTCGGTGCACTTCACTAGCGACGACAACCGGCAGATAAACGAAACGAGCGTTACGTGAAATGGGCAAGCAAGGTGGCCATTAGGATAAACATACACAAGATATTTCTGTGCAAAGGGAGTGCTATCGGGGGTGAGTGCCATTCGAAAAAGGGACTCAGCAAGCAAGTGTTCCGTCCATCCTTTACTTGCTGCTGCTGCTGCAAAAAAAAAAAAACATCGAATCCTGTCCCTAAACCGTCCACATAGCAGCAAACCTGGGATTACTTCCCACTTTTGTTGACCGAACCGCATCTCAAACCCGAGAGCTGGATCCTCTGATATTCGTGAGTGAGAACGGAATTGGACTGGACTAGCCGAGTAATCCAAGCGGTTGGCTTTTAGTGTACCGGAGCTCGATACACCAGAAGCGATGCTGTTGGGCACGTACCAAGCATACGCACAAACACGGGGGCACAATTGGTTGTTGTTGGGGATGGGAATATAAGATAAGACGTCATCGAGGCTGTCGAGTTCTTGGATAAATTCTAACGAACGCCGTATCTCGGTGCACCACTCAACACAGTGCTGATGAAAATGTGTGCCTCATTGACTCTGGTATTACTGTTGGCGGAAACTGGAACTCTCCTGCTGCAAAACGGTAGGCAAATTTCTGCTGCAATAGAAAAGGCCACCAGGCGAGTACTTTGCACGTTGTGTAAACTGTCCCCAAAAGGGAGAGCATCCTCAAGTATCGATCGTTAGAAGTGCATTCAAGTGTGTGTGAAGCAATTACGAGCGAACGGGTAGCTTTCCCATATATTTATGACGGAGGATTTAGAACCATTTCGATTATTAGAGAGCAGCGGGCGCGTGTGTTTTGGGTTGAACGGCACGCTGGAATCCGGTACATACACACACACACTCCGGTGCAGGTTGGCTTGGTGAAACGAGTTTTCCTAAAAAACAAAACCACTTCCAACCGGACCAGCCCTGGTGGTGGTGGTCGGCCCGGCAAAAAGAAACGCAGCCTTGCGAGAGTGAAGTCCTCGGACTTTAGTACGCGGTGGGGACTGGCTGTCGTAGCCGTAGTAAAGGCAAACCCTTCAACGATGTTTAGAGTGGTTGCTTGGCTGGATTAAATGTGGTGTCGATTTTATGGTGTGCCTGTTTATTTTTTTTGTTTTTGTTTGTTACTGTCGTTTATTAATGGAACGGACTAAGGCTGCGCAAGGTCGATCGGTTTCGTAGCGGTGTGTTGGTGATCGTCGCGATCGTTCAACGGCAGAACGAGATAGTACGCGCACTGTGTGTTTTTGTGTGTGGCGAAAGAGATGGTGTAGTTGTCGCGATTCGCGAAACAGCAACACACACTCAACACTTCTGAAACGCGTTTCCTAGGCTTTCGCATTCGGCCAGTGTTTTGTTGTTGTTGTTGTTTGTTGCTAAGATGGCGTGATGGAGCTACCGTGACAGTGGTGCTGGGGTCCAGTTTCCACCACGACCATGTCGTCGATCGTGCCGGCTCTGTTTCGCATTTTGTGTAGCTTAATTGTGTAATCGCTTGATGGTATAGCCGACGAGCTCAAGAAGTTTGTGTGCAGAAGACTCGACGGCGAGAACCTTGGGGACACTTGAACGCGACGACACACGCGGCTCGTGCGCTTCTCGTTTGCTGCAATGGCGTCTGACGACATCTGTCAATTTTTCCGCTTTGTTTACTTAGCGTGTAAGTTAGGTTAAGATGCATGCTGACCCCCTGGTGGCGGGGGCCACGTGGTAAACAGGCCAGTCAGTGTAATAGAAGCGACACTAGCAGTGACTTTTGCACCAACGGATGTAAACGACGCAGTGTAAATGACTGTTTTTGCTTGGTTGGCCACATACATTAGGTACGCGCGGGTGCCGCGGGTGTGTTAAATTGTTCCAGTTTTTTTTTCAGATAACTAATTATCATAAAATTCATCTTACTAATCTGTGTGTAACCTTCCACGTAGCACTTATTTTTGGCATGGTATAAGAATGAGAGTATTTTATTGCACTATTTCTATATCTTAATGATAATTCCTTCTTCGCTTCGCGGTCGATCGGTCGGAAGCAAGGATAATGATCAAGTAGTTCTAACACCCACCGTCCCTCAGAAATAGAAACCATTATATACCTTTTTGGGTGTATAAAAAAAAGGAAACCATGGAGCAGGGAGGACACGGCCCTCATAGCACGGGAAGGACATCCATCTGGTGTTAGTGTAAGTGTTGATGCGGCGTGATGTGGTGCACGCACATTAAGCGATTCTTCTGTTGTAGGTCAGCACAAATTACTATTACTAGACGCCCGCAGCCACTGTACGATTTCGATGACGTTCGCTAGATTTTGACCGGTGGTGGGCTGATTGGAAATGGGCAACACAAAAAAAAACTCCTTTTAAAAAATCGGCATCAAAAACGGCTACGATCTAATTAACGCGCTTAGAAGGTACGGCTGTGTGGCTGTGTTTTGTGTGTTGAAAACGATTTGTCACAACTTGCGGTCAGCTAGACGTTGATGAGCGTTGGGGTTCTGGTGCAGGTGGTGTTGGTGAATCATGCGTTAATTTAAGAAGAAGAAAAAAAAGGACATTGAGTTTCGCTGTCGATTTTGTCCCATCACAAACGGCCATTTGTCAAACCGGCTGCGAACGTCTGAAAGTGCTTGAAGGTTGGAACATTAAATTTTACACCGAAAAATTCCAGCTTACATCGGGAAGCTTAACCCCTTTTCAATTACGATTATTTGACCATTATCCTGCCGATTAAACGGTCCGCAGCACATTCCAGTTACAGACAGGGGGGGGGGAGTGTGTAAATCCAGTTACCGCTCAAAACTTCAACGGTTTCGGCTGACGAACAAAACCGCGAAGCAACATCTAATCAACCTCCAAAAAAAAAAACAACGCTTGCCCGACAGTTTTTCGGCAAAGGCAAATCCAATTTTAGCATAACCTCGCCGAGTTCGGCCAAATCCATCCGATTATCTTTGGTCGGGTTTTTTTGTGAGTGTTTTGGTTAGTGAGCCGCTTTTCTTTCTTTTATGCTTTATTTTTCCATTACCACCAAAGCGGCGAAAGCTTCTTTTTTTTTTTTTGGGCCGTACGAAAGGCACAAGATCATCCCGTGCTGTCGGTGGGTGTGGTGGGTGATCTCATCTGGACCGGGTTTTATTTTCCACGAATTCAACCGACTCGCCCGAACCGAAGGACCTCCGCTCTGCCAGAAGCCAATGTAATAAATTAGCTCTAATCCACTTCCGAGTGGGCGTTCGGAAGGTGGCAATCATGATGGCGGACCGGAACGTGCTGTCGTACCAGACAGTTGTGACGAAATTTGCTTTGCACTGTGCACTGTGCGGGTTTCGCTTTTTAAGATATTTATCATCGCACCAAACGGATAAGTCAAGCTAAGGGATGAAGCCACTCGGTGGCCATTATCGTTTGTGATGTCGCTTCCGTCGCTGGTTGGGTGGCTGGGATGTGAAAATTTCAAACCGAGATGAAGATTATCGGTTGGTTTTAATAAGAAAAAAGGTCCTAAAAATGGAGCACTACTATCGGCAATATTTTTCGTAAAATGGGAAAAATGTTGGATCATAGTTCCGTGTATGGTACGATCAGTTGTTTCATGGTTTTTAATGTTTCAATAACAAAATTAAATATCCAAAATCGTTGCTGCCAAAAGAGTTTCTTATGTAGCCATTGTTTATATCGTTTTAAATTAGTTTGAATGGATATTGTTAAAATAAACCTAAAATAGTTACTTTTAACCTTCTGTTTGTCCTTTCTGAGTACAGATTGTTTCAAATCGAACAAAAATCTTTACAAATGGTGGTTAAGAAGTTTTATTCTTCTCGTTTTTCAACATTTATAACACAAAATTACATGTTTTTCGTTATTTTTCATTTTTTGCAATAAAAATGATATTTTATATGTTCAATACATGAACTGAATTATTCTTTGAATGATAAGCAATTCCTCTTATTCATGGTTTTTGTTCTTAAATACTCTCCATATCTTAAATATTGCTGCACTTGCAGCTTTCTAACGAATCCTTCCAGAGCAGGCATCACATATATTTATAAAGTTATTTATTTCATACTCGTTTGCTACCATTTTTATTTCTTCACCACTTTCCGAAACTAGGTAGCGAAAACCAGGTCCAGACTGGTGGTTATATTTCGGAGGTGTTTCATCGGGTGTTGCGGTTGCATAATTTATGATCCTCATGAGCGTGATTATTTGTGCACCCCACCCCACCCGTGTGAACCCACGTGGTACGACGGAACGGGAAGTGGATAAATAGATGGTATTTCTCTTGCTTTTTTTGTTGTTCCTTTTCCGCCCTTTCACGTGGACGGCGGGAAAAAAAGCAATAAAAAAGCGCCCAAAACCAAACACGAGCAGCTCACAGGAAAACACACATAAAAAGCAACCTTATGGCGTGTGGGTAGTAGTATTAGTAGTTGTAGCGTAACGGGAGGACACACGCCGGAACGCTAGACGCGAAAGATGCGAAAAAATAATGTGTCCAAACACCCCACAACAGGACAACCCAGGTTTTGAATATGTGCGATGTGGGTGAAAAACAAAACTGAAACGACTGACAGCACACCGGTGTGTGTGTGTGGATAGGAAATCCAATTTTCATCACACTTTCCCGTACCCGGGGAGGTTGGCCCATGTACGACAGGGACACGTGCGTTGGTAACATTTGCTCATAATTCGTGCCCGAGCGCTGGGAAACAGCAAAAGCATAACCATTGGATCAAAGCAGTAGCACTGCCGGTGGGTATGTTTGATCCTGCTGGGAAAACTGGTCGATCCCAGAGCGACCGACCGCTGGGTGGATGATAAAATGAACGAGCTGATGGGTAGCGCTGGCACTCGTCTAGCTTGCTTGACTGCAGAGCGCAACATCCTCACGCCCTGGGAACGACGATTTTGCGCTGACTGACGGGTGGATTCAAATTTTACGCCTTCATCCCGTTCACAGCATGGAAAAAAAGGAGGTGTTGGGAACGCAGACTACCCCCTCAAGGTCGTCTACCAACCATTCCCGGTACGGTACGATTCCAACCCGACAGGGGCATGGAAACATTTAGGAATGCAACGACCGAATGCCACCGAGCTTTTGTAAGGGGTTGGGAAAGAATTTGCACGACGGCTTGGTACGGTTTGGTCGGCAGGATGTGTGCGATGCGTACGGTTGATGTTTCAGCTTGTATTTTAAACGGAACATCCTCACCACAGCGTACACGGTTCGCTCACCCGATGTATTGATGTGCTCCAGCTAAGGTTTGAAGGTTGCTTTCAGTAGTTTCTGCTTAGTGGAACTTTAATTATCGTTTACTGGATGGTTTAATTACTGCAGTTGATTATCGGATCGAGACGTAAAAACGGTTTCACTTATTTCGGTTAAGACGGATGATTATGAAGCAAACGAATATATTCACTTGTTTTACGTCGGTTGAAAGTATCCTAGTGGTTCCCAGAAAGAAAACCAAAAGAAGCAATACAACAATAAGCAAGCGTGAGCAACTAGAGATGGGACTGACTTGAGGGAATTCAATCAGAATGAGTGAACTACAAGAAGAAGTTTACGCTTACATGAACGAGAACTCACTCGCATAGATTTGAAACATATAATTTTAAACACATTCGTGAGCTCCTTGTTGCGAACAAGTAACTCACAATCCAACTCACTCATGAGTTAAATAATTCATTAATGAGCTAAATCGCTCTAAATGAGTTGAATCACCAAACTATTAAAAGATTTAAAAAACTCTTTCTGAATGTTCCTTGTAGCCAACTAAGAGAACGAATGTGTCCTTTAATGTGTAACTCAATAATATAACTTTAAACCTTTTCCCTTAACAATAATAAAGTACATACACTATGTCCAACTAAACACCAATACATGGTTGACAAACAGTAAATTCGCAACAGTTTAATAACAACACGCTAGAAACACGGTTAGCTTCATAAAAAGCTTTTCAGTTAATTGTGCGACGGTGCAAATTCATTACAGTGCACCGGGAAATTATGCAGATACATCATAATGCAGGCTAACTGCATCTGTCGCCCAAACCACCGGATTGTGGTTTACGCGCTCGTACACGCGAAACATGCAAATGCTCGAGTTGCAACAGCAAAAAAAATGGAAACGAAAAAAGACACACACTTCACCGTAGTCCCTGGCTTCTGGCTGCTGTTTCCTAGTCGGTGGTTTTATTTTGTTTGTGCCTTTTTTTTGTTTTTGCTCCACAACATCCGCTACGCACACCCGCCAAAGAAGAGTCGTAGAGCAAAGCATAAAAGGTTGGCAGGCGGAAAACAGGGTGTGTGAGCGTATCGGCCGAACGGTGACGGTGACGTTATTGCTGGGCGTGTGTAGGCGGTGGCAAACTTTTGACAGCGGGATGTGTACATCAGTGCCTGGACGGAAACGGAACCTTTGCCAGGTGGTGTCGCTGGCAGGAGGAATGAATCCTTTCGGGCTAAAGCATTGCCCGTTGCCCATAGTGCTGCAAAGCGCCCTATCAGGTTCGCCACAGGAACGTTGGAGATGTTGACGCGAAAGCGGAGGTTTGAAGAGGTTTTTAACTGGTGGGAAAGTATCGTGTGAAGTTGGCATAAATTATTTATGAATAATTTCAAGTCTACGTCCACCGACTCTCACCGGGCGGCGCATCGTTGCGGTTGCGCCACCGGATCCATCCGCTCGACGGGTGACAGCCGAGCATTTTGGCATGTTGCTCTTTCTTCTGCTATTTTAAATCCAAAGCATTGCCAAAAACACAAAAAAGCGCTAACACTGTCAGACGAAAGCAAAACAACAGCGAAACACTAGATGAAAGCTTGCTGCCACTGTCAGAACGCCAACGCGGTACACTTCTTGCGCGGGACAGCTTCCTTCGACTGCGTCGTGGCAGGTTAAATGTTTCGTTCTGCTAACGCAGAATGGGGGCCGCACACGGCACAAGCCAAAAATCTGCTCAATCCTTTGGGAAGAATGTTTTTAGCGTGTACGGGACACGGACGTTGTCATGAGATCATCGTAAGCTAGACGGCAAATTTAGTCCACACGGCACGTACTGGATGAGAAAACAAAACCGATCTAGGACAGTTGCATGCTACCTAACATCATCCTTCTTGGGACTTTATATCCAGGCACGATGCTTCGTTCCATTCCGTACACCAGCAGCGCCAGCCGTGCATCGTTACATTTTTGGGTTGCATCAAAAGGATTGCTAATAAAGTAGCATTCTTACTGCAAGGGAGCACAACAACAGCGAAACAAAAAATCTACCAGGACTCGGTCCACCGAAGGACATAAAACCCATTACATCCGGCTGGTTGGCGCACACTGTAGCTTTGTGAAGCAAATCTTACAAAAGAAAAGCAGCTGGTTAAAAGCTAAAGTTTCTGCAGTATGGAGAAACCAAAAAAAAACCCACTGCACTCTTTTTGTCTTGGCTCACTTTTCAATCTCGGTCGCACTGTTTGTCAAAGTTTAAATCGACTTTCGAAACTTTACACTTGCCGTTACTCGCCAAGAGCACAGTGTTGAGGATTGAGGAAATGAAAGGATCAAAACAAATGCAACATTACAAAAAAACACACTACTATAAACGCCATTATTTACTACTAAAAGAAAGCTACAATGAGCTAATGAGCTTTTCAACTAGTTTTGCGCAAAAGCAGCTCCCGTAAATGGCAGCGTAAGTTCTCGTTCCTTTTGACAGTTAATTAGTAACTGTCATTAGATCTTTCCATCGCACGAGCGCTCACACACATACACTCAAGCACATGCTGAGTGCATTTGGCAAAACAGTAATCAACAATTACTTTTTCTCCGACGTTGCAGCTTACAACGCAGGAATTATGTTACTTTAAATCATAGTTAATAAGCTGTTGACGTTTTTTTTTGTTACTGAATAAAGCGCGTAACGGAAAAAATGGAATAACATAAAAAATCTAATGAGTAAATAACTGGCGGTAAAAGTGAAATTACTGTGCTAGTGGAAATATATTTCATACAGAGAGAAGGAGAGAGAAAAGAAGGAAATAATAAACACAAGTTTAGTACTTGTCGTTGCAACTCCACGATTGCATTCCACTGTGTAGTCGCTAAAGTCGCTGGAATGAATGGTACGGTGGTTGTGGATTAAGTTGCCGGTGGGCTACAATACTCCACTTTCCCAAAGGATATGGATTGTGGAAGGATTAGTTCCTTTTTTATGGTCGCAGCGCTAAGTAAATTCTACAAAAGTAAACGCTTTCAATTGTAGCATTAAACCAATGTTAAGAATTTCTTTATTAAACGCTGAAAGCTTCAGCTAGAATACGTTAGAAGTGGTGAAGTAGAAAGTAGAATACGTTAGAAGCTTTAAATGTGTATTTATCTTTCACTGGGTTACACTACTGTTACTAAATATTCCAATCATAATACATAAAATAACACCAAAAAGCGGATCACTCTAAAGAGAAGGATAAATGTAGCTCACTTAAAAAATAAAAGAACATTTTACAAGTGTTTATCAATCGATTCATCATCATCTTACCGATATTTGCTTGAATAGAAGAGTGACCATATTAAAGATGAGAGTGAAACAAAGTAACCCACGCTACAGCCACTCTCTAACACACAAGAGGAAAGCTTGCTATGTTCAACGGCACGTTTCGCATGTTGCTGGAATAACTCCATTCTATTTACTGAAAAGCTCTGCATGAGATAATTTTCCAGCTATACGGTTTGGCCTTTTTTTCAGAGATAAAAGAGATAATTTTCCAGTTCACCTACAATTGGATGAAATGATTTTTTAAAAATTAAAATACAAATGGTTTTAGGGACACATAATTGACATTTCACTCTAAATAAGTGTATCGTCCGTCGTGATATATTTTTTTCTTCAAAAATAATAAAAGTTTACAACTGTTATAATAAAATTAAAAAAACAATCCCTGCCGATAGTACCATTTATATTACCACTGTACAGTAACTGATCTAATCGACTGCATTATGAGCTCCAATCGGTACACCGTATGTTGGTCGAATAAAATAAACTCACAATGTTCGGTCATGTGTGGCAATCCTCGGCGTGGAAGGAAGCCGTACGAAAATGGATCTCATTTTTCATCATTCATCCTGCACCATAAGACGCGATCATTTATTTTCCGTTATCGCTATCGGTACGGCGGTGTGCGTGTTTGGCACAGAGAAGGAAAAATGCTGTGCTTGGTAATTTAAAAATATTAGAACCAAAGCAAAACTCTGTTAAAACGGGTAAGCGGGTTTGCAGTAAATCTCGGCTGTTGCGTACATATGTGTGTGTTTATTTTGTGCGATACGAAGGGATAAAACAACACTGACAAAAATAAATAAACAAAAAAAAAACCCACACATACCCTTTTCGGAACTTTTATCATCCTTCCGCGAAAGCGTTAAACTGGTACACGCGTCCTCTTTTCAAGTAAAAGGAGCAAAAAAAAAAGATTTTCGGAACTCGGACCCTTTAAAAAAACACACAACCTTACACACACATCTTGCAGCAGGAAAACACTCCCAGTTGAAAATTATCCATTAATTTAATGACACCACCACATCGGCGGCAACCATGTATGTGTGTGTGTGTGCGCATTCTAAATCCGGCAACGAAAGGGTTTAAACGGACGCAGCCGAAAAGTGGCTGGGTACGTACTTGGTACGTGGTACGATGTCAATAAAACAGTGCGGGCCATATTATGCCACACCAACGCATCAATGAGGGGAAGGTTCGAAGGCTGGGATAAAAAGGCACACTTTCGCTCACGTGCCCGGAATTTGTTTGTTCCCGGAAAAGGCGCCACAATTAATAATTCGCAAATCGTCGTTTTGTTTTTTTTTTGTTTTTCTTTTTGCTTTGGGAGGAACATTCACATTCAGTGTGGCGCACTCGTGTGTGCGAAAAACAAACAAAAAAAAAAACAGGAAGCTTGCTAAGAAAAGGAAAACGTTGAAAACTCACACACACCACAATTCAGTGTGAGCATTGCAAAAAGATCACAGTTGACTGCAAAAAAATGTAAAACACCAGCGACTCCGTGGCACACTTGGATCTTCCTTTCATGTGAGCCGCGCTTTCGCGGGCGGGTGTTCGCGTTCGTTTGCTAACCGTTCGCTGGCAGCTTAAAGGACCACCTTTGCCGCATCCTCCGCAGGATGCGCACGAAAGCACGCCGAACCGGAATATAGATAAATAAAAATGTAAAATAAAATAAACAAATGCACACTTGCGTAGTGGCGCTAGGATGAATGCTTCGGTTGTGGTTTCGCTGATGATAAAGTACTTGGGAAATAAAATAAAGCATACAACCACCACCACCACTATACCCTCCGGGTGCATCCCTCCTCCCGGGGGAGCTTTCCATCGATGTTTGGGGTATATACTGTTCAAGCGGGATGAAAACAAAAATGCTGAATTTGGTGGAAAATGCTCTCTTCGTTTCCTTTTTTCGGGCAATGATGAGCGACAGAAAAAGAAAAACAAACCATCCTCCAAAAAAAAAAGGTTGTTTTCCCCGATTTTTGTTTTTCCTCTTTTTTTGTTTTGTTGATGCTGTGAATTATGCTCCCGATCCTATGTGCACGTTGTTGTACACTTGGCGGCGTACCGTTTATTGTTCGTTGAACGTGAAAAACCATGAATTGAATAACCTGGAATCTGTAGGGTAGGGAGGGTGGAGTGGTATGGACAAGTGTGAAGGGGTAAGGGTGGTAAGCGATTTCCTTGCCTTCCTTTTTCCACAGTACTACTAGAATTTTTCACAACTTGTACGTGTACGTGTGTTTGTGTGCGCTTTTTGTTTTCTGTATCACACACCGGTTAAAAGTGGCGTTTTTCGTTCGTCGCACTTCGACGAAACGAAAGCTTTTCGGTGAATGTGTTTTTTTCCCTTTTTTGCCCCATTGAGAGTTTGGTAGAAGGTAGGAAAATGGCACCCGGGGGAGGGGTTGGGAGTTTCAAGTGGGATGATGGGGTGGTGGTATGTGAATAAAAATTTATGACTTATTTATTTATGCGATGATGTACGCGGAGGTGAAAATACTTTCACACCACCCACCGGAAAGACATACATACTCCAACTGGCGGGTGGGTAAATCAAGGGGAAGCCACTGGTGGAAGGAGGAAAGGGAGGGAGATGGGGTTGTTTTGATGATGCTTGGAAATAGGTGCAATTGTGAATTTATTTGCATCCGATGCACACTTCTAGTGAAGTCGTGCGTTTAGTAGAGTATCGAAATGAACTTATCCCACCTCTTCATCGTTCATCGATGGTTTAGAAGCTCGTTTCTGGCAGTGATGATTTATTTTGCTATTCTATTTGTTACCAGTTCTCGTTAATAAAGTTTTGAAAAATATGTTAAAAGAACTGAGTCGTTTAACGCGTTGAGTACCGCTGTCACTCACTGTATGTCAACAAAAGCCACTCATGGCGTCGTTCGATCATGCAATGAACCATGTTCGTTCTCCAATAATTTATAGAACAGAGTTTTCCACATTTCAAAGGACTTTATGTAATATTTTTCAAATATTGCTACCATTGATACTGTTTATCCCCGCAACCTATCAAACGCACTCGCTAACAATGAATCACCTCGAAAATGGACAATATTATTTGTGGCCGCTTGACAAAAGTCCCAAAAGGTTTACCACAGGGGCGTTCCGCTATACACTCACACAACCCAGACGCTTAACGTGTGGAAAACTTCTTGCACAGCATCTTTCCAGTTGCTAGTGTTTGCCGGAAGAGTTTCTCTCAAGCACTGTTCTAGTGAGCGTTGCGGTCGTCTGATCTGATTTATACTTCCGCCTCTCTTTTTTTTGATCAGCCTCAATAGACAAAGTTTTGCACTCGGTTGGAAAATTGTCTGGTTCAACCCAGCGATGAAAAGAGATTGGATGCTTGGCGAACTATTTCTGCTTGACCTTTTTTTCTTTTTTTGATTCTGCCAAAATAGTGACACTCGATAATCCACCGTATGCAAAGGCGAAAAGTTTACACCCTTAGCCATGGCTATCTACGCACAATGGCCAACGACCGGGGGGAATAAGACTGGTTTAGAGCTGGGCACAAGGGAAAATTGCCATTTAAAATTCGATTCATACCGAACAGAACATCGGATTCATTCAACAACGAAGACAGGCGGTTTCTGTTGCAGTTTGTTCCCTTTTTTTGTTGCTCTTTTCACCATTTTCCTTTGCAGATTTTCTTCTTCTGGAAGGTTCGGTGGATGACTTCCGTAGTTGAAGATCCGGTCGAATTTTGCAAGCAAACCGTGTTTCTTGATTTGCTTTTTGGGCATTATCGATTTTTTTTTGATGATTTTCAATCATTTTCCTTTCTTTTTTCCCATCGCAACTGAAATTTTCCCCTAAGGTGGAAAATGGTAAGCAGCTACAGAATGGGAAAAACGAGCGAAAATAATGGTGAAAAAAATCGTTTGATAAGAACCACAAGTGAATCTAAGGTAAACAGCGAAGAAAATGTGAGATTGATACAATGAAAAAACAAAAAAGAAGAAGAAGAAGAAGGATTTCCATCATGGCTGTGTTCTTCAGTTTTCGTTCACCTTCTGCTGGAAGCCGTTGGGCGCAAAATTTCTATTTGCATTGCTGCTGGAAGCAAGCAAGGATCCAATCGCACCGTCAGTTAGTCGAAAAGTAGAACCGGGAACGATTTGCATGATACTTCACCACCTTCACCATTCTCATTCCTGGCACCGTGCTGGCAGTGGCCTTCGGCTCCTCCATCTGTCAAATCAGCTTGCTAAATCTATGAAGACATTCTGTTTACATCGATCCCGCCCAGCCCGAGCGAGTGACGATCCCGGTGTACTTTGTGAACCAATGATCCACCAAACGAAGGTGTTCGTGCATGTTCTGCCAAGGTCTACACAAACGCTTGCGATTCCTTATCGCACCTTCGGGAAAGCGAGACATTTAAGTCGTTTGATGATTCCAAGGTGCGGGATATTGAGTCACGTTGTCTTTCTCGGCCTTTGTTAGAGTTTTGCAG
The DNA here is from genome assembly GCA_018908115.1 of Anopheles rivulorum. NCBI lineage: Eukaryota > Metazoa > Arthropoda > Insecta > Diptera > Culicidae > Anopheles > Anopheles rivulorum. The sequence continues at coordinate 16,000,512 of STHB01000004.1, forward strand.
CTGGGATAAAGATTGGCCAAAGGAGCCGGATACGAGGGATGATGATGAAGGGAACAGCAATCTTCGACAATGATTTGCATTGAGCTTTTCCCGGAAGCTACCCGGTGGTGTCGTCCCCGAGTGTCGTCTCGGGTGTCGTCGGTGTGCCCGGGAGGCGAACAAGTGTCGCACAAGTTTAAATTCAATCTGTCGCTTTACGTCTAGACCGGCGGGTGCTGTTCGCTGTTGGGTCTTTGAAAAGCTGGCCATGTGGGTTGGCCAGGAAATAGTTCATTTGTGGCATCATCACGTGCACCACAGGTCTCCGTGTATGCGTCCGTCCCGGTCGGTAATGGTGATTGACCGACTGGTTGGTTGGTTGGTTGGGTTTAATTGAATTTTCACCCTCAAAGGACAACCGTCCGGTTTGCACGGACGGAATGTGTGTGTCCCGACAATAATAAGAGTGTATTCCGCTTCCAACAAAAAGTTCCAACATTCCAGCCATTCTTTTTTAGTGCTGGTGGACGTCTAACGACCCTGTCACCCTGCGGTAAGACTGCGTCGGGATGTGGGGCAAGCAGTGAAAATGACATAGAATTGTCATTGGAAGCAAGCACTTCCGGACAAGTTCTAGACAACTTACCACCGATATTGCATACGGCGAAAGTTGGTCCGTTTTACGGGCTGGTAGCACTTTCTTACCGGATGGTAGCGCAAATTGAACGGGATAGTTTTCTTTGTACAGCGTTCCGGTTGCATTCTGGAATGGATCTTGTTATAGCATCCATTTGACAAGATTGGCTAGTTGTTCGAGGCGATGGCCAAGTTCTTGCCGAGGTAGAAGCTGACAAAGTTTGCTATTTCGGCTGGGAAACACCCCAAACTCCTGGCGAAAGTTACTCAGGGAAAGAAGGGTGGATGGAAGAAGGGAAGGGTGGCAGGGGGAGGGAAGTTTCTCAATGCCAGAATATCTCAGTTCCAATAACTTTGTGTATGTGTGGATAGATGGCATCCAGCGAACTATCCTATCCACAACAATACCAAAACACTCGATACCCGAGTACCGCGATGTCCTCGAGCAATGGTCGTAGATCATTCCCCGAAATTCCACAACCCCGGGAGCAAAGCCCTTGTTTGTTGAGGTAATAAAATGGCAATCTCGTACGCTGGTGAGTGCTTCTCATACGCCGCTTCGGGACGTTTTATTACAGTCCCGGCGCAGTCCCGCTCGTCGATCTTGTACCGGGATTTTCTCACCCTAGCGCCACTCCATTGGTCGCATTCCCCGAGCCCCCGAATGCCTCCAGCTATTTGTCCTAATCAATGAAGATGGCATCGTCTATCCCCGGATCGACGGCCCGGATGAGCTGGATTGCCGGTTGCCAGTTGCCTATTCGTTTTCATTAAATTGCTGCAATAAATTAAGATATCCGTATGGATAGGATTTACGCGTCG
>STHB01000004.1:16011025-16075138 GCA_018908115.1 Anopheles rivulorum
GTGGTGATTTCGCTTCACCACTAGAAATGCATCTTTTTCCGGTTGATTACTGCATCCAGCCTGCAAAACAGCCGGATTATAGCCGGATCTACCACACATGTTTTACGATCGAAGACGATGACCTGAACCGCAGACCGGTTTTGCTAGCGGGTATACGGCGGTCAATCCTTTCCATCTGGATTGAGTAATCAGCGATGGCCAGTCTTCGGCGAGAGCTCGAACATTGCGGTCCGGTCACAAAGTGTGTGCAGTGTGGCGCGTTTATACATACTGACGCTGGAAGTAAAAGTCTCATGGCGTGACGAAATCGGGGAACGTTGTATCGTTGTTTCGATCGAAAGATTCCGCCGAAAGGTAGTATTAAAGTTGTGACCTAGTTTTGTGTTTTCGCTGAAACTAATATACCACCGCTAACGTGTCACAGACAAACTAAGCTAATACTTCTCTACCACAATTTCTTTTCTTTGCGCTTCGTTTCAGTTTCTCCTGTGCTCGGTGCGTTCCAAGTGAGAGGTGTGAAAAGTGAAAACACTGCAGCATCCAAGTTGGCGGCTATCGAATTCCGGCGTGTAGAATTCCAATGCAAATTATATACACAAAACAAACGCGTCGTTAACGAGAGAGCAAGAGAGAGAGAGTATGACTGTGTGAACGAGAGCAATATTGTTATCATGTTAAAAGAGAGTGTAAAACGCAGTGCACACATGCAAAACAGTTTATAGAAATTGGTTAAGTCAATGTTTATATTGTGTTTTGTGTTTTGCAGGTTTTTAGTGAGGAAAACAAATTAGCCCCGTGTATCGTCGATTGGTTCGAATAGCTGGAGAAATTAATCAAACCCGTTTCATTCACATGAATGAGCTTACGGTGCGTGTTTTTTGATAATGACGTCACGAGCGTCACGTCAAACAAGAAGTGTCAATAGTGTCATCTAAGTGGACCCCGTAAGTGAAGCATTAGTGAAGTGCAGTAAGTAGAAAGTGTACGGTGCGCAAGCTTGGAAGCACATTCTGACACCTGATGAATGTAATTCTTGCTTCAAGTCCGTTATAACGAACGTGTAACCGGTATCTACTGTTCCGTATCTTCCGGTGACACAAGTGTCAGTGATTCCCACACAAAAAAAACGGCGGGAAACGGTGTTGGTGTGCGTGTGTGTTTTTGCTGGATTTTCACATCAAACGGATTCCAGTGACAGTGCGTTCAGAACCCAACATCCACTGTTCATCAGCAAGTAGTGACTCCAAGCTACAAAAAACAAAACAGCCAACACATCCAAGATGAATGGTTTCCGAGTGCTAAATTTTGCCCTGTTCGCGTTCTGCTTTCTCTGTAAGTAAACGGTCACAATTTTATTTTTTCCTTCCCTTACGGTCCCTTCTAACCTGTTCCCCCCCCCCCCCACTACACGAGCATTTGTGAGTTCCGGGGGTGGAAAGATTGCCGAAATATTGTGCAGGAAATGCCCGAAAAGCTCCCATAGAGACGTCCCCCAACACCGGTTGACTCCTGTTTTGTAGAGGCAAATCCTGGCCCGGCCATCAGCTCGCTTCCAAAGCAACTGGACCACAGTTTCCATCTCGCTGGAGTTCCATCCCCATCTGCAGCGTAGAGTATCCCGCAGCGATCCATTTCCCTTTTTTTTCGTTTTTGGTCCTCCAAAGTTCCGTCTCGTTGGGACAGTGTTTTTTTTTGTAGCCGTAGGATACCGGTTCCGGTGCTCTCTTTCTTTTTGTTCCCTTTTGTTGATGGTGTTGGGTTTTTGTGTTTGCTACTGTGACTGGATTGCATACTGGCGTTGGAGAATGGCGTTGCGTGTGAAGGATTGTCTTCGGTAGAGATGACGTTCTCGCTCGCTCGGCTGCTTCCTGATGAACTTCCTTCCTGCAAACGCTGCTTCAAACTTGGTTTAGCTTGCACTGCCGTGGCTGCCACTCCTTACAACAGCAGCCAAACTATGCCAACGAGCTATTTGCTCGGTTTGCTCTAACAATGGGTTTTGCTTTTTCGGAACCGGGTATATCTAGAGCTTTTCTAACCCTAATCCCTGCAACACCATATTGCCCGCATACAGGCGCGCCAATGAGCGCTTTCCCGTTCGTAAGATCTTCTACCGGTACTGACACTAACAGTATGCATTCCTGCTTTTATATTCGTTTCGTTTGCCGACTGATTTTGTGTACTTACACTTCCCTTCCTGCACTTCGCACACACACACCTGACACCCATCCCATCCAGAGCTGCCAGGAGCCGTGTACCATTGGGTGGGTGGGTTGAGATGGTACCGGGGACACAACTTCAAACTAACTGCACTTTCGCTGCACTTTGCACTTACGCCGATTTACCATGCGCTTTAGCATCGCAAAGTGTCGCGTGCTATTTCGCTGCTTCACAGTCATCCCTCACACACATGTTATTCGGTGCACATTGTTTTCCTGTGAGTTACTACTCTCTGCTGTGAGTGCTGTGTTTGCGTGTCATTTTACACTCTTTTTTTTCTTTCTTTTGAATTCGCTTGCTTGGTCGGGCGCGAACAATACTGAATAATTTTTGTTTCTCTCTTTCGTGTGATGTTGTGTTTTGTTCAGCATCAAAATGATTCGCATCCATTTTTGCCGACCGTCAGCACACCAAAGCTTGTGGGTTTGATGTGGTTTATGTGCACTGCTGGGTGCTTTGGCCGCTTTGCTTTCGACAGCTTGCAAAATGTCACCGAGAGAATGCGAGATGCGTCTTTTGGTAATGCATTTTCCGTTTTTGTTACAGCGTTGGCTGGTTTTCCTATTTTCCACACGCTTACCCACGGACAGACGGCGTTCGAATAGAGCACAGGAGCACAGGAGATTGGCCATTTGTTCTATCTGCTTCACTTTCCCGGTTCGAGTCTTTCTTTTGCTGTCTTAGATGCAGGAGTAAGATTCGCGTCTTAGCGTCAGTGGAAAATAAGACTTTGTGACATCGGACTGATGCGGTGCGGCGTATGTTATTTTGTTACTGTGCTGCCCGGAATGTTCGTTTACGATGAAAAATTGCTTCACGCTTTGAAAATTGATCGATCGTTTGCGCTGTAACGATCGGACTGTAGGGGGAAATGGGATTCTTCCTTCTCATTATTTTACATTCTCCTTTATGGTATCATTGTAACAAACTTGTTTTTACATTTATTGAATTGGTGTAAAGTTAATATAATTTAAATACAGTTAGTTACTTTTAATTAACTTTGAAAGTGATTTTATCCCACAGAATTTGATTTGAATTTAACTTATATTTCTTGCATATAATTTCTACTTGAAAATGAAATCTATATTATTTATAATTTTCATATACATTTATTATATAATTTTGATGTTTTTAATTTATAAATTTGCATCATTTTCTCACAGAAAGACTTATTGAATTTAAAAAAAAATGGTAAAAAGATCTATTTAAAGAGTGACATTTTGTGGTACATGGCTATAGTTCCATAATTGTATTTTTATTACTAAGGTTAATATTTTATTGGGAAATCATTTTTCAACAATATTATTCTTCTTTTAGGATATTCTGTTTAACTCTTCACATTTCGCTTTACATCGATCGTCGTTCTTGAATTGCTTTCCCTTGTAATGGATGACTTATGCGGATGATGGATGAGTTTGGGGCACGTTTATTAAATAAACAAAAAAAAAAGGCACATTGTAGTAAACTCACACTCCTCTATCAGCAAAATATTTCTCATGATTTCTCAAAGCTTGGTGCAAATGCCCAGACTAATAGAAAGTGAAACATCATTCCCACTCACGCACACTAGCCTGCTCGGTGCATGTTGTTCAAGTACGGCACCGGCATGCAGCACACACTGCAACGATGAACCTTACCGATGCCCTTACCGATGCAAACCCGGTGCATGGGCCCGTGCACCAACCAAACCTACGCAATGCCGAGTCAAGTTTCGCGGTTTTGTCGGATTCCGTTCCCACCCAATGATGTGTGGTCACCTTTGGTGCATCGTAGTGCATCGACTGTAACCTTGCGTAGCCTTGTGCGCTCGGTACACATCCAGCCCATGCGTACGATTGTGGGTGGGTAAGTTTAATGGAAGATTAATTAAGACCTGGCTTTGAGACCAAGAGCAAAGCCGGCAAAAGCGTCATGTGATGCCGAGCTGAGTACGTTCATATGGGGAATGTTTCATCGCTGAAATTAGAGAGTCAACNTTGTATTTTTATTACTAAGGTTAATATTTTATTGGGAAATCATTTTTCAACAATATTATTCTTCATTTAGGATATTATGTTTAACTCTTCACATTTCGCTTTACATCGATCGTCGTTCTTGAATTGCTTTCCCTTGTAATGGATGACTTATGCGGATGATGGATGAGTTTGGGGCACGTTTATTATATAAACAAAAAAAGGCACATTGTAGTAAACTCCCAATCCTCTACCAGCAAAATATTTCTCATGATTTCTCAAAGCTTGGTGCAAATGCCCAGACTAATAGAAAGTGAAACATCATTCCCACTCACACGCACACTAGCCTGCTCGGTGCATGTTGTTCAAGTACGGCACCGGCATGCAGCACACACTGCAACGATGAACCTTACCGATGCCCTTACCGATGCAAACCCGGTGCATGGGCCCGTGCACCAACCAAACCTACGCAATGCCGAGTCAAGTTTCGCGGTTTTGTCGGATTCCGTTCCCACCCAATGATGTGTGGTCACCTTTGGTGCATCGTAGTGCATCGACTGTAACCTTGCGTAGCCTTGTGCGCTCGGTACACATCCAGCCCATGCGTACGATTGTGGGTGGGTAAGTTTAATGGAAGATTAATTAAGACCTGGCTTTGAGACCAAGAGCAAAGCCGGCAAAAGCGTCATGTGATGCCGAGCTGAGTACGTTCATATGGGGAATGTTTCATCGCTGAAATTAGAGAGTCAACATGCCAGCCAGCGAGATAGCAGTGAAATTAAATGGCCTGAGTGTGTGGAAAATGCACTGTAGCTCTCGCACCAAATCCAGCTCCCAAAGGGAAACGTCGTTCGATTTAAACGTAATTAAAAAAATACATCAAATCATTCGATAACAATCGTTCGGTGTTTTATTGTCCATTGGACATTAGTTTTATTTCTTATTTACGTTTAAATACTTAAACGTGAGTCTATGCTGGAACGATCTTTAAATCACGCTTTTGCAAGTGTACTGTATACTGGGGCGCTTTATCGAGCGTAAAGCTACTCTTGGCAGTTCCATATTTTAGCTCCAGCAAATGCGGATTGCATTGATAGCATTCAGATGGGGTGATTCGCAATAACCATTTGCATAGCCATTAAACCTACATCGGCGAAGCGCGGAAAACTCTCCCGCCTTGGGTGAGCTGAGCTAAGATGGGATAGATTTTTTTTGCTCAACTCCAACTGACTTCATCCTTGACTCTCGTTACGCCATCGATTGCTGTCCTTTCGTTTTGTTTTGCATCACACAATGCTCCCTCTTTGGTGTGCCTTTTATAGCTATGCTTTGTTAGTTCAATCCATAAAATAACATTTTCATTACATCGCTGCTGGTTCGGTACAGTTGTTCGGTCACCGTAGAGATTGAGTGTACTCTGGGAACCACATCCCGGCCGGATGGGAATTGATTCTGCCTGTGCCACACCGACTCTAAGACGCACAGACGAGCGGTTGATGTTTCTTTTTAGAAGAAATAAAAGCGCATAACGTGTACCTAACCCCCAGGGAGGGGATGTAACAGCCCGGAGATCTAAACGATTTTTCCCATGGTTTCCCAATCGCACATAAATTACCAACATTTACGATCGATCCTAGCCGTAGAGACCATCAGTCCAGCACATACGCAGGTGTCTTTGAAAGTCAATAAAATTAAATTTACATCCATTTGGCGAACGATAGAAACGCACACCGAAATGGTCATCGCGTCCCTGTGACTGTGACACCTTGCCAGGCTTTTGTGTCTGCGATTGATTCTAATCGCACCAGTTCCGAAGGTCACTTCGGTTCATTTGGTTTGGTCCCCGGTTGGGAAAGGTGGCACGGTTTCTAAACGTTTACTTCCCTCCACATCACGCCAAGGGTTATAGTTGGGTGCTTCCGAAACGGAGCTGTTCGCGATACGAACGCGTCACTGTTGCGTCAAGCTCTGCTCGGTCATATGAGCGTGGATCACTCGTGCGGATCGGCTACATCCACAAGGTTCCTCACAATCTCCTGCTCTCACCAGCCACGCCGAGGGGCAACGAAGTGTGCCAATAAGTAGCTACCATTAATGGGTAAAGTAGAGATGGGTCGGCAGATTGCAGCGGGAAAAGGTAAACGTCTTGGTGACAACACGCTGCCAAATTTAGCGGTTTCATCACGTCGGCTCTTCTGTTATCTTGTATCTTGCTAAGCATTCCCAACTGCATCTGTTTGATTGGAATTAAAGCACTATCTACCTGCCCGCCCGTAGAAACCTTAATCCGGGTGTATGTAGTCAAGGTAAATGAGACGTTGTCTAATTCTACCGACAGGACAACCTAATTGTGTGTCTGTTTCTGTCAAGTACATCGCACCACACACGCAACTGCTCTGTTTGGTTGTAATCAGCAAGCTACTGCTAGCCTTTTAACCTGTAACACCACCTGCACTAATACACGGTTTAGTACCGCCCAACCTTTTGCATATCGTGCCGTCCACCATCTTGACCGCCGTGTAGTTAGTGTGTGAGTGTACAGTACGATACTTACGCACGCCATGCTACACTGCGCTATACACCTCCACCACCAATAGATCGAAGCGTTGCGTTGCGTTCGAGACCTTCGGGCAAGTTTTACTTTCATTACCAACCGTTCGTTGTGTTTGCCGACCGGGTCGGGCATTGGGAACTGGGTGAGAGATCAACTGTTGCTGTAACTACACTACCGCACAATGATCGTGTGTGCGCAATGGCAGCAGTTCCCCGTGGAGGAAGGTTTCGTCGGCGTATGAAGATCTCAATCTCCGGTGCGTGCAATGGCTGCCGGTGTAATGTAACGAAAGGGAAAACGAAAATTATTTAACGCAAGCTTGTTTGTGTGTTGATTTTTTGTTTCAAATGATGATACATACACACGCGTCTGCACACATGTGGTAGAGAGAATGATAGAGAGAGAGAGAGAGCGAGAGTAGGTACTTTCGAGGTGTACAAAAACACAATTGTTTGTGGGTATTGCGCGCACCAAGATCCTCACGCGTCTGATGTCTTCCGGTCGTACACCGACCGTTACCGACGTAAATGAAAGTCATTGGAGTGGTCGGAGTAGTCGTGGGCATGATCACATCGCGTCAATGAAAGTGATGGCCCAGATACGGGTGTGATTGTACTTGCTGCTGCTGTTGCACCTTTCACTGGCGTTGTTTGATACGGTGTTCGTGCAACGACCGGCCAGCGGGGTGACGGCTCTGTATGATAGTAAAAATAGCAACAAAAAATGAGAAACAAAAACAATACATCCAACAACAATTCTGGATCACTGGGAAAGGTAAGTGCACTCATTTCCCTTTCATTTTCTCTTGCATTAAAGGGATGTTGTTCACGCTACGACCTCCAATGGAAGATGAAGTTTCTCGATGTAGCCATTTCCCCCGGGCACTCCTTGGAGAGTTGCACAATTATTCGCATTGCACACCCGTCGTTGAGGGTTCAAGAAAACAACATTCACTTTTTTCGCTGATCTACTTACCTGCCCGAGCTACATTTGCAGTTGCATGCTTTAAGATCTTTGTTGATGAGATCTCCAGATATCAGCTAATTTTCGGTACCAAGGGCTCTTAAAGTAGGGTCATAATAAGTAGCCGGAAATAAATGCTTCTCATTGTCCAAACTCGTCCATATTTGGGTGATTGTGGAATTGGTAAAAGTAGCCACTTGCTCACCGTTATGCTCCTGTTCCAGTTTGAGCTTGTTCACCAAAACAAAACAAAAAAGATGCCCATTACGATTGTGACCGAAATTGTTTGTTGATTTTGGTAACTGTATCTAATTGGAAGTTCTCCACGCCGGTTGCTCCAATTTCTGCCGCATCTTGCCGTACGCCATGTTTTTGAAAAAACAAACAGCGATCCGGCTCATGATGATCGATGGTATATGATTTTCACAAAGCACTTCGAAGTGCCGAACATTCCAATAATGCCGGTGGCATCGGAGCGTATCGCGCACGTATCGATACCGATGCCACGGACAACGCACGCGGGGTAAGGACAATGGCCGCACGAAGCAGACAAAACAAAACGGCATTCCGCAAAAACGGTAGTAATTTGATCGTTGAAGAGAAGGCTTCAAAAATTGATTTTAGATAAATATTTGCCTAGATGCCGGCCCGATGCGATGCCAGCAGCTCGCTCCAAATGAGCTGAATCATCTTTCCAATCCAATTCGATTTCATCCATGACCGAGACCTGCTAACGGCTTGACGCCGGCCAGGGTATGTTGGTGAACTTGACTGACTGTATGATGATGGAAACCGACTGGAGGGAAGGAGTGGTACAGGTGGCACAAGGGTTGGTTGGCTGATGGAGGTGTTTCCACTGCACGCACCAACCACGAATCCACGGAAATCGAAGGAATCTCGTGGTGCAGCAGCACGTTAGGTCATTAGCAGTGTGTAGTGCGTACGATTCGCATTTGGTTCGCTTTTAAGCGTACCTGAATGAATTTCTCTCGTTCGGAACCGATCCCATCTTAATAGGATTTTAATTGGAGCACCGTCGAGCGGACTGGCATACCTTGAGGACGGCATTCGCTACCAAACACAATAGATCACCGACAGGGACCTTCGACTGTCACACAAACGGGGGGCTACCGAGACACGCATTCTAAGACCTCATGATCGAGAGGTTTTGCGAGAAGGTTTGGATGTTATGTTTTATCGCCCTTCCTCTTATGTTTTTAATATACACAAGTGTTTGATATAGTACCGACCGTTCGACATTACAGCATTGTCCTCATAAAAAGGCATACAAAAATGGAAATCCACACCCTGGCATCGCTGGCAGCCGGATGCTGTTTGTCGGGGTGAAACGTAAAATGTGAAAGTCGTAAAACCGATGCCAGCGGGTTTGCTTAAACAGCTTTCGATCGTCTCGAAGCCCCATTCCCGGCTCGATGGCTTCAAGTCATCGGCGGATTGCACTTGAGCGACCAAAGCCGAAGAAATTTAGTCTTGCTATCATCTCCCCAATGCATTGGCATCCGGCGTCCGGAAGATGATGATGATGGTAGATAATCGAACGCAAACACGTCATATTGTCGCTTTCACCCGGGAGACTTGCTGGCTACTCGGACGAAACGGACGATGAGCTGGAAACATCTTCTATTAGCAATCTAGCAAATTTGGCCGACGAAAGTCCCGCTCTGTTCGTAATCCTGGTTCGTACACTTTTGGATTGCGCAAAATTGCCTTGAGTAATCGGCTACATTGCTGGGAAGGGCAGAGCATCCGATTTTCTAAACAAACAGTTACATGGTTAATAGCTGCCGGGAGTTTGTCTACACTCGGTACACTGACGGTTTAATTGAAATGGTTATGGTACAATATTGTGTAAAACAATATTCGTAGCACACCTTCGCTATTTGTCCGCCTTGAAATCGATTAGCAATCATTATATTCAGTATTCCACTGAATACTGTGTGCTCCACAATTTCCAACGCATCTGTCTATTTTAAAGATCGATCCACCTGTGTGAGGAGGCATTAGATAAGTATGCCGGCCCATCATGGCCTGTTAGGCGTGAGGTGAGATTTTACAAAACTGATGATTTATCAGCCCGAGGTTACCGATGCTGGTGCTCTCGAGCGGTACGCAAACTGGTTTTGCCGCTGCCGGAGTGTCCACAATTATCTTAACAAGTGTGTACCATTCTCATCTGCAGCTCGTTCGCGATGGGCGAAACGGTGAAGGGATGGGTGTGGAACTGCTCAACATGTTGCCCGTTGTTGTAATTAAATGCATAACTCTTTTTTCCTACGCTTCTGCGAGCCTCACCGATGTTGGTGAGTGTTGGTGAGTGTCTCTAATAGCATAGCGTATGGAATAAGCTCGATATTATTGTGCACACACCTGTAGCGATAAGTGAGATCGTTATAAATGCGGCAAAAATTCCTTCTGCGCCGGTCAGATACAGTACGCGTACTAGTGATTATAAATTAACGGCTTGCTGTTTTTGTTTCGGTTTGGTTTCTTAAATTATTCCTACTCATTTTAACCTCATTTCGCGGCGAGGAGAATCTCGGTCACTAGTGGACCATCTGCGAATGTGTTTTTTTATTATTATTATTTGCTCCCGAAAGTGAACGTCCTGTTCGGGAGTTGGGGAAGCCGAGGATAATTGATCAAGCTTTCGTATTAGCTCGATTTGCCCCGTACCGCGTGGTGGGCTGGATGGATCATTAAGAAACGCTTCCGAAGGCGAATCGTTCGACAAGAGGCGGGGTGTTCCATTTGCTGCCCCAATTGCTCATCGTTTGTCATACAAAATTGTTATTTGCCATAGGCAGCACACGAATAGAAAAAAAGAAGCATAACACCACAGTTTAGTTTCATTGCGAGGTCGAACAATGGACAAATAATTTGCCGAACACGAGCCTATCCAGCCTTTCCGCGGCAGTCAACAATGTACAGCCTAACAATATAGACTCCTTGTGACACGGAACACCTGGCCAAAAGTGTCTGACAGGTGCTCCATTAGGCTTCTCCCTTTCGCTCACGCAAATACATCATTGACAGCGTGTGCAGGCTTGATATAAAGCGATCAATCACCCGAAAAAAAAAGCCAACGCAATCGAACACTGCTCACCATCATCGTACCTGCCGCCGTATGGTCACAAACACAAGGAATCACAGCAGCAAAAAAAACAAAAACTATCTTCAACCACTCTGTCGGCTTACTACTGCGAAGGATTGTGCAGGATGAATCGGATGGGCGATCGTAAATGACGTGAAGCAATCAGTTTTCGGCAAATAAAACGCAAATAAAAACTTACCTAACGCTCCGGACGGCTATGACGTGACAGTCGTGCGCACCTTCAATGGGAACTAATTGCCCACTATCAACGGCGGCGTCATTTTTCTCTATAAAAACACACACACACACACACGCACACAAAAAGGCTATCTATTAACAAATCACCGACGATAAAATGGATAGCCTATATCATTGGTGCGTTTGGTGTGCGTGCGCTCACAAAGGGGAGATGTAAATTTGCTTTATGAGCGACAATTGTTTTTTGGGCACACGAAAGGATCGGATTCTCCCTGGGGGAGACTCAAAAAAGGATGTGCAGATGACAGATAGCTAGTGAGTGACAGGTGATAAATCAGATTAATTAGCGGAGGATAATTCTTGCTTTCAGCACGTCAACCTTGTTGGTTTTGTTGTGTGTGTATGGTTTTAGCTCATGCTTTAGCAAAGCGCACATTGTGTTTCCTTTTTGGAAGTTCTAGCCCATCACGGCAAACAGATTAACACTTTAAACATACACCAATATCACTGTGTTGAAGCGCAATTAATCACTTGCAATTATGGTACTTAACTAGTTCGTCTGCGAAACGATGACGATCGTTACAAAATTCTCTTACGGAACACTTCATCAGGGATGTGCATAAGTACAGCAACGTCCTCCAGTTTGGTAGATTGGTGCGAAAAACGGTGCACTGATTGGACGAGTAGTATGATGGAAGTGCTCCAATCTGAGGTAATTACTTTCTTCTCAACAGAACTGTCAATCGGTTCTTGTTGCGGTAGACGAGGTCAAACGTGCTTTGGCATGATTGGTGTCTTCTTCTGATGTTCTGTTAGAAGTTGATATTTTCTTCTCATTCACCAACAAAGTAATCTAATGTCTGTGTTTTCCGCATTCCCGCTTGCTCACAGGAAAACTTTAATTCTGCATGTCGAGCGGTTTCAAGGGAAGAATTTCCCGGTGTGCCATGAATCCATGGCTTTAGCACCGCATGGCGGTGGTGTTATAGCACGGATAGCACTTGTCTCGGTATCGGATGGAACAGCTCCTGAACGGCTTGGTAAATATTAGCTCGACTAAGTTGAAAATTCTCCGACACTTGGCAAATATGTTGATATGGATACCACTGCCAAGCGGTGTTTCAAATAATCCACACCTGAAAGCGTCCCGGTTTCACCACTACTGTACCAGAAGATAATCTCATTATAGTGAAATGAGATGAGCGGGTGAAACAGACTCGCTCCGCTTACTAATGGACTCTTTGTATACAATCCTATTACTTACCATATGCATAAACCTTGGTGGGAACTGTGGAGTCATATTCCGTCCTCACCAAGATTATATTGATGGCTAGCGGACAAAGAGCACTACCCTTAAGGCACATTTAAGCATCCATCATGCATTCCGTAAGCCGAGTCCGGTCACGGAAGCTATCTCTCCGTTCGACAGGAACACACCACTTCCGAGTAAATTTCGCATCAATGTACGAAGGATTAATGGGCAACGTGCAGTGGGACTGCTGCATATGTGCGTCAGACGTACAAAGTCTGCTGACCAAAGTAAGTCCCAGTGCAGTGGGAGTAAGTTTTATGCAGTACGTACCACCACCCTGCACGAGTAGATCCTTTGGCGCATGGGCGTCCACCCATCTACCTGTCGGTATTCATGAGGCCTAGCATGTTGCAGTAAATTCAGCTCCTGGCGGCACTTCCGTATGTATAACAGTGTGGTAATAATATTGATTGAATTTATTACCAACTATATCCATCCAACAGGGCTAGGTTTTCACTGTTAGGCTGAGTTTTACATCCATCCAGACACGCAACAACGTATGTCCATCCAGTAGCCGTGCATGCCTTGCCATTCTTCCAAGGAAGCTGACCAATTCATTCTATGAACTGAAGGGACCGGAAATGGGATGGTTTCAGAGAGGAGGGGGGGGGGGGGAGAGTTGGGAAGTTATGCTATGTGCCAAAGTTTACCGTTAAGCAACGTGTGTATTTGTCTGTCGGTTCTCTTTAGGAACCAAACTAGACCACAGCCTAACGTTATGCGGACGGGCGTGTGTCTTCCCAACCGCAGCACACATGTGCAATCGTGTAAGTTGCCTTACACCGTCGTATGCGTATGCCGCCATGTATTCAAATTAGACATCGCTTCTCGGCCTGCCGCTCCTGCATACGCATCTTGCCTTTAGCTCGGTCGAGTACCGCTTTTGATAACATTGCAATTATGATGACCGTTGCCGCTACTGTTAGGCCTGCCGTCCCGTGTAGGCCAAGATGTGTGGATCGTTAGCAATATGTGTGTGTGTTATTTTTTCTTTTTTTGTCTGCGTTTCGGAGTGAACTACATTCTCCCTGACAGGCTTTTTAATGAACTTGCTACTTCGGTTATTCGCTTTATGGCATAACTTGGAAGTTAGCTGTGTGTACGCTCCGAAAAGAAGTAGCTGTGAAGCAATTTGGGGCTTTTGAATTTTTGATAGAATCTCCTCAGTTTCCCACATAGACCATGGTGCAGACCATTAGCAGTGCTGTAGCAGAATGTAACATGATTTAGCTACATAGAAGTACATAGATGTTACGGAAAAAAAGTCCTACGAAACATTACCATCTGCCGAACATTAGCTGTGGAAGATGATTTAAAGTTGACAACTATTATTTGCCCTTTATCGGGTGTCCGAGCACGGGCCAAAACGGCTCGGTTACAGCATCGAGAATTTATTTCTCAATGTCCTTAACTTTCCCGCAACCCCCTCTCTCCCCGCACCCCCCAAAACTCCAACTCATACCATACGATCCGCTTACATTTAACTGCTTTCCACTTCGCCGATGGCAACTTTATGTGCGGCAAGTACGAAATTTCATTATCTCCGGCAACATTCAAACCCCAGATTAAACATGATTTAGGAAGACATAAACTCATATCTGACGGTATTACGATCCCCCTTCGCTGGGGTGCCATTTGCACAACACGCACTTTAAAAAAGGCTGCATGACACATGTACACCACGGTTTTGGTTAGGATGCGTAATTAACTCTCACTTCTGGCTTGCCGTTAGCAGCTAGCGGGACTCCAGTTGCGGTATTATCTTCGCCCCGGCCATGACATAAGGCGAAACATTTGCCTAAACCGACGCCTTCGGGGCGTTTAAATTTACCCGTCCTTTCAACGGCCACCTTACCCATGGCCGGCCGGCGTAGAGTTATTCGGTTTTACATTTATCTCATTAAGTGTCTAAAACATGGCCGCGCTCGATTAGCTTGGGCCAGTGCCTACTTGTGGGAGGGCGGCTTACGGCAAACGGCCACCAATAAACTCTCTCGCTCCCGGGGACTTTTCAAATGTCAACGGGCACCGGGGTGTGGAGTTTGGTTGGTAATTTTTTAATTACTGTCACACTGGTGACTGTTTCGGGCTTTGGCGAAGGAAGAAATTGTTTCTCAGATACCGGTCCCAACATTTTCTTCCTAATGACATTTACACAACTGGCATTTTACTGTCAGGGATCTTACCATCCGGAGGGGAGGAGGAGGGGTGAGGGTGATTGGATGATGGGGACATTTTATGAAGTCGTCCCACCCAGTTCCAGACCTTGATTCGGGAAGCATTGGGGTTGACGTTTTAGGGCGAAAGTTTACGCCATCGAAACCTTTTTTCTGTTTTTTGGTCTCTTCCCAGCCATCATGCTAATTTGATTAATTACCTCAACCTAAAATCGGAACTGTGAAGGATTCGTGTTAGGTTCTGTTTTGGAGGCGCACTGCTGATGCGTGTGTGTGCTTCCAGTTCGACCTAAGATGTAAGCTAAAACAGCAAGGCACCAGAATAAAATAAGTGTTTCAAGCTGCTGTAACGCAATCTATTACGATTGCGAACCTCCGTAAGTGCGTAATGTCCTGATGAGGCGTAAAAAAGAGTTATGACCATCATCCGGACCAGGACCTTTTTCGGGTGTCGCAGGGTTTTGGGTAGCGGCCTCGGGGTTTTGCACTGCTCGGAATGACCCTTGCAAGAAATGGGTTCAAAGCACCCATTTCAGACAAAAGGCGCTTCATTTGTGGTCTTGCACCACCTCCTGAGTCGGGGCTGGGTCACTGCGGGCATGCCGGGTTGAGAAATTACTCAATTACAAACACACGCACACACGGCGGGTAGGCGACGGTGGAAGAGATTGGGTAATTTCGGTGACACCGAGACCTCGCCTTCGTTATGGTTATGGTTCGGCCTATACACGAGATTGCGTTTGCTGAGCTGGAGTCACAAGAAGGCTCTGGCAGCAGGGTGCAATGCAATGTTGCCAGACCTGCCGAGTGCACCTTCTTGATGTGTAATTTAAGATCTACTACACCCTTCGGCTGGTTGCATACTATCTGGGACGGTGTCAAAGTGCAAAACGGTCCGAACGGATCGAGCCGTAAATCTTCCGTGTCGAACACGTTGCAACCGTGATGCATTGTGGAAACTTGTTTACCAGATGCAGTCAGCATCAGCAGTGACAATGCGTCAATTGCTGCTGTAAATTGCACTACTGCTATCGCAGGCTCCCAGCCCGACTGCACCGAACCAGAATGCCAGCGGTGCCACAGTGCAATCGGTCCAGTCACGCACCAGATAAAAAAAGAAGCCACATACCAAAGTCAAAGTGTAGGGGAAAATGGTACAACAAAACTGAGCAACGAAAGCAGTAAAAGTGAAACTGCAGACAGACTTCAATTCGCAGATCTCGGAAGATTGCTCGGTGCATCGGCATCCTCTGTTGGCCCTGAGCTTGAATTACAACGCTTCCCCGAATGGGCGTTGGTACACGAGTGGCAGCCGTCTTTTCTCCGTCCTTTTATTTGTTATTTTTAATTCTTTCAGTTGAAAGTTTCGCGGTCGCGGTCGGTGAATGGTGGCTGGCCGTGAGAAGTTAATCATTGACGCCTGCAGATGATTTCCTGAGGAGTAATCGGTTCTGATTGAAAGGAAATGAGAGAAAGGGCCAAGGACTTCATGGTTGTGCTAGCTAGCGTGCCAAGACTGTAATGGACGATAATTTAGTAAGAGTGCGACTATTAAAAGCGTCCCCGTGCTAAATTTATGTCCAAATAGTAGCTCCAAGTATACTAATGATAGCACTCAGAGCATGTAAAGAAGCTGTAGTGCTTTATTTGTTTAACAGGAGTAGTTAAGGAGTTACGGGAGGTCCTGCCATATACCCGCTACAGATCTGTCATTATTGACATTTAGTGCACGAAACGTTTACACTTTTTATTCGTTACTTCGATACTTGTTGCATCCTGTCAGATAGATGTCAAGAAGCGGTATGAACCTTGATTCGACAAAAAGGATGAATATTTCAATAATATTGTTTAATTCATATAGCACACGATAAAGCTCACAAAACGGGCACACACACACAAAAGGGATTCACTTGCAATTCTCTGTTCGACACTTTATCGATACGAAACCCCGAATGGTAGAGAAATACCCAGAAACGAAGAGAGAGAGAAAAAAAAACACCAGTGAAATGTGCAAAAATCATTGACCATGACGGTTACGGAGGCAGCAGCGTGGCCTTCACGAACCTAGCCAATAATTTTGCGATGACCGTGATGGATGGATGGATGGATGGATGGCTGGGTTTTGCTTTCTTTTCGGCATCGAAACCTTCCCTCCCTTCTCGAAAGCTTCCCACATGCCCTGTTCTTCCCCCTGTCCCTGTTCCCCATATTCCCACAGTGGGTGAAACAAAAATGAAGAAAATTGTTGCAAATCGCGAGAGCCCTCCCCCAGATAATCGGGACTGGTGGAAGACAAAAAAAGAATAGAAAGATAAACAAATCATGGTAATAAACTGGCCGGGCACCCGATGTCGGACGATCAAGATTAAAAGCTATCCTTCGCTTTATTGAAACAGAGAACTGGCGCTTTGATCCATCACCGTTTTGTGGCGGGATTGCCGGGAGATTTTTTTTTTTTTATTTGTTTCGGGCAGAACTGGAGTTGATCCAATTACTTCGATTTATTCACTGACTGGCTGACGCGCTCCGGTACACTGGGGCTGGCTTTTGTTTTGTGTGTCCTATTTATCGACGTCAAACAGTAAAAAAAAAAAAAGTACGTGTTATAAATGATTCTGCCTGCGCATGAAATATGATATGCAAACAACGTCATTAGGGAAAAAGGCTGTAACGAGCACTCCATCGCACCAGGACACCGATATTTGTGTCATTACTGCGCTTCACTTGGCATCGGCATTTTCGGAAGATAAAATTTCTACCAAATGAGCTGTTACATTTTTGCGCACTAAAAACATGTATCCGGGCACTTTTACCTTCCGGTTGGGGTAGAAGATGATGTCCTCTACCGATTGGGCGTATGCACAGTACACGCCCTCTCCACAGGCCAATGCGTACATTATTTGATAAGACGCTACATGATGATGGATGTATGGTAACGTTGCTCTACTTCCGACTGGCCGGAAACACGGCTCGACACGGGCTCTCGGCAAGTGAAAGTGACTGATGGGAGATGGAAGGGCTTTGATGGAGCACGCCGCTAATCGGTACCGGGCCAGTGTGGATTCGGATTGGAAAAGAGGGAAATTATGATTGGCAGTTTTTGAGCTTCAGCTTGAAGTATCAGTATCGTCGGTTGAAACGCTTCGCCTTGTTTGCCGGCAGAGGGCGGTTCTAAGTGCGGAAAGATTGGCACTTCCGTGTATGATGGAACGATCGCTCGGTTTGGGAAGGAAAGAAGGAGGTTTAAAGAGGGTCTACCTTTTGATGGGTTGAAAACGCATTCGAGAGAAACATGTTTCCCAACATGTTGGAAAAAGGGCTTCCGCTTCGCAATTCAAGCATTGCACATTCTACGTTCGCTCGTTTGCTGACGTTTGATCAATCATAATGAAAATGGGTACGAAAAGATGAAGAAAGCACTTAACTTTTGTCCTCCTCCAATGCCTGGCATTCACAAACGAGGCAGATTTGCTTAATAATAGTTATTGATGATTGACGTTGGAGCGATGGCCCACTGAATATCTTATTAGATAGAAGGATTATGTAATGCATCTCGTTATTAGTTGTTGATGACGATCAGTTTTATGGAGATAGCACGATTGATGTTGGGCAGTAAGCTGTGAAAACGTAGCACAAAGCATAAAACGAATAATTTAGGATAAAGGTTTAAGTTCACGTTAACTCTTAACACTCAACTCTGAGAAACAAGTTTGTCACCAGATGGCGCTTTTATCACTTTGGTGTTTCACAGTGTCTAATTCGTTTCCTGTCAGATTTATTTAACGAAATGAGAGATACTTTTATGTAAATGTATTGCATAATTTTTTGTGACATTTATGACTACTTGATAAATACTAGCCATTAGTTTGGATGGCATAACAAATTATAGCATCTGTCATTGTGCGACATTTGGGACTTTAGTCCAATACACAGGGATGGTTTTAGTGAGTCAAACATTTTGTCACGGTGTCTTAGAGTTTATGTGTGACTTAACCACAGAAAATGAACCTCAATTCGATTACTTATAGGAGGTATATAAAAGTGTATAAATAGCAATATGAAACATTGGCAAATACTAAGCTGATAACGCGAAAAAGTTAATCTTTTTACAGTGATTGACACAATTTCGTACTCAAGTTCGTACTAAAAATAACTTTTGTTACAATTAGTTGAAAAACCATAGTTATAATAAAAATTGTATCTATTCTCCTGTAATCCTGTTATCCGGTAAAAGTAAAGTCTAGATAATTGTAAATGCTTCTTTGACGATAATTTCCAAAATATCGATATTAAAATCGTCCGTGTGAATTTATAATATTTTTTTTATTCTCGGTAGAACGCTCAGGAAGTATTTCGTTTAAATTTCTTCAAAACGATCAGAAGTTAGTTAATAAAAACACCACGCAACACAAAAATGCCCACAAAATGACCAGCAATAATGATAATTTCTTCCCAACTCCATTCACTGCCGATTCCCGAAACCATGATTTAATGTTGGATATTTGAACTGGATATTGATGAAATTGCCGGCCTTTGTGTGCAAAATGTGCAACTTCCATGGCTGCTTTGTGTATGAATCGAAATTTGCCATCAATAAATCGTTGAATGGAAAGCCAGCAAACAAACGAACTCGATTTTCGCTCCACTATCCGCAAACAAACATTAAAACTACGCCACAGAACATGCTTTCTCCCTTATTGGTCACCCACATCACACACAGCATAGACGATGAGAACAAACAACCCTTAGCGATCCCGCCCGGAAGGATAAAGCGCCGGTTCCTATTCAAAACCCCCGGAAAACACTGTAGCTGGCAGCTTGGAAGGATTGGGCGGATCGAAAGATCGCCCAAGCGCGTAGTAGTAGCCGGATAACACCCGCCTGTAAGAAAATAATTACGTATAATTAAAACTTTAAATAATGCACGACTACTCCACCTTCTGCTGCAGACCGGACCGGTTGCCGTTTGCCACCTTTTGTTCGGCAATTTTCCACTTGCACTTTGTGGCAAAACTTCCTACCTTGCTTGTAGGTGTGTTTGGGGTGCAAGTTCCCGCGGTGCATCGCGTATATTGGAAACGGGAAGCCTTTTTTGCTCTCTATTTTGGGCAAGAAAGCTCAACTTTTCGACGCTTCTGTCTTTTATTTTGGTTGCACGTGCTGGTGCGGTTTGCATCGAATGGTGTGGCGCAGTACGGTTAGGGTTTGACTGTTTCCTGGTTTGCCACTTGGCGTTACGCTGGCAGGATATAATTTCGGGAGTTTCATTTTCCCGGCTAGGTAAACAATGGCGAGGAGTGGTGTGGCCTTCGGTTTACGGTTCCGTGCACGAAGGCAAAGAATTTCGCCTCGGTTTACTCATTCGTGCATACAGTCACCGCCAAACTTGTAGCTACACTTATTAAAGTTTTTATCGAACAAAAATCTGTGACTCGTGATCACACAGCCGGGAGTGTAACCCATCGGCAACCTCAACGTGCAAGGCTGTCGGCATGAAGCAGCTGTTTTATTTTTATATCTTCAGCATCGTTTTTGTTTGTTCTCCTCCTCTTCGTAATTCAACTTTTGGTCGAGTACCATCGTCAAAACTGCCCGAAGAAAACCCGTTTTGTGGCGATTGGCCATGGCTGTGCTTGGGTCGCGATGCACACCCGTATTACAGTGCATTCATAATGCAACCAAGTGGCCAGGAAGAAGCAGAGTGTGTGTGTGTGTCTGCAGTCTCATAAAGGAAACGCAGCCAAGAACCGGTGAAAGGAATATCCTCGTGCTGCTGTAGCGAGGGTCATCAATTATTTACCGGCATGGTGCTTGGAGTCGTTTTGTTTTGTCGGCCCATATTCCATAACCAACAGCACACCAGTTCATTTGACGGTTTTTACGAACTACCACTACTACTGTTCAGCTGATTATGCGAAGTACAATTACAATTCTAACCATGAAGCCAAGCGGTTCTCTACATCCCTTTTTCTAGCATTGTGAGGATTATTTTTAAGCATTCTTAAGAAAAATACAAAGCTCAACTTCAACTACTTCCACACTTGTAATGGATACGGATGGAGTGTGGCTTTGCGCCGAATACTAACAATCGAAAACTCGAATCTTCCGCTTTTGGCAGCAGCTGCCAGGCCGTGTAAGAACGGCCTCCCCCAGGAAGACGTTTTGTTTTCCCCCAACCGAAACGAAGAAAACTGAGATGGTTTGGAGGAAAAAGCGACACACCGCACACCACAAATAACCACAACAGGAAGCAAAGAAACGCGCCCGGCCCGGAACAAAGACGACGACGAGAGAGAAAGAGACAGAGAGAAAAAGAGAAAGAAAAATAAACAATATTAACAGCGTTTCGTTTCCAATCGCTTAACAACCGGAAGCATCTTACACCCCGAAGTATGGGAAAAGGCGGTTTGGCGCTCAGAGTCGAGGTGCAAATTTCCACCAAAACAATTCTACAACCAGTTTTGGCAAAATAACGAGATGCTGCCACTTTTTTGTGTATGTGTGGGTGGCCTTGGAGAGGGAGGGTGGTGGGCTTTTAAGGAAGGAAGAAGAAGGGAAAACAGTTGATTGGGCGTGCCGAAAATCATTTTACGAACTTTTCGTAACGATCGCCCGGGCGAAAGTCACTGCCACTGAAGGCGAAGGTTCCTACGAACGTTTTCTTTTTGCGGCAAAGTTGGTAGGGTGGTAAAGCAAATAAAAGGGAACAGCCGTGCTGGTGCGTCGCATTTAAACTCCCCCTTTTTTTGGGCCTCACCATGGCCTCCGGAAAGCGTATCGTGGGCGAAACATTTTTACGGAGGACAGTTTTTGGGATAAATACTTGAAAACGGGGAGATTCATGGTGTTAGGGTTTGAGCAAAGGGGGAGTTAAAAATCTCATTCCTTTACCACAAATTACCTACCTCCTGGTGCCAAATTCAACGCAAGAATAAATTTTCCCGGCACCGGTTTACCACCGCCCCCTGGAGGGACCGCTCCTTTCAGTGGATTGGATAATTAAAATAGGTTGTGATTAGAGTTTAATGTTTCCTGCCTTGCCCGGGAGCGGGATGACAGACCGAATGGATTGTTTCCATTCCCACTACAAAAGGACCATGATTTGTGTCCATTCACGTCTGTCATCATCATCATTTTCGTCTTTCCGAAACATTGTGCCAATCGTGGTGAAGCGTTGGACGACAGCGCTTTAAACACATTACGGCCAATTTATCTACCCAGCAGCGGACACCTAACTTACGCCCCAGACAATGCCGTGTGCGCGCCTCAAAACTCAAATTCTGGCACAGATTAAAGTGCAACATTTCAGCCCCGGCCCCGGCACCGACCCCGGAAGAGAAATGGGTATTCGCCAGAAAATTGCCATGGAAATCTCGAGTTTGTCGAGTTTGCCGGAACAATCGGATTCGATGCCAAATATGGCACCCTGCAGCATGGTGTAGTAGCGGCAGCACCAAATGGCACGGAAACAAAACCTTATGGCTAACACCTTTTCAATTCGCTTTAGCCGGAAAATGGTTATTAGATCCGGTCAAATCTTCACTGTGCCTTAATTAAATTGGTCCTGGTCCTGGGTCTGGCGGAAAAAGTGGTGCAAAGTTTTTTGGGAAGTTTTGTGTGTTTTTCGGTTCTTTATTATTACCATGTTCGATTCATTTCGGGTGTTATGGGAGGTGTTGGAAAAGGGGGCAGATTGGGGGAAGGACGAAGAACTATTTGTGGTGCCGCACCGGCAAATCAAATCCTAAAACCGTTTTAGAATCGCAATGTGCGGCTGTCCGTGAATGCCCGAAACGTTGTGGTACGGAAATGAACCATTTGCGAAACTAATTCCCAAAATGTTATTTATTCAACTAGAACAGTTCCGTTGGCTTGTTACACAACGTCAAGATTAGTGCCGTATGCATTGCATACTATTTGGCGCATTTGTCTTGGTTCTACACAGGACAATGCTTAATTACTCTGCCAAAACGCCTTCAGTTATGCAATGTGTGTACAAAATGACTTGTTATACTAGTTTTTATGGGATCTATCACAAAATAAGATGGTTTTAGTGTATGTATACGTGTTTAAATAAATTATTATTTTTTATGTGTATGTACCATCAATTATTTACACACAAATCGTTAAGATCTTTTTAAGCAATTGTCATGTTTTAGCTCTTTTTAAACTTTTTGTTTTCGCTCAATAATTATTCATTGCTTTGCTTGAATGACGTTTTAACATTCGATTCGCTAGCATGCTTCGCATTGTCCTGATGCCTTAAAAATAATAGCTTGAAAATATATCTCTTTTCTTGACACACAACGACATTGATCTTGATTTCCCAATCAAACCAGACTGTCAACGGGAAGTTCGCCCCTTCCATGAAAAAAAGGAAAACTTAAAGCAATTCTTCCTCCCTCCAGGCTTCTTCCCAATAGTCACCTATCAATAGTCTCGTTTGAAGTAACAAAATTCAATCTGATTGTTGAACATTCTGAGAAAAATGCCTACGGCTTGCTGATCCGAAAGCATTGCCTCTATCTACATCTTCAGCCTCCACCAACGGTGCTAAAGGTCAGCGTATGCGTGTGTGTGTGTGTGTATTACAGTTTTTCACGCAACCGAAACCACTGCTTCCAGCGTCCCCGAGTGGGACACAACCAACCAAATTCCAACCCCCTTGGTACGCACCGATCTCGGCCGATTTCCGCCGACCCCAACCTGGGAAGTGTGGTTCAGAGGAGACCAGAAACATCATTACCGATTCCGGTCACATGCGTTCCCATCATCAGCACCATCGCCGCAAATCATCATCAAAAAAAGGGAAAGAAAAGAAAAACACGGACATTCGACGGACCGCAAGCGTCCCAGTGGTTTCATCGCGCTCATTTCGTGACAATGACCGTTTGTGGCGTTTGATGAGCGTGGGTCACCTGCCTGGCTGTCTGCTTTTCTTACCGCATGCCCAAGGGGGAGGGTTTTGCCTTCGTTACGACGCATGGTGGTTTTCCTTCTTGTTTTTTTCTCCACTGATTTCCTTCCGTCAGAAGAAGTTTTGCGCCTCTGCTGCCCACTGCCAAATGAACACGCCCAAACTAATTTGCTCCGTGACGAATGTTTGCCTGTTGGGACGAATGTTTGCCGGTTCATGGTGCGGAAGGAAGTAATATCAGAGGCAGAAGACCGGGTGACCGGGAGCAAGACGGAGCTTCTACCATTCTATCAATCTTTCGCCGGATGTCACACACACACACAAACACTCGCAAACAATTATTGTGGCACGTGGCCTCGCGGAAGGAAGTTTGCCACCGATGCACGAATATGCGTAGATGTCTCACCGTGGAGGGCAAACTAACGTTTGTTGGAAGACACAACCGCCTTGTACCACCGTGTATCACCTGGAGGTGTATTATTTTAACAAACGAATGCCTCCCGAAATAATGGAGCAAACTGTTGTGGCATAACACACAAACACGAGCAAGTCGCTTACAGCCATTCACAACGTTTGATTGATTTTGGATGATGACAAGCGGCCCGATTTGAACAATTGCTACGAAATGAGAAGAAAACATTCCCGAGGCGGGACGGAGCTGTGGAGCGAAGACAAACTAAAAATCATCAAACACTGACCAAGTGCATCACAAACAGGTCAACCCGATGACGTCCCTCGTTTGTTGGCTGTGACATGACGGCGATGATGATGCTGCTGCTGCCGCTGCATGTACACAGGCCATTATGTTTAATTTCAATTACAAACTCAATTACGGCCGTACC
Source organism: Anopheles rivulorum (assembly GCA_018908115.1). NCBI lineage: Eukaryota > Metazoa > Arthropoda > Insecta > Diptera > Culicidae > Anopheles > Anopheles rivulorum. Next base: position 16,035,273 of record STHB01000004.1, read on the forward strand.
AGGGTGAAAGAGGCATCGGAAAGCAGGGATGGTATGAAAATAGAGAGGAAAACTTTTTTTTTCATTTTGTAAAGCTTTTTCACCCTTTTCTTTGTGTTCGTTCGAAAACTGTTTTTCGTTCGCTTTTTCCTTTTTGGTACGTGCATCACTTTCCATGCAGAATGGAGCAAAGCCATTGCAGCTTCGCACATGGCAAAGTTTATATTCTCCGCACAATCGTCACTCTCGGCTTAATTTTGCCCATTCGTCTGCTGCAAGCCTGAATGTGCGCGAATGCTTTTTTGTGTTTTAGGTTGTTCGTTTTTCAGTTTTTTCACCTTTTTTGGGCGACGAAAAGTTCATTTTTTTTGCTTTTTTTTGCAATCGGCTGCGATTTCGGATGCAAATGAATGCAATGCGGGAACCATTGCAGAGGGCTGCAACTCGCAAGCACAATGCTTCCTGGTCTCTAGCCTCTGCTGGGTGAAATTAATTTTATCCCCTTTCGCCCGATCCCGATGAATAATTTGCGTCAGTTTAATTGAGCAATCGAACCGTTCCTCATTCAGGGCGTGTTTTTGAATCACTGATTGGGAAGCGATGCCCAGCTGTAATAATTCAATCTATGCCTTTTAAACAATTTAATCCGCATTAGTCGCGGCGGCAATCAACCGGGATCGGTGGTTTTGCCCTATTTTTGGAATTTTGGAACTGCAAAGTGTGGTGTGTGCCGTGGTGCTGTAAGTTTGCCCTGTGTTTTTGCTCAAACTCTTCCAATTTCAAGAGCGGGAAGTGTATTATCGGGATTTTACGGGCGCAGTTTGGAACATTTCTGCTCAATGTAATCGAACGTTGGGGAGTTTTGTTTAATTTTTTATTTTTCCCGGATACGTTAAAACCCGTCTACCCTGCCTTCCGGAAGGTTTTGAGGTATTTTGTGTTTGTTTGGTTTTGCTTCCTATCCAAACAATCCACCATGGAGCCCCAGCGGTGAAATGTTGTACCGAGAACTCGTTTAAAGCCTCTTGCGCCGTAGGGATTTCGAGCGGATGATGAATTTCTGGCGGCGTTTGTATAAAGATTAACATACAAAATTACTTGGCTGGTGGTATTCTTGGAAATTCGTTGCCAGTATTATTGGGTTTCGGAATTCGATGAGACGTTATAATCGCAAAACGGATACGGCGAGGGCTTTGCCAATGACAGTTGATTGCGAGATTGTGAGGAAATTAAATTGTTGTAATCATTTTTATACTTCACTTGTACGTGCGAGATTCAGTGTCAGTCGCATAACCCCTGGAGGTATGCAATGTATGTTTGGTAACAAAAAAGTCAATACAGAGGAGTTCTGCGGATTGCATACACCTTGGGCGTAAAATGTGTAACATGTTTCCATTTACAGCACGATGTGCTGTCCACGTTAGAGTAATGGTCGTCCTTGAACCGGGGTTTCAATTTGTTCGATGATAATTTAATTGTTTTTGAATATTTATGAATTAAGTTCATGATACGAAAGTGAAGCATAGCGACACTTATTGCGCTAGCAGAGATGATTAAAAGGTGATCTCAGCGAAACATTCTCAGTGCGGAAATAATCGTATTAACAGTACATTATACTGAAAAGACATAAGTACATCATTTTGTTACTGCTGTTCTGTCCGCATATGAATTGGTAATGCGTTGCTTTTTGGTCTTCAGCTAATAAAGTTGCACCATTGCATACCTTCAGGCGTACCGTAGACAAAGAGGAGACATAGACCCTTTTTTGCAGTACTTTTCGTTCGCAGAATGCAACGTAATACTGCATTAAGAATGTATCTGCAGCAACAACATTATTGAATGTAGTGTGTGCAAACACGGCCAGTTGTAGAACTGACTAAATTTAATCAGGCAAACCGACACCTTCCTGGTGTTTACGCTTCCGATGAATTTTAGCTTAGTTTCCACCTATTACTTTCATGTTCTAGTATTCTTTCTCTCTCTCTCTCTTTTATGTGTCCAAATTTTCGGAATCATATCGATTCATTAGAGCTTTAACTAGAACAGACCAAATGCAAGTCTACCGAAACAGCTAAGCTGTGTAGCTCTTTACATCTCCACTTGTGTTTCGGTCGTATGCTTTTAAATAGTTTTCCTTTTTTGTTTTGCTAACTAACTATAGAATAAAGTTTGACTTCTTTCTGTGCAAACCTTGCACAGCAGTACATCCGCAGTTTCGAAACGGTGATTGGGTTGTAACAGGGTATTGTAATTGCCTTTTGTTGCACGGCCATATTTTGCTGTGCGCATCTGTGTATTGCGTGTAGCAATACACGCTGGAGCTGAGGTTCGGTTTTACATTACCAAAAGGATGTTTCTGGGAAACATTTTTCAACAACATGCACCCTTTACTCAGCACAAACACACACACAAACACATATTTATTTATGCAACACACATGCACACGCACTAAATTGCTCTTTTCCATGTTTGTGTGGCTAACCAATAAGGTGGAAATGAACGTATTAAAAGAGGAGATATTATTTTGCAACATAAAACACCAACTTTTATACCTATATACAACAAGCACAAAATGCACATTTATATGCACACACACATACACACAACTGCACACGGTGTATCGGTGGAGTGGATGGGAGGATTTTTTGTAGTAGAACATTCCACAGGCACAACTTTCCTCCGGCACAGGAAACCGAAACCGGTAGCCATTTGATCCCTTGTGTTTTCCACCATTCCGTCACCAGCCACCAGTCTCTCCAGCAGTTCCTGTGCAGCACTGTGAAAGCCGGCCGGAAAATCCCTTTTTTTCCCGTGAATGGCTTTTCAACAATGGCAAATGGCGAAGATGTGTTCCAATGGATGTGTTTTTTTTTTCTTTCTCGTTCCACTCCGGGAATTTATTCATGCGTTTTCGCTCCTTCATCGTTACGATTCGTTTAATGCAGGTGGCTTTTGTTTAGTGCTTATTTTGTATGATCGTTTTTGGATGTTTGATTCGATGATTTTAGCTGTGTGTTTCTTGTGCATTTTGTTTTGTCTTCCTTAATGGAGCAACGAAGAAAACATTCAAAAAACATCCACGAACAGCAGCCAAATTAACCATTTCCTATTACTATCTCTTTATTTTCCCTTTTTTCCTTATTTTCTTACGATTCCATTCTTCTCTCTTTTCTTTTCTTTTCTTTTCTTTGCCTTCTCTATCTTTTCTTTTCTCTTTTTTTTATCCCCTTTTTCTAGGCACAATCGAACAGTTAGAGAGTACCTGTGTTTTTGATTCCGATTTCGGTCTCATCCTGAACTGTGCCTTCAAAAAGTCCGGCCTCTTTCGGGTGCGGAACTTGGGCGGCATCAAGGCCCACTTCGGGTTAGGTATGTTTCGTTTCGTTCAGGGTGTTTGTTGTTCTTCGTTATGCTACCGGGTTTTATGTTTCTTTTCTTTTGTTTTCCTTGTTTTACTATTTGTTTTGCGATCTGGTGTTGTTGTTCTGGGCAGGGTGTTCTTTTATTAGTGTTTCTAGTTTTGTGTGTTTTCTTACCAAATTCCCTACCTTTTTGTTCCCTTTTACTAAGAATCTTTCAATTGTACAATGCGTTTTTTGTACACTTTCTGTTCCTAACAAATGCTCAACTAAGGTTCCGTTTTCCATTGCTTTTCTTTTTTCCTTTAATTTTGGTGAAGGGATTCCGTCCTATTACAAACTTAAAAGCTTTCCGCGCATTTCCGAGAAATATAATCGAAGCCTATAAGCGGATCAGAAGACACGTGTACGGTAAATGCAACGCAGCAATGCCTGTTGCTTGTGGGATTTACCTTGATTGTAGCTGTGTTCGATTTACAGTGTGCGATTTTATTTCGAGCAAAATTTTCTTATAAGACTCCTGTTGCTGAAAATGTAATTTTATTACCAGGATTATATAAAAAATATCCATTTTCTACATTTTCCTATTTCCATTTTTTTAGTTTATAGACTACAACATGCTTCAGTTACAGTCCGGATGTGAGATGTTCGATGATTTCAAAGTATATGTCCCAGAACCTCAGGCTGTGACACAGTAGAAAATCTCTCTAAAATCTCAAAGAAATCTAAATTTCTCCAACTAACTGTCTCAGTTTCTCATATAAACGACATAATTACCCTTCGGTTTACTCTTTTGCATTGAGCAATTATGCTCATATAAATTGTACATATTTTATTGTACAATCAATTCCAAAGAAATTCAAGTCGTTCCACTGTTATATGAAGTTACACGTATCCACTTTTCGAACAAAAAAAAAAACGATCTGCATAGCATGCTGGACAGACATTAGAAATTTTATACATTTTATACATACCATTTCGCCCTGTGCCCTGTTGGAGACCTCTTGAACCGCATTCGCAAATCGATTAACTTTCTCGCGATGCGCGATCAATTTTGGCGCAAGATCAACAAGGTCCTCAGCGGCGTGCCGCCCAAATCGTGACCAAAACTTGGAACACTCCACCGTGTGCCATCTTTCATCGCATTTCTTTTTGAGGCTGCGAAGTCTCACCAAGAGAAACTGTGGACTGGAAGCATGATTTCGCCCGTACTTACTTGCATGCATTGAACCCCAGGTACTTGTTCGATCAACAACAATGCCGGTGGATCATCTCCCTTTGGTTGGGACAGCCGACATTTCGCATTTAAAATAGGCACCAAATTTTGTAACATATCCACACGGGGCCGCAAGGCTACTTTCAGAAAGCACGATCTCTATTTTGTTTTCCCCTGCTGGAAACAGATTGTTGTCCCGGTTGGTGATGCAGTCTGTACAGGTTGCGAAATTGCGGGAATGTCTATTAGCGGCGGACCCTACTAGCCCCATGCGCCTCGGTAACAAAACACCAATATGTGTGACCCTTGGTGGCGGTGTGTTCCGCGGTATGACTAATGGCTAATCACCACTGACCCGTGTACAACCTTCATTATGCATTGCAATCATCCGTTTGAATCCATTATGAATAGTAATTGCATGCGAGCTGCTAGTAGTTATCACAGCAACCCTACTCTGGCGATGGGGTGAAAGAAGAAATTAGGATTCATTTTAATGGGTCATTTACGCTTTTATCATTAAATTAGTGATTGTTCCTCTTAGTGAAAGCTCCGTTTATACAGAGAGTAGAAATCTCTCTATCACGTTTCGTTGGGCTCATATATGCCTTTTAAAGTTACCATATGAAATACGATAGTTCACTGCACAACCGTTTCATTTGAATGTTTGTCGCCTAAAAGGTATGCAAATTATTAAGTTTTTTTTATCTAAAAACGTTTATAATCAATGTGATTGCATTCCTTCGGGCGCTATTGTCTTCACTTGCTATCTTGCGTAAATATGTTAAACCGATTTGAAAAAGCTGGATTTAGATTTTTCATCGTTAAGCTACAGTATTTTTAGTTTTTTTTTGACGAAACAATAAAAAAACAAATTTTGCATTCATTCTTTGTGCTATAAATTATTTACTTTTTTATAAATTGGTTTGAATTTCTTACCAGATATACCTGAAACATTCAGCATTGAGTTATCTTTCTTTAATTTGAAGCGCTTAGTTGTTATAGCATGGTTGGCCTGAAAAGAAAACTTTATAGCATGATGTGTAATGTTACAGAATTAAGAGTTTCTGTCAAGTTTATGTTTGGTTATCCGACTCATTTAGGAAAAAAGATTAAAAAATTTAGTTTTAACTCAACAAAATATAAAATAGTTACACTACAATTACAGCGACGCAAGCTGTCACTTTGTTCGGAAATGCTCGGTTCGCTCTGGTTTGCTCTGGTATTGCACAACCCAATAAACAATCACCCGCTTCCCAGCATCGGAACATGATTTATGCAGCACTGTGGCAGAGCGTACTGATGGAGCTAATGCATATAAATTATCGCTCCACGCATACACAGCGTTGTTATGCTGCTTACAGTGAGGGATTTATCTTGACACAATAACTAGCTAAGCCCGGCTTACGACACACACACACACACACACGCACACGTCGATTGCATCGCGACCAAACCGTCGACCGAAAGACGACAACCCGAGTTCCGATCCTGCCAATTTAGCTGAATGCCACTTGTGCGCTTTGCACCGTAGATCAGACAAACTTGAAATGGGTGGAAGAGGAGGAGGAAGGTAGAGGGGGAGGGGGGGAGGTGTGTGGGAGGGGGGAGCCGTGTTTGCGCTAAATTGTTCGCATCGCATCGAACCACCGTCCAGGATTCTTGATGTGCGCCCATCGATGCACACCTCTAACCTTCCATCCCCCAACCTCCTCACCCACCACCCCCACTCGTCATGCCATGATCAACGGTTCGGCGTGGTGCATCACACGAACCATCCGGGTGGAAAATAAGGCCCGTTTTCACGGTTTAGTGTTTACTCTGAAACTCACCGCGCGTGTGTGCATGCGTATCGGCCGAAACGGGGCAGCGGTGCGTAATGCAACCCCGACCGGTGCGCCAGTGCCAGTGCAATTTAATTAGCAAACATATGACGATCGTGGTGCCGCACAGCTACAAAGACTGCCGTTTCGATTCGGTAGCTTATTTGCATGATTTTACGGGCAAATGCAAATTCAACATATCGGTTTCATAATTTTCATCTCCGGTTAACAGCAGCATGGTCGGCTGTGGCCGGATAAAAGTGATCCCCCACCGTCGTTTAACTGATTAGATCGCTTGCATTGTTTGCTAGTGGGAAACGATGCTTTTTTGGCATTTGACCTTTCTTTGTTTTAGTTGACAATTTAATGTGTTTTTGGCTATCATATTTTTTTTTTCAATTTATTTTACTTCATTTCTAGAGAGTTGCAGATGCTCCAACTTAGTAGCAATAAGTCCTTGAAAGTGAGAACAATTTAGACAAGTTAGTCAAATAGCAAATTGCATACTTTCAGGAGCAGTTTTTACTTCTGTTCTTTACGCGCCTAGAATCGATCGTGAATGATCTTCTCCTTTATGCCAATAACAATGCTCTTCTTTTATTCAATGTTAAAATGTATCCCTGTCTTAGTAGATATGCAATGTTTTATAATACTTAAAATTGTACATCGTACACTTCTCGCAAACAACCCCTCAAAGTATGCAATCTGTGAGACAAAATGTTTTTAAAAATATTTGCTAGCATTTAGTTTTTCGATACAATATCACAAAACAAAACCATGTACAGGCGTGTCGCATCAAATTCAAATTTAACAAAATACATTTATTACCGCAATAAAAATGAACGTTTCGTTTTTTGCTTACCATCTCCCAAACCGTTCGTTGACAGTTCGAAAGTGACGGCATTTTCGTGTGTCAAACCACGGTAGCACTGAAATGTGGCTGGGTGACAACCGCCCCGACGATAGCACTTGATGGCAATTTCATCAAATTCGGACATGACATCTTCGCCGTGTTCAATCGACGTAGCAATAATCGTAATCGTTTAACGGAAATGAAATGGGTTTGAATTTTACGACCGCGGGTGAACGGTTTTACGTGTTCCGTATAGGAGGAAAGAAAGTCTGTGTCTGCGGCACTGGCTCTTTTGTTAACTTTTCCCTTTCTGTGTGAGCTTATTTTATGACGTTTTCGAAAGCATTATGCTTGCCGGTGGTGCAACAATCGGCCCTATAGGAGAAGAGATACAGCCTGTTTTTTTTTCTGTACGTACATATACGTGTCCTGATATGTTTTATGTGCCACATCACTGTCGTAAACTTGTTGATGTATGTATCGGCTGTTTTTATTTTTTGTTTTGTTTGCTTGTTCACTTCTACAATATTCTGTGCACAGCACAGCTACATCTTGTTGGTAAGCCAGTAAAAAGCTTTACCCCCCAACGTAAGTACGATTTGCGTATTTGGTGAAGCATAATAAGCCAATCTGGTTGCAAACTTGCCGCCAGAACTCGAACAGCACCGACGGTTTTGTTTACGTTACCGGCGGGCGGATAAAACCGTTCGCCAGCTGCATCCACATCCACAGCGGCAGTTGTGGGTTTTACTCTTAAGTCGCTCATCTTAAGTACCTCAATCGAGGAATTATGCTGATCGGTGGTGGCACCAGAACCAGAAAAACGACTCACCATGTGTTCGGCATTCGGTGTGTGGTTTGAAGCAACGCATCGGCAAAACGTTAAGCATCGTGTAACCCCGTATGTCGCATTTGACACACACACGTTGTCTGTCAGTCGTTTAGTAGCGTGCCACATATATATATAAAAAGCGAAATCTTCGCTTAGCATACGCAATAACATCGATCAAGGTTTGTTCGGGTTTGTTTGAACAGCTGGAGGGAAATAAAATGAGCTTTTTTTTTCCTTGTGCTGTGATTCATTCTGCAAAAAAGCATACCGCACCAGATAAGGCAGGTTGGATAAGCATTATTCAACGTTTAGTACAATAAGTGTCACACCAGCAAAATCCACCGCATCTTTCTAGCGGTTGGAGAGGTGAAAAATTAATGTACGAAATTGGAATTGTTTGGATGAAAACATTAATTCCGATCGCTTCGGTAAACGGGCACGACCACCGAGTGACGGATGGCCATTTGTAATCCTTTCTCGTTTATCACTGTCACGGTGGCGGAGGTCGCGGAGTCGTCGAAATGGCGTTGCTTGAAGATGCTCTGTTGCGTTAGCCGCCCAATGTTGTTTTATTCAATGTTGATTTAATCGTCGGAGACTTGTGCCCCCGCATCGCGCCCAATCTACGCCCCTGATCGCCACACCATCATGGTGTATTAATAGCCGGGAATGGTAAATAGAAATGAAGAAATCTTAGCCCGACGGGCGGGAGAACACCCAGATGGTGCGTTTATTTGCAGGAGAAATGCCACAAGCAGGAAGAAAAAAAAAATGCCCCGTATGGAACAACATTATGGCTTCTTGGTACCTTCGGTGTGGAAAGTAAACATAACTCCAATGCCATGCCTGTTTCGGCGGCCAGCATAGTACGTTGGCGTGTGGAAAGAACATATACTGCGAATAGAACAGAAGTTTGTTTAGGGTTGGTTCCTTCATTCGCGAACACTTGTACTACCGAAGCTCAAATATTCATTATGCTTGCAAACCATACAAAAGCCTGTGGCTTCAGGATATCAGAAGCAATTGGCATGGGTTTGTTGTACGGCACAAAGGTTCAACATATCAATATACTCGTCGCTTTTCGGTGCTGTTCACTTCGGGTTGCACTCAGTACTATCGGTTTACTATCACCTTTTTCCTTTGCTTGTCTGTTTTTGTTGGTATCCCTTCTATTTCCACTCCCTCCGACAACTGTCGTTATGAATAAAAAAAATAAATAAAAACATCCGCACATAATAATGACCTTTTCATCTTTTTTGCACTCCCCCATTCGAATGTTTGTAGGCTTCAGCGTCGGAGATGAGCTGGGACTGGCCGAATCGCTCGGCAACGTGGAGGCAAACAAACGGCGCGCCCTCAACATTCGCACCGGTGCCAACAACATTGGCGTCCTGCCCGCGTCCAAAATGCCGGTAAGTTTTGATATCGGGAACTTTCACTATTTGTGTGTATGTGTGTGTGTGTGTGTGTGTGTTTTTGGCGTCGGGATCAAAGACGACCACACACCGACACGAGGTCAGCAATGTCACCCCGAAAAAGGGTCCCTCTACGGAAAAGGTGGAGTAGTGACATTAGTATCAGACCACACATTAGGATGTAATGATGGTCAATTTGTTTAGTACGGTTGGTACTGAGGAAGCTCTCTAAATGCAGTCGGATCAGGCGATACGTCGTATGGGAACAATTTGTGTTCCAATTTAGACATTGTGTTACAGATTTTGGTACAAAATGGTAGCCATTTTTGGAGTAAAAACTACCATTAACTGAGCTACACACGAAAGTTGCTAAAAGAATATCGTTGTAATGCAGCATTCATAACTTCGGGAGCGATTTCATGCGTACAACACAAATGAATAGTACTTTCACCGCATTACAAATGCATACGCATTTTTTAACTACTTAAAAATGTCAAAAAGGCAAAAGGGAATTTAAAATAATTCCAATTTTGTAATTACATCATGCCATTTCGGATCTATATTTAATGGCACAACATTGGTTATTTGTCCATTGATGTGCAATAAGCACTTGAACTTACAAACATACTAACAGTTTGTTGCTGTCGAAATGCATTCCATTATCATTGCATACCTTTAGGCGCTATTCGATAGGTGTGTATAAAGGACTGAAAATATACAAAATATTTCACTTATTGTTTGGATGCGGATGGGAAAATTGATGAAAAAGAAGCTTTATCAGTTGCTTTGCATATCACGCATTAAACAAAATCTCTAAAATATTTCATGAACAATGTTTCTAAACTAATGAATTGCATACTTTTAGGCGCCGTGCATACTTTGTTGGAAAGCCGTACATTTTTTCAATTACGCTGCCAAACTGATAGCTCGAACATTTTTGACATATTTTTTTATTGCATCACATATCACTGTGCCTGTACTGGAGCTGACTAGTCACAAATTTCATTCCAACATTTCAGCTCTAACAAAAAATCGCATGAAACACTACACTTTTGATCATTGCAAAGTGCTTTGATCCTTGCGTTACGGGTGAAGCAAAAAGTGGCACTAAAATAGAAGCTCGTCCAAACATATTCCAAACATGGAATTATTCGGGAAGGGTGGATGCTGTGGAAATGGGGGGAGAGGGAGGTCAAAGGTTGGAAGGAGTGGGGGTGTGAGTGGTGGAAATAGTTTGTACGTCGTGCAGCTTCCGAATGGATTTTTGGGAAAAAGTTTTCAATAGCTGTTAGCGATCGTAAAGCAGCCGGAAAGTTCGGTCGTTTAGGCAGGTTGCAGGTCTAAATTATCCAAAAAGTTTGCGAGATGCAAAAAAATAACTGCTGCACCACACTGTGATCAATGCAATAACATTTTCAAAAACACTTTAAAAGCGCTTTGCAGTGGCTTTAAAGCAGACGGCCCTTAACGGTGAAAGGTGCAAATAGAAATGAAACAGCAGATTAGAATATAAGCCACTCCGTCAGCTGGGGAGCGAGGGCCCGATGAATCGCTTGATGAACTATCTTATTTTGCGCTACATTACCAAGAATCGCCCCGTAAGCGGCTGCCTGTTCCATCAGTATGCAAACCGGGTTGCGTAACTCATCCTCCAAAATCCGGTTTTGTTTTTTTTTTCTTTCGTTAGTATGCATCACTTTTCCACCCTAGCGGCAAACGAGGACACGAGGAATGAATACGGATCCTTCAACCCTTCGGCAGGCGACAAAGTTATTAAACCGGTACTGGGGAATTTTGCGCGCCATGAAAATTACCACCCACTCTCTCTCTCTCTCGCGCGCTCTTTTTCTCCCTCCTTTTTGTCGCCAGCCCACCCACACGGGGGGTTTGGGTTGGGCGTGAAATGAAGCTGTGTAGGCATCAGGCTGAGATCGTGGACCCGGATGCACTGACGACTGTCGTCCATCCTTAGCAAGTCGCGCGTCACAACGAAAAGGGGTTTCCGTGGCGTGTAATAACGCACAGAAAAAGGAGCCGACATCTAATGAGCTTTGGTGCTGGGGCACGGTTAAAAAGGGGCCAATTATAGTACACGCGGCATCCTGAAAAACTTCGCTATTTATAGAACATGAAGCAAAGCTTACCACACTATTTCCGACTGTTGTGTCCATTAGCTCGCACAGAGAGCTACTCAAGTGTAACCTTTCCGGGTTTCGTTGCGTTGCTGCCGGAATCGGGGTTAATCTGATTCACTTAATTTAATACTGGCCAAGCTAACGAAAACGTAATTTCAGAGAGTCAACACTCTCGATTTTTTTTCCACCCACGCCACCCACGTCCGAACGCCCGGTCCTGGGACGTGTTTATTCATGCGATTGTGGTGCCACACCGGAAGCGTTCGCACTGGTGATCATCGCCCTGTACAAGGAGTAATAACCCACCCACACACACATGCACACGTGCCCACCGAAAACTCCATTTCCGATGACAAATTAATCCACTTCAGTTCCAATAATAATGAACTTCTGTTCGTGCCGTTTCCGAAAGTCCTGCCCGTGGTCGTGCTGAATGATGACTCGTACTTACTGCTTCCTTTTCTTTCTTTCTTTCTTTCTTCATATGTTTTGCCATCGGTGGTCGTGCATCGGGTTCGTTCCATTGCAGACATCCTACCCTTCGCTGCCCTCCCCTTCCATCTCCCCTTCGCCCGGTGCTCCGATACAGCAGAGTCGGCCGCAGGCGGTAACCGTACGCTCGTCCGCGTCCATGCTGCCCAAGGGCATCGGTGGGCTGCCGAAGGTGCCATCGTCCGTCTCGCCCGTGTACGTATCGCCCGCGTCCAGCCTGATGACGAAAGCGACCTCGCTACCGCTCGGTGTACCGCCGTTCCGGCCCATCCCAAAGCCGACGCCGGAAGCGGAACCGGTGAGATTCGACCCGTCCGTGCTGCGCCGCAACTTTGCCCTCAAAACCGCCCAAACCCCCGATCCTTCCTTCCAGAGCCAGCTGATGAATCAGACCTCCTCCTTTCACCGGAGTGCTCCCAATCCCCGCAATCCCGGCCCTTCCTTCCCGAACGCTCCCAATCAGCAGATTATCTACAAGGAGGCGCCGAACCTGCAGGTCCAGAAGGTGCCCGCCTTCCAGGCGATGCCCGAATCGGTGTCCCGCATCTCGACCGGTCCGGTCGTCCAGGTCGACAACAAGCTGCAGCCGTCCGTCATCAAGAACTCCATCATGAGCATTCCACCGCGCCGGCAGATGACAAAGCCCGGCCCAACTGTTGGCACCGGCGCCAGCACCAGCACCGTCGACGCCGGCGAAGAGATCGATCTGATGGGTCACACCGTGGAGGAGCTGGCAGCGGCCGCCAACGTCAGCGTGGAGGTGATTAAGGAAGCGATCCGGGTCCGGCAGCAGGAACTGCGTGCCCAAAAGCAGTACGAAAAGCAGCAGGCCGCTTACGCTCAGGCCCAGTTCTTTGCCCAGCAGCAGCAGACGACGGCGGCAACGACAACGACCAGCACGACAACGCCCCGACCCAGACGCTATCCGACCAACGCCGGTCACAAGGCAAGTTGCTTACGCGAGCAAATCATGCAGATGGATTTGGTGCAAACGGAATAGGGAGACTTTCAGCAATCATTACACCACAAAAAACGCCTTGCTCTTTCCGTACCGCAGGTTATGAACGCACCGAAAGAGTACTACCCAGTTGGATACGACAAGAACTTCGATGACAACTTCACCTCCAAGGTGGACCTGCCCTACACGACGTTCAACTGCGGCGAACAGAAACACTTCCCGGGGCTGTACGGCGACGAGGACCTTGGTTGTATGGTGCGTATATGTGCTTTTGTGCCGGCACGAGATTGAATTCTAGCAGTTGAACAAACATGCTTCAACCGCTAGAGTGAACAGGGGAAAGGGAAAGGGGAAAAAACAAATCCTCTTCCAGGAATACCGATTCCATGGAAATTCTTAGCCCACAAAAAAAAAACCCCCGCAAAAGGTTTGTCCTGAATTTCAACAGTCCCAACGGGTGTACGAGCACCCATCGGGCACAGGGGGCACATTGGTCGGAATGCTTGCAAACCCGGTAGATTTGGTTGATACACGTTGCCTGTCTGTGTCGTATGCAGCCAGGCAACAACGCACATGGTCAACGCAGCGCAACGTGCAAAAGGGCGTAATAACTACATACGCCTGACGGTATGCAATGCGGGTGCAGCATTTTCCTAAACCGAACGAAAGAGTGTATCCGAATGCGAGTACGTGCCCAAACAATGATCCATTCTGGGGGCATGCGGGCGTACACGAACAGTACGTAGCTGGTTTTCATTCGATACTGTTCCCCGTTGCTGCCCAACTGACAGAGTTTGTGTTCGAAATGTGTTTTAGTTTTTGCTATGCGAATTGCATAACTTTTGGGCGTAATAATGTGACTTGTTTCGATGGGCATTAGCTAATGCTTTACTGTTTGACTTGCAAATACATCCCACAGCTTTTTAACAGCTTGTTTGTGTTGTTTAACGAAGATGGATGTCCACAGGGCGCATTGACAACACATTAGTAAGCGGAACCTCAGTTTTGACTGCAAAATTCCAGCAGATATAATTTTGGGGAATAATTATTTAGCTGTTTTTCAATTCAAAATGCCCGTGGTAATGGATGGTATTGTGTTTTGGGATGACCATATTCCACTAACTAATAACTGATAAACAAACCGCGTTGTGAAGCCGGTTTTTTTTTTTCATAGAATGAACTACAAAATAGGAAGCTTGTTCTTTTGCTCACGTACACGACATGTTGGAAGCGTGTGGTTTATGAATAATTTTACCATTTTGGCGTTTTAATAAGCACTCAACTACTACTACTACTTACTGTGTGTAACAGTAAAAGTTAATTTATATTTGGCCCTTTTATGCTTCCCCACACGTCGGTAGGTCTTCCACGTATGTGCCCTGACGGACGATGGATTGATCATGAAGTCGTTCCTCTGCCCGGAAAGCACCCTGTTCGACCAGACCGTGCTGAAGTGCAACTGGTGGTTCTACGTCGACTGCAAGAGCAGCAAGAACCTGTACGACTCGAACCTGCCGGTGTCGAAGAGCTACCAGCTGATGAAGGCCCTGTCGTTCTTCTCCTCCAACTACAAAAACCCGGGCGACTCGTCCGAGGGTGTCGATGTGGAAGCACTCAAGAACAGCGTCGCCACAGCTGTTGCCGTCGGTGGTTCGGCCCGTTCGCTAGACGGTGTTGCCAGCAACACCATCGCCGGTTCGACGGGCGAACGCTTACAGCCGGACCGCTTAGTGCCGTCACCATCCGTGAGCGTGCGGAGCACCAACCAAAGCAGCAACACGACGGTCACACCAACATCAGCAAGCAACAGTAACAGCAGTAGCAGCAGCAACGACAAAACAACCACATCGACGTAAATGGAAATGATTTGATTTCACCGATTTCCTCACTGTGGCAGGGTGTGAAAATTGTGTCTGTGTGTGCTGGCTGCTGTAGGAAGTAAGGCAAATGGTTGTGTCACTCGGTACTCGGTCTGCGTCAACGCCAACGTTGGCAGTGGTTTTGGTTTTTGTTACACTTAATGTACAATCTAGCGAGAAGAAGGCAGAAAATCCCCACACACACACACACACACAACCAAGAAATATGATGGTGCGGAATGATTTAAGTGGGAACCCCTTCGGTGCTCGCCGGGGAAGCTGAGAAAACACACGCGGGCGTGCGTTTCACTGGCCATTACTCTATAGTTCGTACTGTAAAAACATGAGATTCCCAATGGCAAGTCGTCCGAACCCGATTCGGCGGTTGAGAGGGCATAAAGTGCGCCTCAAAGTATGCAACCCGTGGTGCATGCTAGCTTCATTAGTGCTTCTACTGTTAGTTTGTTTGTTTTGATTCAGTACAGTTTACCACCGCTTCGTTAAGAATAGCGACATTCGAGAACGAGCATGCTGTCGACCTTGGTCGGTTATAAAGCATGAAAGCGTTTTAATTACAGCAAATTAAATTATGCTACCTGCTGTACCCTGCGAACACGGGTCCAACCATTCAGCCAGCCATTCTGCATTGAACTTATCGAAAGCGTTCACCGCCAAGCCACCATCCAAGCAAACTTTCTTCCCAAAGGCCAAAGTGCAACGCGCCGACCGATGCTCCGGTAAGCTTAAATCACCTGAGGTTAAACCAGCTGCCTGCCTCTGTCGTCAGGCAGGACTTCCCGCAAACCGCCAAACTTCCCGCACGCACCACGAGTGGGGTAATGGTAGTGAATGGATTCCAAACAATGGTTAGCATAAGTATTTATTAAACAAACGATCCTACGAACTACAAAACCCGGCTCTTGAAATGCAAGCAGCATCCAAAATGCCATTCCGCGTGTGCCGTCTGTTGGAAGGCACGATACGGATTTGGGGTGGGAAGGATCGCGCTGTTTGGGAGTTCATAAGACTTTTGTTACGTTAGTATAGTAGTAGTAGTAGCAGTAGTAGTAGTAGTAGTAGTAGTAATAGAGGAGTAATGTTGAATTCAGTTGCTTTTTTCACGATAAGGGACACACAACTACGTTTTACGTTACTGTTAAAGGGGCGGGCAAGACTCGCCAGTTAGCTGACCTCTTAGATTATGGCATGTTAGGTATAAACGCTAGTGACTGTTTCGCGGGTATATTTGTTTTTTTTGTTTGTTCTGGCCACCATTCTTTTTGCTGGCGCAAGTAGCGAGTCGTAGGTAGTAGATTTTGTGTTCTTTTTAAAACAAACAAAAAACAAAAATTGCGCCCGAGCATTACATCACGGCAATCCGCACGGATCTGCGTATTTATTTAAACTAGCGGCATAAGGTACATCAGGTGTAGTTATCACTATCTTTACTAGAATCTGGTATTAAACTTAACACAACAATAACTGTGCTGTAACTGTAACGATACGCGTTCGCGTTCCGATCGGATAGTTGCAACCATAAGAAGTGAAGTGGCACTATCCGGAACGAATGGAACCGTCTGTTACGGCACCCCATTTCCTAGACACACCTAAAAGTTGCTCACTTAGAAACGGTATAGACGGTAAGAGTTGTATGTTGTGCGGCAGAACAGCCGTGCAAATTTATGCATTGTTGTTTCGTCCTCGTCCTCATGATCGGCATCGTCCGTTGGTCACGTCCCGTCAATATATTAGTTGGTTTTTATCTGTAACAATAGACATTCCCAAATACCGTACGCGTGCGTCCCCGCGGACACACGCGTAATCGAACGCGCGAAACAATACCGTATTGTAATGTTGCGTTGAAAAATGAGAAGCGCATCACTAATGTGTCAAGCAGTTGCCCGGACAGGGCAACATTCTACTCATCCAGTTGACTATTACTGATAAAGTAAAACACATTAATTTCAATCGATGATGGGTGTTTTGCTAACCTTTGTTTTCCTTCTGCTGAGTTGATGCATCCGAAAATGTTGCAGGATTAGTGGATTGAGGTAAGGATTTACTTAAAAATATGTTCTTT
Source organism: Anopheles rivulorum (assembly GCA_018908115.1). Lineage (NCBI taxonomy): Eukaryota > Metazoa > Arthropoda > Insecta > Diptera > Culicidae > Anopheles > Anopheles rivulorum. The sequence continues at coordinate 16,052,271 of STHB01000004.1, forward strand.
TTTATTTATTTATTTTGTGTATGTTCTGCTCGGAAAATATTAAGAATATTGTTCCCTCGGAATGCTCTTTCATAATGTTTTTATTTCAATCATTAAGCAGGAAAAAGTGTTCTGCATTCAACTTCTTTAGGTATTGCATACCTTCAGGCGTTTGCACTGAAAACCAATCCGAATCATTAAAGCTTTTTCAGGCTGCAAGTGCACAACATCTCACAGATAGTTCTATCAAATGAAACGTATGTTTAAATACTCGTTCCTGGTACATTAATGATTTCGAGCGATCTAAATTAGTCAATTGCCTGAACCAAGGCGCATCCATGTGAAGCAGAAGATAAAGCGCCTAAAGTTATGCATGTTTTAATGAACTGAAAACAGATCTAAGCAGGCAGCTTAATCATATTGTTTTATAATTTACTTTTACCGTGTTTCCTACCTATCTATCTATCTGTAGAGTTTTTAACATTGTTTTTCCAGCGAGCTATTCTGCTGCTGTATCGTTTTTAGCAAATGCTGTTCGCTGGAACTAATTATATAAATTGCTTGCTTCATTCTTTTTCCCCCATTTGTCTATCACTATGCAACAACGAAAAAAAAAACGAAGAACTTGAACTCGGTCGATGAATACATTACCGTTGATTGAATAAAATTAATTGAACGTAAAATAAAGTATAAATAGAGTTTTTAATTGCTACATACCAGTTATCGTCTTCATGTGACCCGTAACACCCTCATGCGTACCTTGCAAATAGGGTTATTCACCTAATAGATCAACACTGTCAACGCTTCATAAAGCACCATTTCGTTTCATTAGACAGCTAATCGAGCTGAAACAATGCAGCTCACGATTGGTGCAGTGAGTGAGTAATATTTAGAGTGCTACGGCAGCAGCTTTTTGATGGACTTATCGTGTGTTAAATATTGGCCACGATTAACAATTAACGTTTTTAATCACTTCATTAGGTCGTTTCGAATGAAATTTCACTCGATTTGTGAAAATGTTTATTAATAGTAGAAAGCAAGAAATGAATTGTTCCGATTCATACGACTTTTACGACACATTTCTTATTCTTCGTTTGTCTTATCTTAAATAAACCATTCATTTGCGTGTAAAATGAATACCTTGAGGGCATCAATGAGATGGCAGAAAATTGTATTTTTGTTTAATTTGCATTCAAATTGTGTTTCTTCTCATTTTAATCATTTCTACGAACAAACCCGGAGAAGCACTTGAAGGCAATGAGATATTTCTTTATGTCTATGATGTTGGGGTAAAAATATTGCAAAGTTGTGTTAATACTAAATGCTTAAAGTTTGTCGATAATAATTAAAGTTAATCAATTTATTTGATATTAAATCTGTCAAAATCATTTCGTGCCGTATCATAGATTAAGAAAATTGATGCAAATATCACGATGTGCATACTTTTAGGCGTTAAGAGCCCGGAAAATACAAATCGAGAAGAGTGCGCCTAGTCAAAAGCAATGAGCCATTCCTATTATCTTTTAAATCAAGTTCAATCATTCAATTATTCTGCTACTATTATTGCAACTACTTTCACTTCACTGCTCAATGATCAATGATCAAATTATATTGCACTTAAAATCAATCTTTCTATTATTTTTAAAAAGCAATGCCTCACGCCTTATCTTTATCCCTGTGCAAGCAGTTAGACGTGGTCGATGGACTTGTGGTGAAAAGATTAAATAATGAAACCCTTTTGCACTTTCCGTGCAGGAATGTTCTTTATTCGCATTGGCACGATATCGCCAATCGGGCTGGCCATCGGAGTTCCGCTAACCCACTGCACTCACTCCGTACGGTAGCACGTCCGTCCGCTAACCCTCTTATTGACCCAAATTTACGCAACGCTACAGCAAAATTCAAAACGCAATGTGCGCAACAGGACGCACGTACCAGAAGTCGAATCTCGGACGATCGAGTTTCCAGTGCGATATCAAATCGCACGCATCAAAGGCACGTCACTCGGGTGGGAAATGTAACTATGGCCGCACCACCTCACCGATTACCGTCGGTTTTCCATTTCATTTCCCAGCGGTAGCTGTTGGTGCAGACCAGCTTAGGTTAGCTTCCGTGAGGGCTTTAACTGCACGCCGTTTCCGTACGGGTGATCCACCGAAAAGGGAAAGGGAAGCTTTGTGAAAGGGCGAAACAAACCGTCACTCCACCGGACTTTACCCGAATCCGCCCGTTTCGCAATCGTATCGCAAAATGGACACAAGTGGTGTTTTGTACTGTCTTTACGGACACGCCGGTGTGTAGGTGTTGCAAAACTGCACTTTTCCACACCCGGCTGCATCCGCCCTCGGACTCGGCAGAAGGAAAGGAAGAGTGTTCCGATCGACCGAACCGAAGCCAAACCGATGATTACCTCGGGAGCTTGGTCGAAGAAGGTTGATCGGCATGAAAAAACAAAAACAAATGGAAACATTACTAGGAATCGAACGAAATGGTGGTGGATGTATAAAAAGTCAGCTCACCATTATGGGGTAGTTCATTCCATTGCCTATTTCGCTTACATTCAGTCGAGTCCATCCTTGTTTATTTCGTCGATCGCACTAAAAACATGAGCCCTTTAGTAAGTATTCTGAGCGCTTCGTGATGGAAGAAAAGTCATTTTAAAATGTCCTTTGCTATTGTTGCAGATGTTTTGTTCCTCGATAGCGATGGTTCTCCTACTGCTACAAACTTCTGTCCCTCAGGTGAACGGGAAGTACGTCTACCACGATCAGGAGGATGGTCTGCTCGACGAACGATACCTGGAAGCGTTGGAAGGTCTGAAAGAGGCCCAAGCAGGAGCACAGATCCATTCCAGCGTGTCGGAAAAGTCGAAAACCATCCCAGTGCCCGTGTTCCAAAAGGTGGGCGTCCCCGTACCACATCCCGTCCCGGTGGCTGTACCACACTACGTGAAGGTGTACATTCCACAGCCCTATCCGCTGCAGGTGAACGTCGAGCAACCGATCAAGATACCGATCTACAAAGTGATCCCGAAGGTGATCGAGAAACCCGTCCCGTACACCGTGGAAAAGCCGTATCCGATCGAGGTGGAGAAACCATTTCCGGTGGAGGTGCTGAAGAAGATTGAAGTTCCTGTACCGAAACCGTTCCCGGTGCCGGTAACCGTTTACAAGCATATTATGCAGAACGAGAAAACTCACCGCAACTGGCATTTTTAAACATTTGTGTGCTTGCTTTTATTCGTTACGACAATGTATTCGTTGGTTCACCGTCTGGACCATGAAACAAATTATGAGCAACATTTGCTCAAAGCACTACACATATTTATGATTGACGAGCTTCAATAAAGTTATTAATTGTTTCTGTTTGTTAATTCACGTCTTTCCATTGCAAAGCAACCGCCAAATTGAATGAACCGAAATATTTACAAAAACGCTTCGCATGTTAGAAAACGCTACACAGCGTTTTACATTTTAATCGCTCTTCTACTAATATGTTAAAAATGAATCACGGATTCATAAAAAAATAAATAATTGATGTATAGATTATTGTCACTTCTTTGTTCAAAATATCATGAAACTTAATTAAACAAAATTTGCATAAATTTCGAACAAAATTTTCCCTCCCTGTGTGTTTCGAAGTTCGAAATTCCATTCAATTTTTCGAATACTGCCGGCTGTTTCCCAGCTGTCAAGAAACTGACAGCTGTCAAACTCTTTTGCCTCCACATTTTTCCGTGTTAAGCACGTTCGCGTTTTCTGCGTACAGAATTTGATCGAAAAAATGGGTTTCGCCAATTTGTGGTACTCGCATCCGCGAAAATATGGACAGGGTTCGCGTTTCTGGTAAGTATAAGCCCGGTTGCACCGTGTCCGACCCCGAAATCAGGCCGTACGACGGGTGTACGGTTCTTGTGCACGTGTACTGCCGCTTCGCCATGTTGGGCGTTCCGGTGCAATAGCGAGCTTGTTGTAACTGAATTTGGTGCGTTCGTTTCAGCCGTGCCTGCTCCAACAACCACGGAATGATCCGAAAGTACGGTCTTAACATTTGCCGACAGTGCTTCCGCGAGTACGCCAAGGATATCGGCTTCAGGAAGGTACGTGTGTGTGGAGGGTTTGATGTGCGGTGTCAGTGTATGGGTGGGCTGTGTTATTGTTGATCAGTGTTTCTTAACTCACTTGAACGCGTCGCCAGACTTCCGCTTTACTGCTTTGTCGTTTCACAGGCCAACGAAATGCTAATATGTTCTTTTATTTGTTCTTATTTACTTTGCAGCTGGATTAAATTTGAGTTTATTCTCAAACATTTCTTCGCATATGACAACAAGATCGGGATATTTGCAGCTTGCTGGCAGTGAAACATGCGTGGAAATGAAATCGGCAAATAAATAACGTAAAAATCCACAAATCCCCCACGATGTTCTGGAATTCTTGATCGTCCCGTTATGCCGAAACATATGCGAACGCTCTACCTTTCTGGGCTCTTTCCCATTGTTCCTATCCGCCCGCTACATGAACAATATATACATTGATACAGTTCAGCTGTTTATTGAAATTGATACTTCTTTTACGGATAATCGTAAATCACCTTCGCAAATGCTGGACACGCAAGTTTACGAGCTGATGGGGAGTTAATTTTAGATCGTTGTGTTACACTGCACATGTTTAAACAGCTGATCGAAGTAACCATTGGCATCATCGAAGCAATCGGCACAATTTTCTAGGTCGTGTTTATTTACATTAGTTTCGCTCGAAACAATAAATCGCCGTTCGACGCAACGGATCGAACCAACACGAGTGAGTGTAGGTCAATAATTAGTCTCGTCGGTGTCGGGACCTGATGTGTGCGACCGTGTCAACACACAGACCCTCCATTAATTTGTACTGTCGTCGTGGGCAGACGCCACTCGTTGGCAATGGATCAATAAGCAGAGAAGTAATTTTAAAGCTTTTTCTCCTCCCCCTTTCGAACGGGGAGGCATCGGTCCCGATGCGTAACAAAACAAACGGTCTGCAATGTCTGGCTGTTGACAGAGTCAAGGTCTACCAATCGTAGCAAAAATATATACATGGTGCAGCAGGGTACAAAACCATTTCCAGCATTCCAAACAAACGAGCAATCGTCAGTATACTCAGCATGACTACGATGCAGCCTCAGCTGCTAGATCGACTCTGATGCAATAATGCTTTCTTAACAAAACTGCACATGACTTTCGGCATCTGTTGGCCCCGGTCCAATCGGTACACACTGTGTAGTTTGGGTGCACCTGCTTAGGTGGTGTATGTGTGTGTGTGTCCTTTTCTGTTGTTTGAATGAGCTTCCTGGTGATGGGCTAAGGTATCATTTTCTACCAGCTGATCGATCAGTCGATCGACGTCTGACATACGATCAGCACATCATGCTGTATCAGCGGAAACGCACGCGTAAAGCCATAAACTCTAGCACGGCCAGCCGACGGTGTAAACAGCGGAAGGTAATAAATCGATGGCTCAACCACCGACCGACCGGGCGCATAAATCTTTAACGGAGAAATTTCAAAGCTTTCGCTCCGATGTTTCCTTCTGGCGCGCGTGTATAAATAAACAGACAAATCCGTTATTGTAAAACAGTGCACTGAAGTTTACAGATAGCCCCGCTGTGAAGTGATTTGAAGACACATTCTCAGTTGTGGTACAAACAAAAAAAAAACCCCCGGGCGGTAAAAAATCGTTGATGAACACAAAGACCCGCGAAGAGTTTGTGCCGTAAGAATGCAGTGCCCGGTGTCGGTAGACGTCAGCTGATGATAGATTGGTTCTAGGGTGTTGTATCGTAATCGAAAGTGTTACTACACGTAACGAGTGCCAACTATTACGAAATCGTTAACGTTTGATTTTGAGTAGCGTGCGGTTGAGGCTACGAAAACATTCGAATGTGACGTACGTGGATGTGCAGGATGGATTTTTATTGTTTTCCCAGTTCAAAAGAAGGACAAAGCATGTGTTACTAATATTCGTGGTAGAAATGCCAATGCTCTTTAGAGTTGGTTAGTCGCACACGGTTTGTTGGTTTACTGTAAGAGAGAATTCTGAGAAACGAGAATGTTGGATACGGCCTTTCAACCACTCACGGTTAAGGCTCGATAGTCTTCCGCCATTCAATTGCTTAAGCTCAGAAGATACGTGTACGAAAGTAATCGGAGTACATTTACTGGGATATTTAGAACTAAATGAAGTCAACGATAACACCATCAGAGGGATGTTAAGAACTTGTCCAATATCCGTTCACGCATCCTGATCATATTTCTAAGGTTCTCCAGTCTTTTGGGATATCTTGTAGGCAAATGGAGATCAAATGTGATCTTTAGACAATGGCCACCCATCTGATCATCAGTTAAAAGCTTAGCCAAGTCTTACGTTCTGGGATCATTCCTCCTCTATCCACAGTCGCCTTACATAATAGATTTCGAACACTTCGACAAACACTACTTTGTGCTGCCCATCCACAACAAGGACAAATGGTACCGGGGATGCAACAGACAGATCAACCAGGAATGGAAGCGAATCCGTACGGAGAAGCTAAAAACGCTCGAGCACAGTACGGAGATGCCACCAAGTCTCATCATTGCCAGTGCCCAGAACGATCGCGTGCAGGTGATAGCGCTGTGTTCCATCTCCAAAATTCCATCCTGCGCCCGACGCTGCCTGCTCGAGGTGATAGTGACGCAGGAGTATCTGTACTACCTTAACATCGAGCACATCTTTGTGGCGCTGCGCGATCAGAACGTGTTTCGATCAAAGTTTCGATTTAGCTTCACGCGTACGTTAGCGTACGGGGCGATACTGGAACGTACCGAGCGTAAGGGTGTGTCCAAATTTATGCTCTCGACCGATCCGCAACAGTGGGTGATGAAGCAGTACGAATCATCGGAGGAAGAGTTGTACGCGCAGCGACAAAATTGCTACTACTACTATTACTACAACGAGGAGGAAGATGACGACACGTACCAGGATTATTACAGCTGTAAAAAGCGTGTTGCATACGATGTATGTATTACGGTAGGAATATGTGCGTCATACGGCTACTGATCGTTTGTGTTTTCGTTCCACAGGGTCCACCGCCACCGTTGTCGAATGAACCGTACTTTGTGGTACCGATCCATCGGCACCCGGACCTGAAGGAGCAGTGCGTCCGGTTGATTAACACCGAGTGGCCCCGCTCACGGATGGCCCGGTTTTGGAGCTTCGAAACATCCACCGACACGTTACCGATCACGTTCGTGCTGACGCAACTGATCGACGAAACGACGACCGTGCTCGGTCATGCCAAGGTGTCACCAGTGCCGGCCGACGATACGTCGGCGTACGTGGAATCGGTCGTGGTGGACTATCGCTACCGGGGCCGCGGCATCGGCACGTACCTGATGGAGGAGATCGAGAAGTACTGCAAGGTGGTGATGAACATTAACCACATGTACATTGCCACCGATGGGCAGGAGGTGTTTTACGCCAAGCTTGGCTACATCTTCTGCAAAGCGATCAACATCTTCGGTACCCGGTCGACGCGGAACACGGTCAGCAAGAAGCACTGGATGCGGAAGGTACTGTCCGACTGGGAACCGTACCCGATGGGCTACGGGGACGAGATACCGAGCGATCCCGTCGGTACCGTGGTGGAGGTAGACGTTGGTCCACCGCAGAAGAAGCTGTGCGTCGATCAGCTCATCTGGAACATTCGCAACATCGTGTACAACCAGACGAACGTGGCGTTCCGGAAGGCCAAGGGCGATGAAATAGTGTACGATTTGGTGCTGAAAATGCATGCCATTTAGAGAATAGTTGCACACGCGCGTGTGTGTGTGTGTGTGTGTGTGGCAATTCATTATTGTAATGAGCGATAAATAAAGATTGAACGTAAAATAACTGCATCCTTTCTGCGCATGCAGCACGCGCGCGCGTGCTTACGCCATCTTTGTTTTGAATGTGCAGCGAACAAAAGCTGTCAAATGCGCACTTAATCCAACCGCTCACCAATTTCGCCCGCTGTCAAACTGCGCATTCAAACAGCCGAATGACCATCATGCGCCTGCCATTCGCCCCACACAGCAAGAAGCAACCAAAAAAAAAAAAAACGGAAAGCGGTTGGATTAATACATTTTACGGAAAAATTTTCATTCTCTATAGCAAAGGAGAAAGATTTGTGGCGTCGAAAAGGTTTCGTGCGTGAAATGCGTAGCAAAGCACATTCTTAAGAGCGTTGCATTGTGCACTTGGATGGTGTTTGAGTGCTTCCAAAAAGGAGACACATTTGGCAGTACGCGGGAAAAAAAGGAACGTTACGTGAAGCGAATTATCGTAAGGCTATAAAAAGGAAAACAGGACGTGATCTCTGCCCTAGGTGGTGTTCTACATAAGCGGCAATGTTTGGCAACGAACGGTTAAATGGTGGTAGCACCAACAGCGGTACGACCAAATGCCAGCAAGAATCCACCACCGATCAGGACAGCGGTTCCACCTCGACACTACCGAACGGGACAACACTTCCAACCGATGCGCGACCATCGTTCGCGTCCGTCTTTACGATCGAAAGCATACTGGGGCTGAATCAGGACACGATCGCCAGCAAAGCGAGCGCGCTGAACGAAAAGTTGCTCTCGCCCGTGCCGCAACGGTTGGACGGTGCGGCCTACGAGCTGGAACACACCAAGCAAAGTCTGTCGAACTATTTCCGCTGTGCTGGGGCCGGCACACTGCACCTGCCGACCACCTCCGAAGCGAACATGCTGTCGACAAACATTCTCGGAAGTGAGTAATGAGCCACAAATTTGGAGTTCCCTCCTCTTGTAAGCACACCGGGTTGCGACATTAATTCCGTCCCGTTTCACTTGCTCTATCCAGTAGCATATCCATCGTCCTGCCACAGCTATCTGCAGCCGGATCTGTTTGCGGCCCATCTGCACCAGCAGGTTGGGCTGGTGGCGTGCAACGGCAACTTCCGGCCCCGGTATCCGTTCCTGAACGCGGACTCGCACATCAAGCGAAAGCGCCGGCACCGGACCATCTTCACCGAGGAGCAGCTGGAACAGCTGGAGGCCACGTTCGACAAGACGCACTACCCGGACGTGCTGCTGCGGGAAAAGCTGGCAATTAAGGTGGACCTCAAGGAGGAGCGCGTCGAGGTAAGGGTCGAGGGTTGGCGCGAAACGCGATCAGTTAACGTTGGTGGTGGTGTTTTTTTTTTTTTTAATTTTAATTCTCGGCAACTTCCGGCCGAAGCACAAGCACACTTGTTGATTGTCGGCGTCGCCGCGTCTCAATAATAATGAAATCGACAAATTGAGTTACGGCCAAAGTTTGTAATTTCCGGCCTCCCACTCGTTAGAAAAACGGCGCGCCCGGAAGCCCCCAACGTTGCCCTGACAAGCGTGTATTGATTTCTGGTTGCCTTTTTTCCATCCGTCCCATTACCGTTGGCTGCCCTCCCACCGGTGTTTCGTTGCAGGTTTGGTTCAAGAATCGGCGCGCCAAGTGGCGAAAGCAGAAGCGCGAGGAGCAGGAACAGTTTTCCAACTACGAAATCAATAGCAAAATTAGAAAACTCATCAACATCCCGGTGTCGGCGCAGGAGAAGCTACGCCAGCTGCAGACGGGCCTCTTTGCCAAGGACAAACAACTGTTGCCGAAGTGTGACGAGCTGAGCAACAGCAACAGTGACGACGCATCGGATGTGGAGGTGGTATGATAAATTGTAGCGCCGCCGAACACAGCACAGACAAACGGAAATGCTCCCCCTCCCCACGAGAAGGAGGGGGAGAAGATGAAGGTGGAAAGGGATGGTGCTTTTTTCGTTTGGGGATGGGCTGCGAGGAGAAGGAAGTGGCCAATTGGGTGAGAATGCTGGGAATATTAAATGTAGGAAGGCCTAGCGACGGTAGAGTAGACATTTAAAATGCAGCACCAACACATACACATTGTTTCGGGGTGGGGGTAGGAGAGTGAACAAAAACACACACACACACACACACACACACACACACACACACAGGCACGTTAAGCAATGAGGAGTGAATGCTCTAGGATTTAATCGTAAAATTAACTCCCAACCTTCTCCCACAACCACAGAATTGTATATTAATGCATCGATGTTTGACGTTCGCTTGATTGTGTTCCCCAAAAAACCAAAACCAAAACCCCAACCCCATCGTAGTAGTCAACGGTGTTTGTGAGAACGAAAAGCACTAGCCATTTAGTGGCAACAGTTGTGTCATTCATTCTAATCGTAGTACGTAAGTGAGGTTATAGTAGTATGTGTTGGAAGGCAATAAGAAGTACACAGTATAATACGTATAAGGAAGCTAATTTTAGGAGGGGTTTAATCGACTGCTTGCGCAGAAAAAATAGGTGTAAATTATTTAAGGAACATAATTTATTTACTTTGACAGTTTTACACACGCACAAACCAACAATGGTCGAATTTAAATCAAAAAATCCCCCAAACCCTGGGGCAGGCGAGCTTAAACCGATCGAACCACCCCGCCCCGTACGCTGGAGCACGTGGCACGTAGCGACGTGTTTACGCACACGGTGGCACGGTTCAGGCGCATTTAACCAAGAAACATCATAAACTAATCAAACAATTTAATTAGCTAATGGAAAACAGTCGACGCCGCTACCGCCACCGCCAGGGAGGGGTTTTTTCATCCCCACCGGCACGGCACGGACCGATTCGAGCAGATTAAATTATGGAACCAACCGGTGAAAGAAGCTGCATAAATCATGACACTGTGGAGTAGCAGCAGCTAACGTGCAATACTTAATAATTGATATCGCATTCTTTTAGCGAACGGTGCCCTCCTCCACTGTTTGCAAACCAAAACAAAACGGGAGGTTTTGGGTGGGTGGGAATGTGTAGTGTAGTGTAAAAAGAAAAAAAGAGAGGGGGGAGGGGGGTCGAAACCCCACAACATACTAAGCGAATGGTTACAAATTTAAATGGTATTTCTGCAAGTCCAACGCGCGTGTGCGGTTAGCAGCAAGCGACAGACAGGAGCTAGCAGAGCGATTAACAAAGATAATACTGTTTTGCATAATGCATAACTTTAGGCGTTTTCGTTTTTCTTTAAAAATTAAAGCTTTCCATTTGTGTGATTGGAAATTAATTACCTTTTCGAGCGATTTGTATTTTTTTTTCTTCCTTAAACCAAGTTTACCGCAGATCTTTCCATTTTGAAGTGGTTTTAAAAGAAAAATGGATGGAAAAGCAAAATATGATTTAAAATAATTTAAAAACAAACCCAAAATTCTTTACTTGCCTGCAAAGCTCAGCAACGAAAAATGCAAGCAAAAGCGCCTAAATGTATGCATTTCGTAGAACAAAATTGTCACGTCACAATCGCGCAGCCTACTTCGCTTAGCTATTGACGCTTTGTCTTGTATGCGTGTATATGTATGTGTGTGTGTGTGTTTCTGTTTGAGTTGGTATGCGTGTGCGAGTGTACGTTTTGTTTTTCCTTTTTTGCGTTCCGCGAACCGTATAAGGGTTGTCATTAATTGGCTACGGCACACGGCGCAACCTTACCGGAAACCGGACAGCATGTCTAAGTATACCACCAAACACGTAATAAGCAAAAATAATCCGAAAGCAAATAATCTAATAGCTGTGCGAAAACCCTTTAATAAACCCATCTACTAATGATCATGCTAGTAAAAACGTTGCTTTCACCGTTTCTCATTCATCGCTATTTAAAGGTGGCGTGCTTTGGGTGCGCTTTTTGCCATTGTTTCCCCCCTTCCCAGTGCTGCTTAAACACTGTGTGCACTCCAAATCATCAAACAAACAATCAGCAACAGATGACCAGATCCATCCGGATGGGTAAGTTTTACCGCGTTGCTCTAATACCCCAATAACCGGGACCCGTGTACCGCCGTCAACCCAGTGATGACAGTGTCGATGGCACGAGATCCCTTTTCGGGATGGTGGTCCGGTAACGGATTCGATAAATATTTAATGCCCGTACCCAACTCGCCCGAGAATTGCCTTGGTTGGTGAAGGTTCNTGTGTGCACTCCAAATCATCAAACAAACAATCAGCAACAGATGACCAGATCCATCCGGATGGGTAAGTTTTACCGCGTTGCTCTAATACCCCAATAACCGGGACCCGTGTACCGCCGTCAACCCAGTGATGACAGTGTCGATGGCACGAGATCCCTTTTCGGGATGGTGGTCCGGTAACGGATTCGATAAATATTTAATGCCCGTACCCAACTCGCCCGAGAATTGCCTTGGTTGGTGAAGGTTCTTAATCGTAAGCGTAGCTTTTGTCTGGCCGTCATTCAATGTGACCGATTCCTTCCTTTTGCTGCTTTGCCGCTTGGCAGGACGGGTCGGTCCGTAAAGATCGGACTGCCGGTTCTCGGAAGGCGCTTGGCTGGTACAAAAATCGTACCAGAATTGACGACTGAAAGAGATTTCCTTTACGATGGTATTTAATTTGATTTGGTCGCTTCCCCTCCGGGTTGCGGCTGTTCGATATTTATGGATGGAAAACTTCTTCAAGATTGGGCATTATTGTTTTGTGCTGTTTGTGATTTGTGTTTTCGTTCGTTCTGGCCCGTGCCCCTGCCCGTTGTGTTACACTATTGGTTCGCTTTTGCAATTTTTGCCACGGAAAGATGGTTAAAAAAAACACAGTGTGACATAATATCCCGGCGGCGGTGGCCATCAACGGGCGATAGCCATTTTTGCGCCGATGGTGATAATGAAATATCGAACGTCTGTCTTCACTACGGTTTGCTGCGAAAACCCGCGGGCACTTTGCGCAATTCAATTATCCCAGGTTTTGGGGTTTGGAAATCAACAGACGCGTGGGTTGTGCCAAACATAGACCACCAAATCAATCCCACTGTACATCAGTTTCACTTTCGTTGCTCATAATCCTTTTTCATGCGAATTGCTTGGTTGTCTGCCCTACACGTACGTGTGCGTACATTGTGCCCGGCCGAATCTTAGTTCCTCCTCAACAGCCTCCACCCCCGCCCCCCCTCCCCTAACAAAATACGATCTTACACAGTGCGCTTCGACGACAGCAACCGTCCATCGTCGATCAAGTAGATGCGAAAACGATGATTGAACGTCGATAAATATGTTTCCGAAACATCCGACGCCGACATTACACAGAAACAGCCGCCGATTTATACACCAAGTTCACAGCAATAGCAGCGCCGGGGCTACAAATAAACAAAGCGAGCACGATGATTCTGTGGTACGGCAAAACGAGGCGGTGATGTTTTTTCTTTGCCATCCATTAAACTTAATCAAATAGTCTTCCGCTCGTCGATCGTCGAGCGTCCCGACACGGTTTTCGGGGTTTGGGTTTGCTCAATCATAACGAAACGAGCGCGGTTTGATCGATTCTTACTTAGCCTTCTATTGACATGCATTGTGTGTATGTGTGTGTCTGTGTAGGGGGTTGTTTTGGGGAAGCTTCACAAAAATAACCCTTTCATCCATTTTCGGCACCTTGTCGAGCGGATAAATAGGATTTATTTTAAACTTTAAGCTTGCAAGCCTTCGCGGTAAGTTTTCTAAGCAGTGCTGCAGGTACAGGATGGTCGAAGGAAGTAGATAATTAAATTAAAACCGTACACCGTGGAAGTTTCCCTACTTGAAAGAAACTCGCACTAATCCTATTCAATAAAGGATAAAATACACTACACTTAAAATGTTTAATTAAATTGTATGAAAATTCATCAAACATCTGTTTTGCCTAAATCTAGGAGTTTTGTTCCTTGAATGACATGCGCACATCCCAACAACATTAATAGGCTTACAGGACGAGCCTAATGAGCTCGTGATGAAGAAGTGCTAATGAAGAGGAGTCTAATGACCGATGACGGTTGACGCTGCCACTCAGGAGATTGCCACTTAGTATGGGCGTTATGAAGATTATTACCATTTATTGGACAAAAATGAACATTTCCTGTGTATTGGTGCACGAATGGAACAGATGGTTGAAAAATTAAGATGATAAACATTCGATGATACTACCAAAATTGCATGCCTTTAGGCGTGGTGAGTACAAGAAACTGATCAGTCCATCAAATTCACATCACCAACCGAAGCAATTACACGAATGGCTTAATGTAGCTTCACAAAATAAAAAAAAGTTTTAATTGCCTAAAAGTATGCAATACACACAACAGAAAGCGCTATGAAACCGTCTGGCGTCTGCCATCTACCATTTTAACCAACTTTGTACCACTGGGGACTGCTGTTATGCTTGACAAGGGATCACTTTAGCAAGTAACTTTCTGCACCATAAATGAATCCAATTTCACCTATAGTAGGCTGCGTTTTAACTGTCAAACGTTTAACACACTCACAGCACACACGCAAACCACTCACGCAAATGGAAAGGATTACTGTGATTATTTTTCTTCCCCAAACACAGATCAGTAGAAGTCCAAATCACACAGACATACACGCACACAGGCGCCAAGCGTGATACACACATGATGGGTGCCTGGCACTCTTTGATCACACGACACAACCTTAACGCAAACGGTACGGACAATCAAAGGCAAGGTAAGCGTTTCTGTAGGCTGCTGCAAACGACGCTGCCAACTCCCAGCACAAAACTGGCAAAGGCGGTAACAAAAAAAAAAAAAAAACAAAACACACAGCATCAAAGCAATCTAATGTTTTGCTGTAATAGTCTTGAAAGCGCATACTTCGTTCCGCGCAATATGTGCGGTACACTTGGGCAGCAACTTCTTCCTCCGGTCAACGAAATGGTTCCGCGTAGGCGAAAATTGAACGTCGTACCAAGGAAAAGACAAAGCAACAGGTACAGGTACAGTGACGATATATCGATTACACCCAAGGGTTAATGGTGCGGCTCGCATCAGGTGCCATTTTTCCTCCCCGACCAGCCAGCCAACGTTTAACCTTGAACGTTTCGGCCGCTTTTTAAGACCGTTTAAAAAATGGCCAAAATGGAAGCACAAATAACACACGCTTCTACCTATTGACATAACGTCCGCAAGGCAACCGTATGATGATGTCTATGGTCTACGACAAGGAGTGGACTCATAATGCTTCCACTCCTGACATTGTGTCCAGTACCGCCCGTCCCCGGGTGATGCTACCAAAGCGTATCTCTTGCCCGCCCCCACCCCGAAAGCGGGAAAGACCGTGAAAGGCGATAGGCGTTATGCCTAAAAATAAATGGAACGATCTATTTGCCAGCGGGCCAAACAAACAAACCGAAAATTGGACGGAAAGCGCATTCCCGTCTCCCCCCCAAACAGGTTTGGTATACGGTGGGATGGGGGGGAGGGAGGGGGGGTGAGAAGGGGAGAGGGATGAGACGTAGAATGGAAGGGTTAGGTTGCCACGGTCAAACATTACCTCATATTTGGACACTTTGGACCAATACACGCACACACAAACGTGTTTAGATGGCGCACAGTGGGAGCAAGCAAAACTCATCGATCTTACTTCGCCAGAACTCGCTACACGTGTGTGTGTGTGTGTTTGTTTGTGTGTAGAAAAAGAGGAAGAAGAAGAAGAAGAAGAAGAGAGAAAACAGAACACGATCCCGTGCCATGTCTATGTCGATGAGTTCCGGCGTGGCTGTGGGGATAGTTCATCTTTGCCGGTTTTCACCCCGAAAGGGAACCAATGTTGGATGTTTGGCGCCCTCAGAATAGGCGTGCCGCCCATATAAGCCAAAAAAAGGGGGAACAAACGAAAAGAAAATGGGGGCTCCTTTCGGTACAAAAGAAAGGGAGGCAGAAGGAGTATTTTTTTTTTCGCTGGGAAAAGTGAAAGTTTTTGCCACAAGGGTTGTGGTTTTTGTCCAAGTTTCCGTTTCCGATTTGGGGCATTTTTTTTTACTTTCGTTGTTGCTGTTGTTATTGTTGCCCCCCTCCCCCTGATTGGAACCGGGTAGTTCCGGCGATGCTGGAGCAACCATCGATGTTTTCGTCTTTTAATCTTCACTTTTTCATCAACGGAGCGTACGCACGCCAACACACGGACACCAGTATGCTGGAATGCTGGCGGAACTCGCATATCTCCCTTTTTTCAAGCTTGTTTTCAAGACCCAAAAAAAAGAAAGATTTTTCTTCGTTCACAATTGCTTACAGGTGGGAAAAGGGGTGGACTGGAGAGAGAGAGAGAGAGAGAGAGAGAGAGAGAGAGAGAGAGTGAGAGTGAGAGTGAAAGGAAAATAAACAGCAGGATATATCGTAACCGGCCAGGGAAGGAAGCAAAGAATCGTTGGAAAATCGGAGGGAAAACGGTTGTGCGAAAATTAGAAAACTCGAAAATAACTCGACGGTAAAGCAGTTTTTCGAGTGGTTTCGAACACACACACCGGCCCCGTAAGGCGCATTTATAATTTGAAAATGATGCGCGATCAATACAGACAGCAGCGAGCGTTGGAATAAAGCCGGAACAACAACAAAAAACCCCCCGTTCGATACTTGTTCGAAGAAGGTAGGTGCGCGCGTGGTAAGTGGTAAGCGAAAGTAATTTTCCTGGATGGATATTCTACCTTTTTTTCCTTGTTCTTTTCTTCCTCTATTTTTGCTTTGTTTTCCTGACTTTTCCGACTCTTACAATGTACGCGACTTTCCAATTTTCCTGACGATGAGGATGATGATGGCTGATGACGATAATGATGGGCACTGGTGAGAGCACGACGATAGTGCGTTTTTTTCTCGATTTTGGTCTGTCTTTTTTCATTCTTCTCCTACAACTGGCAGAAATCCGAAATCAGCAAACGCATGCCCAGGATGCGTTACCCGAATTCTTCCGGTTCAGTTGTGCCGGTTTCGCAAGCGTACAGCTGCGTGTTTGTTTTCTATCTTTATTTATCTCTTCTTCTCTCCTTCTCTCTCTCTCTCTGTTTCTTCTCATTGTCGTCGATCAATTGCCTCCGGTGCGTATCATTGTGCGAGATACGTGAACCGTGAACAAGCATCCCTGCTGAGGCGACAAACCGTCAAAACGTGGTGTCTGTGTGTCGACTTCTCTACAAGCCATATTATTGGTTGTGCCCGTAATCCGCTAACGAGCTTCACCTTCCCTCCCACCCTCCTCTCATTCCCTTCTCATCTCCCAATCCCATTAACAAACCGGAACACAAGCGGCACGCCAACAAACCCTGCGCACCCGGTGACACGGCAGCTCCACGCTTCTGGCCTACCATCGGCCACAGATTTTCACAGAACAAAGCCCATAAAGCGCTGTTTCCTTTGTTGCCTGTGTTGGTTGTTTTTCTCTGCTTTTCTTTACTGTTTAGGGCCAGTTAGGTTGGAGTGGACGTGTGCGTCCACTCATGTTCCAGTTTTGTCCTGGCAAGCGACTGGCGGCGTGCTTTGGCGCACCGCGACGGCAGTGAAGCATCTGTGCGATTTTGCCATTTTCTTCTGGGTGTTGATGTTTTTTTTTGTTTTGTTATTGTCACAAACACAGCTGGTGTTTGGGTTTCTGGCGATGGCCTTATCGTTCGCCTTTTCGATGAGTTACCCATGCCTGTGGATCGTTCGCGACACCTACCTAATTTCGTATTGAGCTTTTTAATGTTTCCATTTAAATCCAGCCTGATGCCACAGCGTAATTAAGTTGCGGTGGAAAGAAATGAAGCTAATTCGGGGAGCTTACGTGGTTTATCGTTCGAGAGGGCGAATAATTTAGTAGATACTGCACTTCTGTCGAAGTGTAAGCGATACGCCTAAAGGTATGCAATTTGAGAACAAAATGGGTTATTAATACGTAGCTTCTTTTTTTTACGCTCATTTATCACCTTGTCATTGAACTATTCCTTGGACTATAAAGTAACTCTCATCTCAGATAGTTGGCAAAAAAGGAGGAAAGAGTAATTTTAATAGCACCTAATGATGCTTGGCACTCTATTCTTACAAACCAACGATCCGTATTGTCAACGGTCTAGGTTCTCTTTGTTCGGTTGCCCGGGGCGATGGTTGCTGCATTGGTGCTCGATTCAATTCCATTCTCGTCCAATTGGCGGTTTCCAGTACAAACTCTTTCAAGCTGCCATTTTGCAAAGTGCAACAATTTCTGCTCCAGTTGGTCTTGAAATCGTGTTCTCTTCTTCGCTCACGATTACCTTTGGGACATTGAAAGGCTAATGTATTTGTCTACCAAACAGCTGTCCGTCTATTTTCTTCATTTCGTACCTTGATCGAATAAATATTTGTGATTTCTGCAGAACATTGCGTATTCTTTACACCTTGATTAATAGTCCGATGTTGTGAATATTGCTTGATAGATAATAATTATATCGGAATTGAATTTAATTATTTGAAAAACGGCTAGTTCTTAATGGGATATTTTTCTTACAAATTGCATACATTTAGGCGAACGTGTCGGAGATCAAAATAAATGTTGCCGAAGTAAAAAGCAATAGGTATATTACAATGCTTAATCATGTACACAAAGAATGGCATTTTCTATCTTCAGATAACAGAAGACAACAGTTCTATTACATTTCAAGAAGCATTTGGATTACGAATAATTCCAATCTTTAATCCCCATTTCCAGTGTAGATACAACTTTAAGCCACCCAAAAAACGTCTTCTTTTCTATGAAAGAAACACAAACCGGGCAGCATTAAATGTAGGCTCAACATTCCAACATGCCATCCTCTTTAGATACATTCAATACCGCTCAATCTGTGTCTGATTACGCTTAATGCAGCACCGGTAACTTCCAGACGGAGTTCGTACCAGACATTCCCACGACAAGTTCAAATTGGATTAGTCGCAAACTATCTTGCGGAAGAGAACGAAACCGGGCGCAACAAAACGAAGATAATAACGTAAACAGTAATAGACCAAGAGAAGAACGAGAAACAACAACTCTCCCAATACAGCTCGGGCGACAGATGGAGGCGCCTGGTCGGTACAACCGGTACAGCCCAGGTTCCCTATTATGCGTAATTGATAAATGTGATGAGTAAGTGTTTACAGACCCGGCGGTCCAGCGAACGGGCCAACGTTGCGGAGCAAAGCGCACATTACGCGCGCAAGGCGATTAATTACCACCACCTTCCGTGGCCGTTGTTTTTTCCCCCCACTCCCTCCGACTCATCTTAACCGTCCGTTCCGGTTTCGGTTCCAAGTCGGTACGGAACGCGTGCCCGAGTACGCGAGTCTCCAGTGCCGAAGACACTCGCATGGCCATTGTTTCGCTTGCTTGATCGAGTCGTTGCGCGCCAAAAAGGAGCCGAGTGCCGAGCGGCGTTGTCGTGCAACAGCCATTCGTGTATCGTGAGTGACGCTTGCTGGTAGGACTCAGCGCGCGCTAAGCGAACGAGGGATGCTCGTGCGTTCCGTCAGTTTCGCATCCGACACGTACCGAACAGCACGCATTCTGCAGACCCCGTTCAGTGTCGTACCAGCGACCGTGTACGACGGGACGGCCTTTGTTGAACCGTTGGTACCGTCGNGAGAGCTGCATCGTGTCGTTTCTTACGCTTGGCTTCGCAGTTGGCGGGCCCGTTGTTTCAGGGTCAGCAATAAACATTCCATCGGTGGGGGGAGAACTGGGGATGTCCCATCCTGAGCATCGGGAAGGGGGGGGGAGGAGGTGGTGTGGGAAAGCAATCTGTGAGCTGTGAGCTTAGCGATTGTTAGGGTGTGCTTAGCACTTATTTTGGCGTATTTCTGTCGCGATCTATTGTTTCGCATATTTCATGCGAATGTCCTGCCGCGCGCCGTCTTGGGCGCACGGACGAAGCATATGCTATTCTCCCTCCCTCTCTTTCTCTCTTTCCGTCTCTCTCTTTTCTTCTCTTGTCTCTCGTTTTATTTTACGGTCGACAAATCAAGCAACCCTCCGCGTCTGGTGACGCAGTGATTAGAGTTGGCATTTTGACTAGCGATTTGATGGGTTGCGCCAGTGTACGTGCGCCGTTCGCATTATAACGCGACGCTTCTACAGTGTAATTGCAATAAAACTCTGTACGATGGATGTACGCTAAATGCTTTTAAAAAGCGTAAATGCGTGTAAAACCGTCGGTATGTAAAAAAAAAGGAAAGAAAACAAACTTGTTTATCACCTTCCCTGGGTTTATAACAAAACCATGCGAGATCCATGCCATTAGGGCTTTAACAGTTAATTAACACGTGTTATTACTGACAGTGTCCTTCCGCCAGGATGTTGAGCTTTTTAAAGAGCTGTTTCAGTTAATGTTCCAATGATGCTTTGTTTGTGTAGTAAGGTTGGTACCTTTTCATCACAAATCGTTTGTTTTAGGCAACCGAAAATAGTTAGTACTGGTTTGTTTAATCTTGAAGTTATGGATTGTTATTCCCAAGCCATTCTTGCAAAGTCTTGGACAGTTTCGTCTAAGAACGAGGATTAATTTTTGAAGCACTTAGGTGTGCTGACATGTTAATGGATCTCGCAATACTCTTGGGCCCATTCTTCTTCATCGACAAGCTTTGATTTCCTGGAGATACTTCGACATATGATACTTCGGAGAAATTTCAGTTTCAGAAATTTGCCCACCATATTCAAGCCATCAGCTTCCTTCTTTTTTCAAACACACACACACACACACCTCCCTTAGAAACTGCTGAAACTCTGCCGAAGTTTAAAATAGCAAGAGAAAGCACTTTCACATTACTTGGCACCGGATGAATACTATGAATACTTTGGGTGATTGCATTTTTTTGTCTCTTTTCCAACATTAAAACAAGTGTGTTTCATGTGTTGAAAAACGGTGTCAGCAGGAAAAAGAAGAGCAAAAATGTGATTAAAAAGATCAAAGACAGATGTGTGTGTGTGTGTCAAGCTTTCGTCCCTACAATGGTACGTGCCTACAGCATTGATGGACGGAGCTGAGCAATTGACCCAAACTTTCTGAGTTCGCGCGGAGCACACCATCGCCGAAAGAAGCCTGCACAAATCTGCTTATCCGAATTTCTGAATGTGTCACCAGCGCACATACACACCGCCGGCGACATGATTTACATAGTAAAAAATAATGTGTACAGGCGAAACATGTTCAATATGCCATTATGTAAAACTTTACCTTCAACTGTTCAAACTGCACATCAGACGTTGTGTGCTGTACCGGAGGATATATTGTTGCTTTTCTATTCTAATTTAGATTCTAATTTATTCACACTGGAGCCGTGCGTGTAGTTTGCCCAAACAATGTTGACGGTGCTACTTACTCTCACTCGGGTATAGGTGGGAAATTTGGGCAAGCGTTTTATCGTGTTGAGAGCCATGTAAAGGAGTAAATGTGTGAGCATCCTTTTTAGGGATGCTCTTATTTATTCTCATCACCTTCATCTTTCGATCTATAATTAGAATCAGAGTTTTAATCTGCCCAATTTCTCTTTAGGGGAGCTATTTTTGTTATTTAATTTAAAATAAGAATTACCTTTACAAAGTAGGCTTACTATTCTACGGGTCTTTGATATCTTCCTCTAGTATTTCTACATGCGTTTTGACGTTTGACAGCTTCCCAGTGAGCATCTGGTTAAATTGTCCTCAAATTACCTTTAACTCACTGGGTAATTTAAAGGTAATTTAGGTAATTCGCTAATTTATCGATTTGACAAGTTTGACATGTTGACATGAGTGATTTAAGATATGCTATTTTATAATATCAATAGGAAAATTTCTCGAAAAACCTTCTTCTGAATAAAAGCAAAAGCATAGGAAAAAAACAACCGCGATCAAGATGAGATTCGATCCACCAACTTTAGAGGCTGTGGTAGACCAAACATCAAACCACACGACCACATGAGTCCTGAAATGAACAGTCAAACTATAGTAAGCGATTAAGCTCCGAACGTGTTCCGGAAGGACATCAGCGAAGGAACCATAACCTTGAAATAAATTGCATTAAGCTAATACATTTAAATCGCCATCATTGCGTCACTACCACGAACGTACGTGGCCAAATAAATGCACACACGGGTCGAATATGCAAAACTATCTCCGCTTAATTGATCATTAACCTAAGCTGGCGAAACATTATTTCCCAGACGAATTTACGAATATCCTCATCCGCACGGGGGGGACACCTCCGTCCCCGGTCCAACCTCTCCGTACCCATGAACACAGGCACAGGCCTTCGGGTGAAACCTTCGCTTCATAAATCTTATCTTTATCGCAACGGTGTTTCAAAACTGAGACGGCTGACGCCATTTTCCCACCCGGCCAAATCCCGGCGCCCGAATTAAAGGTTACCGAAGGGTACTTCAAATAAATTATCAAGGATCGTACCTCGGGATCGGCCGGATGGTTTACGGTCTCTCGGTCTCGGTCTCTTTTTTTTATTACTATTGTTTTTTTGTTTGTTTGTTTGTTTGTTAGTTTCTTTCGCACTAGTTTGTGTGTGCCTGCTGGGAACACGAACCTATCCCCGGGCCAGCCAAACGATCATCATCAACATCCGTACCATTTAATGTTCGTGTTCGTTCCCGAAAAACTATGCGCAAGTAATAAATTATTCAAAAGCATTTTCGAGTGCAGCGCTTTCCACCCAGTCCGGTTCAACTTTGCTTCGCCCAAGCCTTGTTGGCAACTTTGCGGGCGCGACCCGTTGGCGGACCCGGCTGTTGAAGGCAGAATTGTTGAAGCGGTTGGACCGCTCATAGTTCCGTGTTCGTCGTTGGAAGACACGACTCGAGCACCACTCGCAGCAGCGCAGAGTGATGAATATTTAATTAGGACAATTAGATGAAACCATCTCCATCGCCTGCATCGGTGCCGTTTAAGCAGGATGCAGAATTATTCCATGTAGTCCGTGTGTTTCTTTCGCCTTTTTTCCGCCGCTCTGCTCTGTGTGATGCTTCAACACTGTTGCATTCTTACCTTTGCCGTTTGCCATGCTCTTCGAATGCTTTCCACTTC
>STHB01000004.1:16090551-16168239 GCA_018908115.1 Anopheles rivulorum
GTACCGGAGGTCTCTAACGACTCCTTCGCGGTAACGCCACCGCCAATACTGGCCGCTAAGCCACAAACAATAGACGCCGAGTCAAAAGGACCAATTTAATCGTTAAGCGTTTGCGAAGTAAAATCCTTCATCCCTTTCACGCGGGGGTCGAACGAAAAAAAAAAGAAAAGTATCCCAATAACCAGTAAAAACGCGTAAAACAAAACAAAACAAAAAAACATAAAAACAATGGTGTGTTAATTCTGGTTCAAGTGTGGTTTTGATGGAGATGGACTGTGTGAAGAAAAAAAATAATACCCCTCAGCAGCAAGGAAGGCAATACGTTCGGCGAAAACAGCCTGATAATAAATCTTATTTGTGGCTCTTGACCACTTGAATGTCGATACATGTTCGGAAAAAAAGGATATGAATTGGAGTTTGTTTTTTCTTACTTCTCATAATAATTGCCGCACTGACCGAATCCGAAGTTCTCAACGACGTTACAAAGCGCTTATTACATGGTTGAGTTCGTGTTTATTGCAGTGTGGTACTGCGAAAGCAACAAAGCAAGTATATACAGACGTCTATTTACAGTTCGGTCGTTTCCAGGTTGCGTGCACACAGCGTCGTTTCGTTGTGTGCCCGCTTGATCTGATAGTTGACGGCGTTGTTCGCTTCGGCACCGGCCAGACCCTTCCGTGCCTCGTACTGCAGACAGTTGTCGATGAAGAAGCCGGAGCTGAGTGACCGCTCGTACTGTGCATCGATCGCGTCCTTGCACTTGTCGAACTCATCCTTCAGCCATCCTTCATCGTCCGGACTGTCGCCGGCGATCCAGATCGGGTTGCTGCCCTTCATGCTGTGTTTGTTCGTGTTCGGTACGGCCCCAAGTACCTCCTGGTACATTCGACTCGGCCCGGATGAACCTGGAAATGGGAGTTCCAATAAAGAAATTAACACAAATAATGTTACAGCACACCACTAATTCGCTCACTCACCGAACGCAGCTATTTTGGCCGCCCTCAGCTGTCTTCGGTAGGACAGTCGTTGGGATATTGAGAGACCTATAACCACTATCAGCAGCGCACCGAGCAGAATGTTGGTTACAAACAGCCAGATTATGTTTACCGACAGTTCATCCATATCTGCCGTCTGTACTAGCTCGGACGCTTGAGTATCTAGTACATTAAATTCCTAAATAGGAGGGAAATTCGTGAGATCTTCTCCACATATGTGGGACAACTCGCCATACAAACCTTAAATAATCGGTCAAGTTTTTCCACGTGCTTATCGAGCAGCTGCAACACCTGATGCACCTCCAGCACCGAGTTGTTCTTCTGATCGACCAGATGCATAAACATGTCGCTCTTGGTGCGATCCACCGAACCGTCCGGATTTTCATGCACCCGAATATCATCAATATTTACAATGCAGCCACTAACGTTGCTCAGTATTCTGAAAACAAGATTGAGAGATAAATTATCTTCAATGTTGTCCATACGCTACGCTCCAAACAACTTACTCTCGGAAACTCTGTATATTATGCCGGATCTCGGATGGCCGTTGGCGAAGAATAAACTTTACCCGCTGATCCTCGCGTATGAGATAGATAAACACGTGCGCACGATCATGGCAGCCGTAGGAATCGTTCGCCGTCACCGAGAAATCAAAATAGCCTCGCATCGATTTTTGGGGGAAAAAGTTCAGCAACACTTTGCCAGTGTCCGCATCTACCAGGAATGGATCGCTACGCAAGTCGTCCAAACCTTCCGCGAGTGTTTTCCGTACATCACCGTGCCGATAGTAGCGCACCAATCCATTCAATCCATCATCATTATCGTGAGCCTGGCGGGATATATAGAGTATGAAATTAGCCATTTGTTGGTGTTTTTTTAATGTTTTACTCACCTTTAGCTGCAGAATTGTGGCACCAAACTGCGATGAGGTTGAGATACCGCCGGTGAATATTTTCGACTCAAACGCTGGTGAGTTGTCGTTGATGTCGTTTATGTACACTGTAGCCTTCAGTAGATTGCCTGCATGTCCACCAGTTTCCAGCGATACGTTCGCGTTAGAACATTTCTCCGACGCTTTGATTTGCAGTTTGTACAGCGATCTATTCTCACGATCAAGCTCTTTTTCCACCTGAAACAGTGTAAAAGATTATCTTTAGACAGAAAGTTCAGATTTTTGATGACTCTTTTCACACCCGTACCGTTAAGTCGTGTGTCACTGGATCCAGCCCAAAGTGTCCTTCCTCGTTGCCCTGCACGATGTAGTAGCAAATTAGGCTCGAAGACGGCCCTTCGAGTGGATCCAGATAGTCCTGGTCGACCGTATCGGGCAGCCGAATTCTTTCTGTCCCCGGTATCATATGTTCGGTAAAGTTGAGACTTATTTCTTTGAGCAAAAACTGGGGCTGGTTGTCATTGACGTCGCGTACATATACGATCAAATCAATACTACTGCTAAGCGGTGTTGGTATTCCCTGATCATACGCTTCAATCCGTAGATCATACATCATCTGCTGCTCTCGATCGAGTGGTGCCGCTAGGCTAAGCTCACCCGTCTCTTTATCGATGGTAAACTTCCTATAATTGCCCAGCGTGTCCATTTTGAGACGATACCGGACGATGGCGTTCTCACCGACATCTTCGTCGTAAGCGTGTACTTGGAAGAATGGCTTACCGACCGTTGTATTCTAAAGGAAATATGAAACTTTTACAAAATATGTTTTAAAAACAGGTGTCATTCTTTCTTACCTCAAACACCTTCACGGTGGTATTACCGCTCGGAACGACAAATACCGGCGCATGATCGTTGAAATCCGTCACACAAATCTCGACCGTATCGCGTACCGTATTCGGCACACTGCCAAGATCGCTCACTATCAACTCGAGCGTATAGTTGCCGTGCAGATTTTTCAGCGGACCACGGGAGTATATTTCTGCATATTGGGCAGACACCTGCTGGATGTAGAATATTCCCGATCCGTCATTAATGTCGAAGCTTAGCTGACCGTTTCCGTTCAATGGATCATCCGCATCGGTCGCCCGTAACTTCACGATTGGATCGTTAATGTTGTGATACTCCGTGATCATGCTGCAACCGGAAGGTTTCTGTACCACCGGCGCATTATCGTTATCGTCCACCACGTGCACGCTATGACAATTGTGGAAGAGTTGAGAACAAAACTTAATATTTATAGCTTAAAAATGGCACATTGATCATCTTCTTACAGGATGTGTTTGAAAGCATTCCGGCTTTCTCCGTTCAGATATCCGTAAGGATAATTATCCCACGCCTCTACAGCCATCATGTATTCGGCCGTTTCCTCTCGATCTAGTGTACCCGCCACACGAAGCACGCCTTTCTCCGGATCGATACTAAACTTTTCCTACAATTTCAGTGTGTTTCACGTTGATTAGTACACTAAAAAGCAATAACTTAAATTACATCGTCTTACCTTAGCACTAACGCGATCCAGAATGTACGTAATGCGTCCGAAATCTCCCGAATCCAGATCTTTCGCCTGTATGATCGCTATCTCCGTCCCGGCGGTAGCATTCTCCGACACGTAGAAATCATTCACATTGTCCACAAAGTACGGATTGTTGTCATTCTCGTCCAACACCTGTACAAACACCTCAACGAACGATGCCCTCGGTGGACTGCCAGTGTCTGCCGCTCGTACCGAGAAGTTCAACCAACCGTACTCTTCGTGATCGATCCGATTGCGCACCACAATCTCACCAGTTTCGTCATCAACGTGCAGCAGATCCAGCACACCCGCATCACCTTCCAGACTATACTTCACGGTTTTGTTCTGGTCCGCATCTTCGGCCACCACCGTGCACACGGTCACACCGTACTGACTGTTCTCGACAATCGAGTGTTTGTAGAACGGCTTGCGGAACTTTGGATTGTTATCGTTCTCGTCGAGAATGGTTATCTTCAAGAAGGTGTTTGCCATCTGATCGCCCCGTTCGGCCGCGACGTCTTCCACAACGCAGGCCAGCTTGATTTCGGCTATTTTCTCACGATCTAATAGTTTTGCTATCTGTTAAAACATGAGGACAATATGGCAGAAAGATTAGACGAGCATGAACAAATGCGAAAACACTATGAGCGGAACGTACCTTAAGTAACCCATTCGTCTCATTCAGAATGAATGCCGCAACAAAATCATAATCGTCCAGCTTCACCAAAGCACCCTCCTCGGTTTTTGCCTCCGACTGACTGCGATCGATGTAATACCGCAGCATTGCACCATCGTCCGGATCGCTTGCCATCAACCTGTACACCTCCGTTCCGACCGGTGTGTTCTCGCGCACGGCCACTACCGTCGGGCCAACAAAGTACGGCGGTTTATTATTCACGTCGGTAACGGTCACATTTACCAGGCAGGAGCCCTGCAGCTGTTGATCGCCATTGCCACCATCGGTAGCGATTACCTCCAGCACGTACGTTGAGCCAGACCCTTGTGCGTCGGGACCGAGCAGGTTCGGATCCAGCGAAGCACCGTGCGTGATCGATATTTCGCCCGTACTTGCTCCTATCACGAACTTACCGTCCGCACCCTGCTGAATCCTGTACGTGACGAGATTGTTGGGAAACGAACCATCTCCATCCATGGCGGTCACTCTCAACACCGGTAGACCGCTTGGTGTATCCTCCGGGATAGCGATCGCATACTGTGATTCGAGAAAAACAGGCGCATAGTCATTCACGTCCTGCACGTACACCATCACCTCAACCTGAGCCGTCAGTGCCGGTTCACCACCATCGGTTGCCTCAACGTTCAGTGAAATGATGCGTGTATCACTGCCACCGCCACTCTCCAGCCGTTCGAAATCAACTGCCTCACGCACGGACAATCTGCCCGACCGACGATCCACGTGAAAATACTCTGCATGATGCGTGCTAACCAACCGATACCCGACTGCACTGTTCGGAGAACCTTCCAGATCATTATCACGTGCCTCCACCGTGATGGGTGATTCGAAATCAAACGCGTTCTCCTTCAACCGCACTTCGTAGCGCTTCTGCACAAATATCGGTGCATTGTCGTTCACGTCCAGCACGTTCAGTATGAGCGGGACCGTGTTCCGATTACCCCGACCTTCATTATCACGAGCCTCCACAGTGAGGTAGTGCTTTTGGACAATTTCCCGATCAAACACGGGACTGTCGGATGCCATGAGCGTGACCGTGCCAGTGCGAGGATCTAGATGCAGAAAGCTCGAGATGCTACCGGTCAGGTTCGTGTAGCGAATGCCTTCCGTGCCGTACACACCCGAATCGCCATCCACGGCTTGGATCTGTACCAACACCGTACCAGCTGTCACATTCTCCGGCACGTCAATTTCGTACGTTGACTGCACAAACTCCGGGAAATTATCGTTCTGATCCAACACCACCACGCGCACCTGTGCCGTACTACTGCGGGCAGGTGTCTCGAACTCACTTGCCACCACCGTCAACGTTAGCTCGCGTACACGCTCAAAGTCAAGCAGGGTTGGGTCTTTTACGCGCAACCCAAACGTTGCTTCGTTGATCGCTCGCTTCGGAATCACCTCGAAGATTTCACTTGGTGGATCGAGCGATAAGCGAAACGTGCCATTTTTACCCTGATCATAGTCAAACACCTCGTTGATGCTGCCATCGATAAACCGAGCCAGTGTGTTTTCTTGTGCATTTTCACCGATTTCACACTCGTAACCATCGCTTCTGAAGCGTGGAATCTCATCGTTCACATCCGTCACGATCACTGTGATCTCCATCGTTGATGAAGGGGCAGGCTATTCAACCAAACAGAATGAAACAGAAGAAGAGTTAGTTGAAAGTTGAATCTACTATACACCTCAATATATTCGGATATAGCTTACCTGCTGTTTGCTCTCCTCGGTGGCCACCACTTCCAGTATGAAAGCACCATTGATTGGGTTTTTGGAGTCTTCCCGGTCAAGCTTTTGCTTCGTTCTGAGCGAACCCTTTATGCGATCAATCTCAAACAGCTCACTGGCGTTATTGGAAATGCCGTACAGTATACGATTGTTAATGCCTCGATCACCATCTACAGCTTTGACTGATAATTGCAGAAGACAGAGAATATATTAGTTTGAAACTAATAAGTTAAAATACTATTTCGCTGTAGGTACCTCGCATTACTTCCGTTCCGACAGGTGCATCCTCGGAGATGCGTACCACCGGTTGGGTCACCAGGAACTCTGGTGGTTGATCTTCAACGTCCTTCACTCTTACCAGCAATGCAGCAGTACCAGTGTTGATTCGTCCCTGTCGAATAACAAAAGAATGGATGATTTCTGCCATCATTGAGTTTCATTCGTAGCTCCTTATCTGGAGAGAGTAAATCAACATACCTGTATTGCTCGATCAACAGCCAGTACATTAATGTGATAAAAGTGCTGTCGTTCATAGTCCAAGGCACGTGTCAGCCGTACTACACCCTTCCCATTGGTAGTGGAGATCGAGAATACGTTGTTCTCCTCGCTTAGCCCTTGTATGTAGTACACCACCTGTCCGTACGCACCTTCGTCCTTATCTACCGCCTCAAGCGTCGTAAGAATACCGGGCGGACTATCTTCGGCCACCTCCAGCACCGAGGCAAACGGCTTAAAGATCGGCTCATTGTCGTTGATGTCCTCCACCAGCAGCAGGAAGCTTTGCGTCACAAAATTACCCTCACCGAGCCGACCATCGGTGAGTGTCAGTATGAGCGTGTACTCTTCCCGTGCTTCCCGGTCGAGCTCATGGTTGAGGTAGACGAACGCTTCGTTCGAAGAGTTCTGTTTCAGTCTTATGATGTGGCTGTCGGTACTTTTCTGCACGCCAAAGGTAAGTGGATCACCGTCCGCGTCGTAACCGCGCAGTCGGTAGATCAGCGTACCGACAGGCGTTTCCGGAAACTCTTTCAATCTTATCACTATTTCGGCATGATCGTCGATCAGAAATACTGGAGCACGATTGCAGCTGACCAACGGTGCGCAGATGCTCAGGCAAAGTACTAGCTGCAGGAAGAAATGAGATCCGGCCGCCCAGAACTTGCGCACTGGCTTGAGTCGACAGACGGTTCGTTTGAGTATTTCCATTTGTAGCTTGTCGGTTGAGCGATTCTGTTTCATACTAGACTTTAGACATCAAGCTTCAGTGTTATTCCTTCTGAAACAAAACAATTAAGACATAAAAATTAAGAACATAAATTAAGACATAAAAGCTTATTACATTATGATAAAAAGCTTAAAAATTGGAGATGTATTCGGGGACAGCTGGATTATTAACATTCCTCTTTAGGTAAGTCTTTAAGTAATTTTGAATCAAAACTCTCTGCAGTCCAATGCAACAAAAAAACTTTTGTGGTAATGAAGTTGAGAAATGACTCATTTAATTGGCAAGAATCCCTTCAATTCTATTCAAATCTTCACAAAATGTCAGAACTTTAAGAAACTAATACTTGCTGGAAAGTCATTAATACTTGAATTCTTAGTTGTTGCGTTAAAGCAAAGAATACATTCAACAAGTTTCGTAGCTCAAGTTTTTCAAGCTTCAAACTTGTCTTAATTATATGTTTGAAGCGCTAGCTTTGCAAAATTCGAATGAAAAATACAATTACTCCCGAAGAGTACACACGAGCGGAGAGAAAGAAATACTAATGAGAAAGCCCACCAACTGCAGCCAAACAAGCGAACGAGCGAATCCGCCCCAGTAGCATGTAGTTTAAAAAGAAGCTTTACAAACAATGCTGATGTTTCGCTAGAAATTGTGTGCATGTTTCTTGTGCTACCAACAGAAACACCAAACAAGCACGGCTGGTTCACCAGCGCTGCTTATTGATTGCGATGAAATGTGTACCGCACGATTGAAAATTCATAGTGAAGCATCTTGAAACATGATACACTTTAACGAAAACCATCCCACCCAACGTGCAGAAAAACTTTTCATTGCCGTTCTTACCGCTTGTCGTTTGGCCGGTAACCGAACCAGGCACAAAAAGGCCCCTCGAAGGCAAGAAAGTTAGCCGAAACCGAACCGGGCGCCGTGGTTGAGTTCGACCCGGACGATGAAATTTAGCTCAAGATCAAGTGAAGATAGTTCATGTTTGCTTATCTTTTCCCTTTCGGTAAATAAATCTTCATCGCCAGGTTAGCCGTTTCCCACCCGCCACAGCACTAGTTAGTAGTAACTGCTCCAGTGTAATTGCTTTTCATACGAGGAGTTCGCGCAAGAAGCCAAAGCGCGAAGAACCGGGCGCAAAAGAGAGTGCACACACTTCACGGTCACAGACAATGAGGTGAACCTGGGCATGAATCGGCTTACATCGAGCAATTGCTGTGCAGCGAAGACGCCAGCAATCGTGGGGAGAAGATAAGAATCGGCGTTTTATACGCCACTGGGCAACGTGTCGTGTCTACCGATGTGAACGGCGCTATTCTTTCCGATGCTTCACGTGTATCTTCATCAAATGAGCTAATGATGTTTTTTTTTGTCTCTACTACTACTTCCCACACGCAAACTCACCACCCAATATAAGCTATACGGGCGTATCGGTTCCGTTCGCCATCCTCTTTTTGGCCCCGAAGATCCCAGCTTAACAAAAGAAGGTTTATTAAACTGCAGCATTTGTTTTGGGGGCACTGGCAAACCGGCGACCGCGAAGGTGTTCTGGCGCACCATCACGTGCAAGGTGTGTGTGTGTATCAGGGCTTAATTGAAATCTTCTCAATTGCGCTACTGACACAGCACAATTTTCTTCTCATGACCAAGAAAAGTTGCGATCATGATGTAACCGATCCCAATTGGCAACAGGTTTGCCTTTTACTATTTTTCGCACATAAAGCTCGAATGTGGCTTGATGGTTTTTTTTTGTGGTGTCATTAACCTTTGATTCCATCAAATGTGGTTTTTTAAAGTTGTTTCATAAGGTTTACTAAGTTTAAATTACAATCGATTTGCTCCGACATGGTAAAATATGTTTGCTTAATATCATGTTTAGAGTTTAATAAGCCTGAAAGTATGCAATCACTTAGATTAAAAGTTTAATACTTATCAAATCTAACAACAAAATATGTGAAAACTAATGAAATTTTTATGCTCGTGTATATTAACATATTCAATTGAAAAATGGAAGAAGTAATAAATGATAAAGCGCTAGAAATAATTTAAAAAAACATGTAAAAGTACACTCATCTAAAAAGCGTTTATAGCATTTAAAGCAGGCGACATTTTTTATACCTTACAAAATCGCATTCTTGACACATCAAATTTGCCAAAGGCATATAACAATTATCTTTTGCGTTTATTTATTTCATTGTTAATGAGCTGTGCATTGTTAAATATTCCTCAACTAAAACAAGAATTGTAAAAAAATGTCCAATTTATTGTTACAAACTTTCTAATTGTAAATTAAATATGACGAAAGATCAACAATTTGATGTTTACTATCTCTACGAACAGTGCAATAGCCATCCTAACCGAGCGGCTATGAAACGTGTTACGCCTCACCAATAAATGCTAGCGACCGTCGTGAAGTCGTACATCGCAGAAAATTTATGTTTTATCATCCACTCGAAACAGTGACAAATCACTCTCATTTAATTGCTCCCTCCAAACAATTCTTCTTCCCCATAAACAACCCTTTTAGTGTGGGGGTTGGTGGTTGCCCCGATGTACCACGACCGCATGTTGCAATCGGCCCCCGCAGGAGAAGTGTGCCCGAGCGACTCCAAACGAACCATTTAATCGCATCAATCAACGGAAACCACTCTCAAATTGAACCACTAAAGCCGTAAGCCTACTAACCACCTAACAAACAGCCACTGCTAATTCCACCGACTGCCCTAATTCCTAATTTTCCGTGGAAAATAAACACTACCACCAACCACCCCCGAAAACGCCGGCCAACCCGGAGCAACACCGGCATGTGTTGGGAAATGGAAAAAAGGGGGAAACAGACGGCGTTCACGTAACTGCTGCCCTTTCTACCCGGTAAGCTCGTAAGAATTGACCACGTTTTCCCATCCCCTCTCCTATTGATGAAGGCGGCGATGATGAAATGTGGCACGAGGTGCGTCGTGTCGTCGACTGACTGTTCGGCGAAGAAAAAAATGCCGCAGCTCACGCTCACACAGAGCCAACGCGTCACAGGCCGAGTTCATGTTTACATGGTGAACTCTACCAGCATTACAGCATTGCTGGCTGACCCAGCTACCTTCCAGCAATGGTACATTATGCGATATGAATTACCGTCACCACCACCATCCACGGGAGGGTGATGAAAATGCGTGGGAAAATTAAAAGACTGGTCACCGGCACTTACATTTCCCTTTCGCGAGCGTACGACGGTGCGTATGTACGTGGGAATTCGTTGCGCTAGGTTGCGTTTCATATCTTAAACACGAACTGCTAGTGAAGGGGTGCGTATCATTTCCACAATCTTGAAAAGTGCCATAGTTTGTACGATTAAAATTAGCGACCATAAGGCGGTACTCACATTAACTTGGTGGTTTAGACAGGGTTGGTTAAGGAATAATGCATCCATTCTGATAAAACGGCTTATTTCATCTGGTACAGGCGGAGCTGTTGTTTGGTTCCTTAAAAGGCTCACTGCAGGGATTCTTCCGAAAGAGTATAACAAATATAAATGTTGGCGACAAAATCCCAAAAGCAATTCCCTACTTAACAGTCAATATCTTGAGTGTTAACTCTCCTCCGTCGGTGACATACAAACCAAGCCAGAAATTGAAGAGCCCCGAGTGTAAGGTGATAGTGTTATAAAGAAGTAGATGAAGAATTCCAAACATATTCACCCATAAAACTCTATATCTCGAATGTAGTGTCGAAAGTCCCAATATACCGCGGAAATGTCCACATCAAGACAGTCTAAGATTCAGTTGATTAAAGCGACCTATAGAAGACTATCCAAAAGAGCGATTGTATAGTCCATGCAAAATATGCGAATTCCACATACGGGTACAACTTAAAGCCTTTAGGATTAGACTCGAGCCTTAGGCATCAATAGGACTAATATGTAGTATTTCAAGAGCATTCTAGCCTTCAATGAGTTCGAATATGAAGCAGAACATCAGTAAATGACGAATATCTCGTGGAGATCCAAGAATTTGATTATCTTTGATCTCAACTTTTATCATTACGATCCCAACTTCTGGAGAAGGTAAATTAAGCATGAAAATGCGGATTTCCTGATAAATCGTACAATAATGGTTCTCCCCCAACTTCTCCCGAAAGACTACGATAGTCCATGTAACTTTTACTACAAATTGAATTGTTTTCTATCCATAACAAATTTCTCGGAATTCCTTTCATTGATAATTTGCATTCAACCAATTTGTTGCGTGTGACAGGCTCAAATTGGTCGATGTAAATTGCAGCTAAATGCGCACCACTTACCACTAAGCACTTCCTGCTTTTCCTGCACGTTGCGAATGCTGCGTACGGAATGTATCACTTTCTCCGAATCGGATCCAGCCGTATGCGGCCACTCACTCGCATGTGCGTTTTCTTTCTTCTCGCTGTTTTCGGCTAGCAAAACCTTCACTAAACACCTTCTGCACCTACTCCACCACCCTGCAGCAAAAACACTGTTTCATTCTTTGCGAAAAGATGTTTTCAAACATAGCAAACACAGCAACACCGTACATTCGTCTCACACATACACACACACACACACGCTCGCTCGCTAGCAGACACGTACCATGGCAACCGTGTTGATGATGCTGGCAAGATGAATGGTGAAAGTCACAACACTGTGGCGGGCCGGCAAATGGCTTATCAAAAACATAATTTTTAATTCACTCTGCACACCCCACTCCTCAGCCGGACCAGCTTTCCAACCCCCGTCCCGGTTTCAGCACCCGTTTTTGTTACGATTGTACGATTGCTACCGACACACACGTGAAGAAGCCCTTTCTGCTACTAACTGCTTCAGAATGGTGAGAAACTTTTTTCACTGTTTTGCTTTGTTTCTCACTTTAAGCAGCGAAACATAATAATAACAGCATAACAAAAAAAAAAACGCTCGACCACCAAGTCACTAGAGTGCACTCATCTTTCTACCTATCCACAGCGCAGCAGAAGCGCGCCAAACACGGATTCGTTCCGCCTTTCTAGTAGTGGCTTTCTGGAAGGTGGAATGCACTTCCACGTTTTGTGTGTGTTTCTTTCCGTTGTTTTGGTTTTCTT
Source organism: Anopheles rivulorum (assembly GCA_018908115.1). Classification (NCBI taxonomy): domain Eukaryota; kingdom Metazoa; phylum Arthropoda; class Insecta; order Diptera; family Culicidae; genus Anopheles; species Anopheles rivulorum. Next base: position 16,102,750 of record STHB01000004.1, read on the forward strand.
TCACCCGTTTTGCTACACACTTTAAGAAGAACCTTCGGTGTGGGGGGGGGGCTGCGAGAAAAAAACGATTACCTTTAATGGTGCGCCAATTTTGGACACGACACACAGTCAGTGACGCGTGCACTCGCGGTGCATCCGTTATGCTGCAGCACGGTTGCAGCCTTGTTCTAGCCGTGGTAACCAACTCGTAACCAACGCAACGCGGTGGAAATAATTTTTCGCGCAACAACCTGGAGGAACACGTTGAATCGTCACGCACAGACAGCACCAGCAACATGTGAATCGGAACACTTTTTTTCGGGCAGTAAAGTTACTGGCAAGGATGGATGCTCGCACTGCGTTAGGGTCACCGGTTTTTGATTCGGTTGAGGCCTTTTGATTGTTTTTTGTTCCCCCCCCCCATTCAAACTGATTCGTTCATTAGCGAAGTTCGTTCTTTTTTTTCGTTTTTGTTGTTTACATACACTCCTTTACATTCACCACACCAAAGGTAGCAACCTGTGCAGTCACGCAACAGCGCGACGGTTGCGATGGTAACCTGTCACGTCTCGCGTGTGGTTGCTGTTAGTGATGCGACACAGCTTTGACAAAACGCATGAGACACCGAACTGTTTCACTGTCAGAACACGCACACACACACACTAACCGTATTACACTACAAACTGGACAAGGTGCAATATTTCGGCTCGCGGACCTGTTATAAGTCCGGCTTCCGGTAACGAACGTGTGTTTTTTTTTTCGTCGTTGTGAGGGCGTTCAGGTGATGAACGCTGGCAGCACGATGCTCCGGTTGTGTGACTGCTGGAGCATCCGGTAGATCCGACACCAATGCTTCGACTGAATTAAAGCGACCCGGGCCAACCCTCCCTTGGCGGGCTCGGTGTTGCCTGCTGGCTTTTCGGTCGGTTTCCATTATTTTCCAACATCATTTCCAAACGTTTCCACCCCTCCGCTTCTCGTGTCCTCCACTTTCATTCTCTTCCCTTTCCCCATAATTCCATTGCGCCGGTTAACCCTTGAGTGGGCAGGTTACGTTGCGTTTTAATTGTGTCTCCTTCTGCCGCGCAACTGTGTTTATACTTGCGTGTTTAGCACAACAGATACACACACACACACACACACACACACTGACTACCGAAGAGTTGGTTGGCGTTGGTTCAGTGCGCGCTCGCATACATTCAACCATCCTGCTTTGTGTGCTGTTTAGTGGGAAATACGTTGCCGACGTACGTACAGGCATGCAATGCGAGAGTCAACAATGCGTAACGCGCCATCGGCATCGGCATCCGAAGCAAATGGCACGCCGCATGAATTAAGTCCCGCTCTCCCTCTCTCCCTCTCTCTCTCTCTCTCTACACACCTTCTCCCCTTTTGCAGCATGCACATCCAGCCAGGTTCTAGCCGAGCATAAGGTGCGCTTGGTTGCGGTGTACCATATGGATCCAGGGACGTTCCATCACACCAGACACCGGAGCAAACGTGTGTGTGTGTGTGTGTGTGTGAGTGCTTGCGTGCGGGAGTCACCACAAAAAGGGAGGGAGATAGCGAACGCAATTATCTTTTTCCCATCCTCCCCCAACCAACATTATTCCACGGGGAGGGATGGGAAGGGGTGCGGTAGATTCTGGCCCGTTTTCTGGCCAAAAATGCAAATTAAGCACGGGCACGGGAATTTTGTTGCAGATGTTCTTGAACCGTCGAGGGGGCCGCCGCATCGCACATATTCCGATGCTAATTAATTCAATGCCAACCGTTCCGTGGTGGCAATTTTGGACAAAAGCGACAAAAGCCCACGCGCAGGATAGGGATAATGCTTTTCCCCAGCCTCGCAACATGGGGGTGTTTTAAATCCCAAAAAAAAATAACGATAAACACATGTTACCAACACCCGGCGTGGTGTTTTGGGAAAAAGTTGGAAACAACTCCGGACCCGGTGGGTGCCACCGCAACGCGACCCAAGCGATGTTACCGGAACCTGTTGAGAGGTTGCTGCTCAAAGCACTTTCCAGCAGTGCATTGCGACATCCAAAACCACGGTAACGGTAGAGCATGTGTAAGGTGACTTCGCCGACGTTGCATCCAACCCAGCAACAATCGCCTTGTTACACAAACATAAACATGTAAACAGAGCGGCCTACTGAGCCGGTCAGCCGACTACCGGCTCCAACACACCGTTGCTCCAGTTCTAATTTCGCGCTTGTGTGTGTGTGTGTGTTTTTGTTTAGTACCCACCCTCTTTTTCGGGACACGGTGCCCGGAAGACGATTTCCGCGTGGAAGGAAAACTTTTGCCGTCTGGCCTGTCCGGCTTGCCCTATCCTTTGTTTGCATTTTCCTTCGAGCTTCGAGCGGGTTTCCTGCTTGCTAATTGAGTTGCCCCGGGGGTGGTTATGTCTTCGCTGTACACAGACCGCCAAACATCCAACCCCATTACACGGCATACGCTTGATTTTAACATTTGATTTCCATTTCCTGTTTTTTTTGTGTCTCTCCGGACGAGCTGACCGTTTCCGTCACGAGATGGCAGCGAATGGCAAGAAAAGTTTTGCCACTGTTCGCTACCAAACGACAAAACACAAAAAGCAGAAAGAAAGAAATGGTTCAGTGGAGCAAAGCCTGCTTTGACTTTGTTTGCTTCCTTGCTGGCGATACGGATTCGATAAAGCACAATTTATTGGTATCGTATTGGATGCGATTGGTGCGCGAAAGTTTATAAAGAGTTCCCGATGGAAAAAAAAACGCGGTCCAGGTGGTGGGTGGCGGCCACCTTTATAATTGCAGTTTTTGCCTCATTTTTGTGGCATTTTTATGGCGAACGTACGGGCCCTGGCTAATCCGTTAGCTAAACCCGTTTTTCACCCCATATTTGGAGGGAGTTGAAGGAAATTCGCAAGTTGCCTGAAGTTGTGTGTGACTGTACCGCCTTCCACCTCGGTGAATGGTGATGAAATTGAGTTTTCCCCGGTTTGTGTGAAAACCATCTGCCCGGACAGGTGTTTCATTAGCGTGATAAGATTAATGAATCAGTTCATTCTCGGGCAGGGTACGGATCAGATGTCATGCTGAATTAACATGTGTTAGAAGCTGTGCTTCATTCAATTAATTACGAATCTTCCTCTCTCTCTCTCTCTCCCTCTCTCTCTCTCTCTCTCTCTCTCTCTCTCTCTCTCTCTCTCTCCTTCTCTCTCGCCATACAAGTACCGCGCATTTGGCAAACTATCGTTATCAGCTGTCCGAAACAACTCGTACATGTTGTTTCCATCGTCTTAACTTTTGTTAACACCGCCGCCGCCGGTAGTATACTAGACCCGGTGCAAACATCGAAACGAACCGAAGTTTGATAGCTTTCAACCCTCTTCGGTCACAGCACCGTAACCAACCGGGTCAGCGAAACCTGGTGCGCTGGATAGAAGGGAAGGCCGTAGAAACACTCGCGCAAGAAACCCGTTTCGGTTTGCAACGGTGTTTTGGGGAAGTTTTTCGCCCTCATCCACGTGAGGGTCAAAAGAATCGATTATAAACCAATGTTTGAAGTTTTGGAACGTCCGGGAACACGAGTTCCTTGTCCGGTGTGCTTTTTTGTGTTGAAAAAAGATTGGATGAGAAAAAGGCTTTTAGAATGTTAACAAACTTTTTGTTTTACAATGAGATGCTTGAAACGTTGTTTTGGTTTTAACAATGAGAAGTAATGTACTTACCGATTCAGAATGGTTTTAATCTTATCAGCGAATGAGTTAATTCCTGTTTCCTTAAAGAGTTTTTAATTCTCTTTTCTCATTCCACTCATTCATGAATCTTTACAGTGACTATATGAAATCACTCAGGACGATTTAAACCACTCCTAAGTTATTTTACTGATGAATGATGGTGCAATTCGTGAGTAAACTCATGATTTTGTGATTTGATTCTTCACGGCGACTATCAACTCATTCTCCATAACTTAACTTAAAATTTAACTCCTTCTTGTATATCCCCATGTGAAATGATAATTCTTTCTCTAGTTTTCCTGAACCTTACCGAAAGGTTTTTGTAGCCAAAACCCTATTTAAATCCATTCCTAGCCCGTTCTAGCTTTAAATCGAAACATTGTTGAACTTTTGGTCCGTTCACAGCATATCGATGCTGACGGCAAAGTACATCGAAGGATGGAAAGCAAACTTGGAACACAATGGAATTTGCAATGGACTTTTATTGTCCTCTAAACCAAAAAAAAAGCTCTCTTTCCACACCGCCCTCCTCCCTTCTCACCCATCCGCATCCGCATCCGAAAAAAAAATACCGGAAAATAACTTCCAAAGATTAGAAAAATCACATTCCTCTGCCAGGGTTCCATAAATAACCATTACGAAAGAAAAGAAAAATCATTTTGTCTTGCCGAAAACGTCAATCAAACGATACGCGTTTGAAGATTTGCTACGAACGACAAAAATACACTTGTGAGTACAAGGGACAAACATCTGGTGAAAAATATTTTAATTTCCTTCAAACCTTCAAGCGCAGATGCTTCAACACGGCAATCAAAATAGAAAACATTATTAACATTCCTCGTGAAGTGGATTGGATGTACGGTTCTGCTTCTACCGTTGGCATTAGCTAGTGGCAAACTCTCGCATATAATTAAATCAATTACGTAAAGCAAAGATGTACTTTCTAAACAATAATACTACCCGATGACCGACCCGAAGGTGCAGCAAAACGATCATTTGGCATTGCGTGGCAGCTTACGGTAGCCAGCAGGAATACTAATAGTACATTTGGCTTGAATGCGTGGAAGTGCATATGCCGTCACCATCGGCACTACCCACACAAGCTGGCCCTGTTGTTTAAATACATCTTCCACGACGAAATGTAATCTAAATACGGCAGTCTTGAATGGAGACATCAACCGTCCGGCACCACGTGCTGCCGCACCGGTTGCACTCTTACACACCGTAGACAACATCGTAAGAAGTAGTAATTGATTTCTCTGCCAGGGCGACATGAGCGCTTCCCAGCGAGCTCTTTCATTCACGGCCCGCATTCCGCCCAAACCCGTACGTACGTACATACGTACATCTAGTCACAGATGGTGTGCTTCCGGCAGTCACCGCAGACGCACGCCTCAGCTTGCATGACAATCGTTCCATCAATCGGATATTAGCTAAGCTTTCACGGTACCATACCCATACCCAACCTTACCTCCACGGGGTGTGATGGTTCACCCGCACGCTAGATGTGGCACACATGACACACGACGTTGGGTGGGAAGACAAGTTCAAAAAAGTCGTAGCTCTTTCTCTTTGACGACGACAAATAAAATAAAAACGCTCAAGTACCATCGAGGCACAGGCCTGAAGACATAATCTCTTATATCCTTAGCGGAATTGTGGGAGATTAGTGCTTGAGGGGAACTTAATTCGTGGCGTTCTTGGATTAGCGATGCTACCAAGAGAGCGTCAACAGTTGCAATAGATTAAGTGCTCTTTGGCGCTACAATTTGAGGAAAGTTTGGCATGGTATTTTAGGATTTATATCCCCTTGATTTATTCCTAATAGAAATATCAGTCCATCGTGTGTAAGACTGATTCGGATGAGAAAATGCCTAAAAATCTCATACCCTATACCCTGTTTTATATCTCAAGACACGATTCAAAGCTTCTCTTAATACAGAACAGCATTATCGTAGCTTGCATCGGAAATCCGGCTTAAACAGGTCTTTTTCAGAGAGCCAACAGGTGATCGTCATATCGCAAGATCACCGAGATCGCCATACAGTATGGTATCATGGTGTAGCTGTCATTTCATAATACCATTTCAGATAAATTTATGATATCTAAACATTTAAAACAGTTAAATATTTCCAAAAATGGCGTACGGTCTAATAACCAGCAGTTCGTGGATCGAATCTCATCCAGATCAAAGAGCTACCCTTGGCAAAGTATAAAAATATATCAACAAAGCTATTACATGATATGGGTAACTTATCAGGTAAGTGTCTCAAATAATGCCACGAATTAAGTTCCAAGACCTGAAATCCTGGCCCTAGTATGCAGCCCTTTCTTCCCATTCCCAGGCCACTGTGCTACCGTACACTCCTGTGTCTTCAAACGTCGTTAAACTGAAACCACGATACGGTTAATGCGAGCGCGGAAGAACCTGTTCGGAACGAGAAGCGCTACTAATGCCATTTCGTTACATCATACCGGTACACATCTTTATTGATACGGAGGGCGAGCCTTTTTCTTTTTTGTATTCGCCTTCGTTTTCTTCTACAGACTATAGCCTTGCGGAGCATACGTATATGCTCTATCATTTCAATTAACCTTTGGATGTTTGGAAGACGGTGACGGTGACGGTTCGACTCGGGAGACACCGCACCCGAGACAATGCTTCGGAACGCCTACAACCGCAGCCTATTAGCGCTTCCCTGTTCGGCTGCTACTGTACGCAGACGGGCTAGGTGACGCTTTCGACACTGTCGGCACTTTCGTTACACTCCATTATCGACTGGAAGGTGACAAGGTGCGGCGTACCAGTATCGCTCGGCGTTCGACCGAGCTTCGGGCGTGTCGCCGTCGCCGTGATGCCACGCTCATCCTCTTTGGTGTGCGGTCCCCCGGATGCTGCCGGTACGTTCATGTACTCGGCACCACCGCCGTACACTGGCACATTCGACGGGTACATTACGTAGTGGGACTCTTGCTTCGCTCCGGCACCGGTCCACGAGCCCACACTGCTGCTGCTGCTATGGCTGCTATGGGTGCTATGGGTGCTGTGGTTGCTGTGGCTGCTGGCCGTGCTGGAACAGCTACCGTTGCTGCAGCGATTCAGGGCGCCGACGAGCGTCCCGCTGCCCAACCGTACGCCCCGCACCAGATGCAGCTCCTCGCTGATGGGCCGCGGTGACGGCGGTACCATGTAGTTCTCGTGCTCGGGCGTCATGCCCTTCGGCCAGGATTTGCTGTGCGAAAGGCGCCGTTCGCTGCCCGGCTCCGTTGGCGTGTGTACCGCACCGGACGACATCCGACATCCGCTGCTCTGTTCGGAATTATCGCTTCCCATGCTGTTCATACTGAGCGAGAGGCTTTGCGGTCGTACCACCGCGTACCCATTCCCACCACCGGCCATCGAGAACTTAATCTCATCGCACACATCGGTGCCGGTAGGCTCGTGCGGTTCGTCACCGGTACCAGCCACCGTTGCCACACCGTTCACCGGCCGCTGCTTCGTGCCCGACTTGCCGCCCACCGTGGCGGGTTTCGTGCGCGAGAAGAAGCTCCGCATACGCTCGAACGGTGTCGGTCGCTTCAGCTTATCCTTCAGCTCCTTCTGTATTTGCTCGTAGTGTTCACGCATTCGCTGCAGCTGGTCCTGCTTTTCGCGGAAGCTTTTCTGCACATCGTTGCGGTTTTTCCACAGCGTTACCAACTGTTCCACCTCCTGGATCGAGAACACGTTGTTCTTGAAGTCGGATATGATCTCGAGCAGCTCGTCGTCGACGGTGCGCCCCTCCGAGCTGGACGTGTTGCGGCGTCGCGGCAAACCGGCCGTCGTCGTGCCGTACGTATCCTCGGTCGGTTCCTCCTTGCGGAAGCTGAGCCGCACGTGCGATGCTGCTTCGGTGCGTTCGGTTCGGTCGACCACGTCCGGCACGTTGCAGTACGGGTGTACCGGAATGTTGGACGGCTGTATCATATAATCGCCCATCGGTTCCGCAGTGGCCGGTAGCGGTGGTGGCGGTGGCGACGGTGTCTGCTCGGCAGACGGTGTGAACGGTGCATTCGACGGTTGCAGCATATAGTCACCGCTGCCGACACATTCCGCCGACGCCGTTGAACCGGCCTCACAGTTTTCCAACAAGTCCGAACACTCGTTGCTGAAGATGTCGTACTTGGAACGTTCGGACGCTTCCATCGACCGCAGTGACCCATTGCAGTGTTTATCGGTGTGCCGGGCCACATCAAAATTGTGCTCATTTTCACCACAAACATCTTTATCGTCCTGTTCCGGCTTTGCCAGCTCGGCCACTGGTCGATCATTTAGGTAGTGAATGTTGGCGACACTAGCCCCGTTTCCGTCCACCTGATCGGCACCGTTCGCACAGCTCATATCGATGTAACCTTCCGCCTGCTTGAGCGCGTGCACATGGGACATTATCTTCTCCGCGTCCGTTTTGTTCTGCGTGCGGATGGTGGGAACACACGTACTACCGCCAACGACAAACTGCTTTGGCTGTATCATAACTTGATCGGAGCTGGCCCCACTAACACCTTTGAAGTAGTGGTACATCGTGGTTAGTTCGTTCATTTGCTGCAAAATAGAATTGTTCGTGTACGTTAATGCTTCCTAAACTTCTTAAGGTCTCTTTAAGGGGTAAGGTTCTTAAGGCACTTACGGAGAAATTCTTCAATGCGCTCGAAATTTTATAATGCCCAGCAACCTCCGCAATGTCGGACGGCGTTCGTCCACTGATGTTGCGCATCTCGCACGCAATCTCGCCGCCGGGCGATTCGATCAGCTGCATGCAGAGTCGCTCCAGGCCCCATCTGGCGGCAAAGTGTAGCAGCGTCGGAAACTCTTCCGGATCTGTGGGAAGATGGCAAACGAACCCGTGATGAAACCAGCACGCCAGCCGCTTTGGTTCTACGGTGGGAAATACGTACAGATGTCACGATGGCAGCCCATCCCAACTTCACCGCCACCGCTACCGTAGTTGAGCAGGTTGTAGTTCGGCGGCACATTGCGCAGGAACGCCTTCAACAGTAGCAGATCGAGCTTGTCCCGATCGTTCGTCGACAGGCCGACCGACTGACAGATTAGCTCCATCGGTGCATCCTTCGACGACAGGATCTGCTCGAGCTCGCGCATCTGGCTCTCGCACTTGAGCGGCCGGCTGCCAAGATCGACGCTATTCTTCTCCAGCCGTATCTTAATCATCATCGATATCTCCATGCACACCTCTACCAGGCAGGAAGGTCCATCGTCAAGTGGAAGGAAAGAAAAGGAAAGAAAACACACGTTAGTTTCAGCCATTCATCCATCAATTCAATCCATATGGCACTTCCGTTCGGATTTCATCCACACCGGCACGGTTCCCGCAGTTCGCCGAAGGTGAGAAATGGATAAGCTTCAGAAGAAAAAACCCGCAAACCTACCTGGCACGCTGAACTGTATGGTGTAGGGATTGCGCCGCTTGATGTTCGTTATCTCGATCGTTTGGTCCGCCTTTTCCACCTTGATCTTTATCCAGTCCTCCTTCGTGAGTGGTTCGTGCAGGATCAGCAGGATCTTGCTTTGGCCGACCTTTACCTTGCGCGGGAACAGCACGAACGACTCGTGGGAACGGTGCCCATTGCCTGCGCTGCCAACCGTACCGGCCATATGTACAGCCGGCCCGGTAGGTGAGGTGGGCGTCTTCGGTTCCGTACCGGATGGTGTGCGCTGCAGGACCGTCTGTTGCCGTAGCGCCTTCCCCAGGATGTCGGTCGCGATGCCGAGCAGTTCGCTCACGAACGCCGTATCCTTTTCGCGCACCGGGCACGTCCGCCACCGGTTGTAACCGGGAAGGGCGCTCTTGGCGAACTCGTTCACCGCACCTTCGGACACGTCCAGCAGCATGCCAAGGACGCGGTTCGGTGTGAGCAGCGCATTGAGCTTCGTGTGCAGCAGGGACGGCGACAGTCCCATCAGTGCCGGACATACGACCACGATCTGTAGCTTGGTGGATTCACACTGCTGTATCACATGTGTTGATTGCTGTACCACATCCTCGTCTAGCTTGATGTGCAGGAATCTAGCGGGGAAAGCAGAAAGCAGTGGCGCCATTAAAACCATCCGATCCGATCGTTTTGTTTGAAACAAACGTTCCGATCGCTGTCATGTATGCCATCTTGAACATTTCAACAGCAAACTGCGATAGTTTGGCCTCATTTCGCACGAAATGTACTCACTTGAAGGGCAGCCGGCCCCGCTGTTTGGTGATCTTGTCGAAGCACACCTTCAGATGGTTCACCCACAGCATGCCATGTTCGCTATGGCGCGCGGTCACGAACAGCACGTCCATTGCAGCCGCCAGCAGCGTTCCTGTATGCGCAAACGATTAGTCGAACAGAGCAGAACCAATGTAACACACGCGCGCCGAATGTTTTGACACCAGTTTACAGACAACGATGGGCCCAACCCAGATCGCCACACGACGATGGCTGGCGGCACAGTAAACACCAAACGAATCGCACTCGCGTCGAACAAAAACCTCGCGAGCCTGTCACTGTGTGCACTGCGTGCGCTCAGCCGACCGACTGCAGCCCCGCAGCAAGGAGCTCGCGATCGGTGATCGGATGAAGCTCGATCGCTCGAAAAAGGCACGATCGTCTGCTTCGTCACCCGTGCACCATCGTCAACATCATCGCTGCCATCCTTGTCGCGGGACACGCGCTGTTTCCGCGGCCGGCGGGCAGATTGCGGCCGAGCGCGAGTGGTATTGTTTAATGTGTTTGTTTTCCGGTCGTTTGTGTGTACGGTGCACGCATAAACCACCACCGGGGAGGGGTAGCGCCGGAGTTGGGCTGTGTACACTGGGGTAGCACGAGCGCGTCCGTTCCGCTTGTTGGTACGCCAGGGAGCGGAGGAACGTGATCAAAATAAAGAAAGAAAGGAAAGAAAGGAAAGAAAAAAAAAATGGCCAACCATGGAGTGTGGAGGCACATTTGAATGCATGACTCGTGGTGTAGCTGATGTTCTCGCATACAGCCCGCTTCGGTAGAGAGATGGCAAGGAACACAAGGGGCGTCCTGCTTTGGGAATGGGAATTAAATGCGTTTGTTTTTTTTTTTTTCGCTCGCGTGCTACGACGAGTAAGAGTGACTCCAAGAAAGGGAAGCTGGTTCAGTCGGGGATGGCACGGGTTGGGTAATTAGGAAGGAATGGGGCAACATTAGAACAGGGGTGGTGGGGAGGGGATCATAGAACGCTTCCTGGAGTGGGAACGTTTGAAGGAATGATAGTGACACGCGATACGCTCCCTTCAATCGTTCTCCCTCTTGCTCGCTCACTCGCTCATGATGATGATTTGTGTGCCCGGTTTTAATATGGGCCCCACAATCTGTGTGTGTGTTTGTGTATTTACACGCGGAAATAGACATTTAAAAAAAAAACCTCTCTCTCTCCATAAGCGTAAGAATCGCGCCGCGCTAGGAGGAAGTACGGCGCGTACCCATAAACGGAACGAGATGAACGACAAGCGACTTTCGTGCGTTCTCTTTCAACGAACCGAGTTTGGAATCGGCAAGACAGCAGCAGCAGCAGGCCGTCGCCCATAACCTGGGCCATTATGGTAAGCTGATGGTTGATGGTTTGTTTTTTTATTTTGTTTTCGACCGTTGCTCCAGCGGGAGCATCGCACTTACCGGAATCGGATGTGTTCCCAGCCGGCTGACAGGGTGCTTTCGGGGCCGGAGCGTTGGGCACCTGCAAGTAGCGTCCGCGTCCGAAAGCGGCATTTAGTTTGATTGCACACGTTTCCGTCAGGGGGTCAGGGGTGTTGAGGTGGCGCGGGTGGGTGGGCGATGATGGAAAAGCGGAAACAAAGCATAGAAGGACTTTTAACCTGAATCGATGCCAAAACCGCTAGCGGACGGTAGCCGATGTGGTGAGGAAAAAGGCCGGAAGTGTATGGGAGGAAGGGAGGGAGGGAGGGAGGGAAGCTAGTAGAAAAAAAAAGAACAAGGCAACGCAGCACCAGCGCACTTACCTCATCGATGGAGGTTTCATTTTTCATCATCAGTTCGCGGCCGCCATTGTGCTCCAACTGCTGCTGATGCTGTTGCGTCGGCTGTAGCTGTAGGCGATGATGAGTCGACGTCCCGAAGGAATGTCGGCGCCGCTCCGGCAACGTCCCCGACCGTCCGCTGCTGCTGCTGCTGCGTTATGTGTGTGTGTGTGTGTGTGTGTGTGTGTGTGTGTGCGAGTGTGTTTTGGAATGTTTACAAAGTGCTTTCGATTAGCGCAAAGTGGAACAAACCGACGCCAGCGAACAGAACAGGCGCGGACAACTTACACAAACGGTAGTGACAGCTCCGGTGGCGATGCGGCCAGCAGCAACGGCCGTGGTGCACCATCCTCCAGGATTGGCCCGTCCGGTACGGCGATGCTACCGCCCGTACATGACGCACTGTTGCTCCGGTAGCGGAAGATTGTGCTGGTGCCGCGGACGGCGGGCGGTGACGAATCGGCGTACTCCGCCCCGATCCGACCGTCCGCGATCGTGGCGGTGCGTTTCAGCTTCGAGTAGGTCACCAGTCGCTTTAGGTGGTAGAATCGGTGCTTCTTATGCTCCACCTCCGGCGGCTCACCCGGACCGGACGCGGCATCTTCGTTAAAGTAGTTTGGATTATCTGTCCACAGTGGGCGAGAGAGGTACATCGGGGGGAGGGGTGGGGGGGGGGGGATAACGGGGAAGAAAGATACAGAGCGGGGTAGAATCAATTGAAAAATCGGACCTGAGGATAATCATGCAATCATGGGAGGATCTCGGATGAAGAACGCACCAGACGTGCCAACCGTTCCGTTGGCTGCCAACCAGCTCACTCTTCGCTCACCTGAACACAGCGGATCCATCCCGTGTTTTGTTAGTACACTTATTCCAGTGATTCCCTACACCCGCACGGTAACACACTGAACAAACAGCTCAAACCACGAGGATCACGATCACACAAAGAAGAGCGTTACACCACGCTAACGTTTGGCTGCATCCTGTTACAAAAGTACGACCGCATCGCGAGCAACCATTATCGAAGATCTAGCCTCGGTTCTGAGCGCAAGATGCGGTTGCTACTATTTGCATGTTGCATTCACACACACACACACACACACACACAAACACACACACAAGAACACGCCACCGCGTACGTTGGAATGCGAGCGGAAGGAAGCGAATACGGCTGTCCCGGAATTTGCTATTGATCGATGCACTGAGGAAAAACGACTACACACTTTTGTTGTCGCATCCAAGCAATCCGGTTCAAATCTGCTAGCGTTTTGTTTATTTGCTCTATCCGCCAACACACGCTGCTCACGCTCTCTCTCGCTCTCTCTCTCTTTCACTATCTCTCTCGCTCTCTTTCTCGCTCTTTCCACTCTCTTACTTTCTCTGTATATTTCGTTGCTTCTGCCTTTTTTCGTCACTGCGAATCGATGAGCGCACACGACGGGAGATTCTCACATCACAATGTTTAGTGAAAAGATGCAACAAATCATTATCCCGACTCACAACCGCAACCGAAACACTTCCCCAAAAACACACCCACACAGTACACGCCAACAAGAAAACACTGTTCGCTCCAGCATCAGCGGTGCGCAACTTTGCGAAAAAAAATAACGTGTCGTTCTCGATCGTCTGGCTTCTCTCGACTACCGCACGCAGCCAAAAGAGGCAGCACACAACCGACCGACACACACAACGCTGCAACGCGAGACGGCGAGCATCTGATCGAATTATCTAATCTAAACTAAACTCGTCCTCGCCGTCTCGCATCCCGCATCCCGCAAAGAAGCACACATACAGACACACACACAGACACACACAATTCATCTGTGCCGGGTCGTTCATCATCACGGCGCGCATCGCCAGTAGCCACCGCGCGCAGCAATGCGTTTTTACACGACTTGTAATGTTTACATGCTGCTTTCCCGCTCACTCGCACGCTCGGTGCGCGCGCTGCTGCCTTCCTTGTCGCACCACCGCGAGCGTGTGCGCGCGCTGTGAGTTTTAGTTATATTTCGAGTGTGTTTTCACGGGTTTTTTTTTGGGTTCTTGGCGTTGTTTCTCTCTTTCTTTTTGTTTTTTTTTTGCTATTGCTTACTTACTATTGCGCTCCTTTTCCGTCCCATTCATGCCCCTTACGACCAGCCCGGTTGCGCTGGGCTGGTTTCGTTTGCGCTTCTTCCGCTTGCCGGCGTAAACGAAAGCGTGTTTTTATTGACATGCGCACCGCATCGCCCTCATGCACATCCCACATGCGCATACGCATATTGTGAGCGTATGTTATTTGCCCGTCTGCTGGCTGGTGTCGCGTCGAACACAGGAGGCTTATTCGGAGTTTGTCGAACCGTCGATGGCTGGCTTCCAGCATGGAGCGAACGCGAAGGCCCGGAGAATATGGCAAACGCGTAGGCAGCTATAGCCCATTCGGCCAGGCACAACACGGAGACAAATACACAGCGCGTCTGGTGTGCATGTGGTTAGCGTGCAGCGAAAGGGAAAGAGCAAAACGAACCGCCATGTGAGAAAGGGTCCCCATAAGCCACGCACGCCATACATGTTGCGCATCCCTGATGGATGTGGAATATCCGATTTAAAGAAGACACGAAAAAAAAAATCCATTCACCGATACGGTTCCTCCCGTGCTTGACAATGTAAAGGGGGAAAAGGTTCTGTATGCTTAAGCATAATCTTTTATCGCGCTGGAGAATTAAAACGTTCAATATTCACGCCAGGTTTGGAGCACCGGAAGTAAAGCACCCTTTTCTTGTATTTGTATTTATGCAAGATAACGATCGGTTGGAAGGGACAAATACGTTCCTTTCATTGCCCTAGGTGTGTCTATTTATTTGTTTACGGATCGACGTTTTCCGGCAAAACAAAACTCAGCTCCGTTAAAAACCGTTTTTCGGTTATGCTTTGCATATGCAGCATACAAGTTGCAAGGAATGGACATGATGTGTGTACAACATTGCGTGCGAGTAGCAGTGACAAAAAACAGCCCGACAAATCCCTTCCCCCCATCCAAACCGTACAAATTTCGAGTAGTTTTACACAAGATCTTCAACCCGCCAATCTCACTTGACCCCCCCCCCCCCTCCCCCTAGACAATTCGAGACAATTCTAACGACTCTGTTTATCACCATTTTGATAATAATAATCAGGTTCAAAACAGCGATTTACTTTCCCAAAGATGATGAGTTTAGAAACGCTGACTAGCAGCTGTCAAACTGTAAATGTCAAAAAGCCGCGCATAAATGTAAACAACATTCAGTTGCGATAAGAACGGGGATTGAAATTCACGTCTTCCTGATTGTTCTATATTTTTCCTAATTTTTATAAAGTAACTAGTTACTTCAATAATTGGTTCTTGTTTTGGAAATGACTCTTGAAGCGATCAAATACAAAGCAGGCCGGCTAGAAATACTCGACCAGCTTCTGTTGCCCGGGGAATCAAAGTACATTCCTATTGCCGGTGTTAAGGATGGTTGGAGTGCGATTCATAAGATGCAGGTACGTNTAATTGGTTCTTGTTTTGGAAATGACTCTTGAAGCGATCAAATACAAAGCAGGCCGGCTAGAAATACTCGACCAGCTTCTGTTGCCCGGGGAATCAAAGTACATTCCTATTGCCGGTGTTAAGGATGGTTGGAGTGCGATTCATAAGATGCAGGTACGTTGCAGCAGGTGAAATCCTATCAAGCGTTGTGTAGGAAGGAGCTACATCATTTCCCCCTTTCTTTCCCGTACAGGTTAGAGGGGCACCAGCCATTGCCATCGTTGGATGTTTATCGCTCGTGGTGGAGATTTACGATAAACAGTACGACACGAAGGTTGCTCTCGAGCAGGAAGTAAGCAAACATCTGCAATATCTCGTCACGTCACGACCGACGGCAGTCAACCTAAAGCTGGCAGCTGATGATGTGAAGGCCCAGGTTGAAAGTTTATTAGCCAATGAAACGGTTAATGTTGATGGGATGAAGCAAGAGTGAGTCATTGTTATGCACGTGTGGAAGAAGATTTCAGCATAATCGATAACATTTTGAATGTTTTCAGAGTTAGCAAATCGATTGAATGTATGCTGGAGAAGGATATCAGTGATAATCGTGCCATCGGCGACAATGGTGCCAATGTACTGGTGAAAGGAATAGATAGGCCATTGAAATTGCTAACCCATTGCAATACTGGATCACTAGCTACCGCAGGGTAAGCTATAGAGTATTTTCAATCAAACTATTATTACTAACCACATACATTTCTAGCTACGGAACTGCTCTAGGCGTTATCCGGAGTGTGAATGAAAGGAATCTCCTTGGTCAGTATGACGAAAACTTCTGTAAAATAAGAACAGTATGGTTTAATTTGATTTTACTTCATTTCAGAACACGTGTATTGCACGGAAACCCGACCGTACAACCAGGGTGCACGCCTGACCGCTTATGAACTTGTGCACGATAAACTTCCAGCTACGCTAATCACGGACAGCATGGTAGCCGCACTGTTAAACAGCCGAACAATCGATGCCATCATCGTCGGTGCGGATCGGGTCGCGGCGAACGGTGATACGGCGAACAAAATTGGCACGTATCAGATGGCTGTGGTGGCAAAACATCACGGTGTACCGTTTTACGTGGCCGCTCCGTTCACCTCGATCGATGTCGCTATTGCGGACGGTTCGCAGATTAAAATTGAGGAACGACCCGAACACGAACTAACGCACATCGCTGGACAGAGGATTGCCGCACCCGGCATTGGGTGCTGGAATCCGGCATTTGACGTTACGCCGGCCGAACTGATAACGGGCATTATCACCGAGCGCGGTGTACTGAAACCGAGCGAGCTGGCCGAAAAGGTCAAACAGAAATGAATGAAACGATCCTGTTGTGGTTGAGTAACGTTATTTACGCAAGAAGAGTTTTGTTTTAATGTTTTGTACGGTAATCTACTGAGTAAAAGAATTTACTGTAATTTACTACAAACAAAAGTTGAATAGGGGAAATTTACGTCGTGCTTGCAATGTGATAACATTAATCAATACGCAAGAGGTTCAAAGCATGAGGTTCACGTTGTACGTGCAAAATGGCTGCGTACGTACCGATACGAATTGACAGTTATTTTTGAAATTGTTGGCGAACCCTGTAGTTTTATCAACTTCACATGGCTCAGTGTATGTGTCGCTGCTTTTGAAGACCAGGCTATTTATGCTAAGTATTATACTAAGTATTCATCTTCTTAGCAAAAATGGCTGTGAGTGTTGGGATTTTAACACTTTCTGTTGGTTTCTTCAGATAAAGCGGTCGAGCACCCTTGTCGTCTAATCCAGTTCCCCGGCCTTTCTGGCCTATGCATGAACGCCTTCACTCCATTCCAGTTAGGGTCTACCACGCCTCCTCTGTCCATCTTGATGATTGAAAAAGACTTTCCGTGACAGCGGTTCTTTTCCAATGGCATGGCCATCCCAGCGAAGCCTAGCGAGCCTAATCCGCTGTACAGAGTTCGTGATTATAGCAGCTTCTCCATTTTGGAGTTTAGTGTCAGTAAATATTTCCATTAACAAACACCAGGTTAAGTCACAGATATAACAAATCTTCAGGTGAAACATTCAAAATAATACAGTCTTAATGACTTTTTCTTGTTCTTTACTTTAATTCACAAATCACCACTAAACATTACGTACCCGGCGCTCAATCGTTAATGCTAATTGTGCAAGATAGCACAGTCATGTGGAAGCCCGTACGGACTCCAGTACGACATCGTTCGGCCCATTGATCTATTATTGGTTCGGGTTGTTTCCCAATTATCGTAACAATCAGTAAAGGCTTCTGTGCTACAGTCGAGAGATAAACTTGTGTGCTTAATTACCACGATACTGCCAACAATTGTTGCGCGTCACCCGGCGGTCTACCGGCGGTGTGAGGCATTTCCTTATCACACTCGTTATCGCACGAGTTACCGAGCGTTCCGCAAAAGCCCTTCAACAACCTATTTGCCCTAAGCCGGTCGACACATCCGAACCGTGGAAGAGGGGGGGGTAAAGATTAGTGATGAACCGCGAATGCCTGAAGATTTATGGAGTTGGACACGGTTGTATTCTATTTAAATTAGTTAAACAACTGAATTACTTACACATTACAAGATCTTTACTTGGAGGTCATTTAATTTACTGGATAATACGAATCCTTTTTTTTCTGGATAAAATTTGGCTTCATTCAAAAATAAAAATAAAATGTTTTGTCATGTGCCAGGCAAAGGCAGCAACAAAACTTGTCCAACTAAATGCCGCTAGTTCGTCGCAGGCCATAATGGAAGACGAAAGCAATCATATGATGATGGTCGGGCATGCTTGTGTTCCAGTAAGCCTCACGTGACGTTCGTTATCGCTGCGGTTCGTCCGTGGAGGTGAAGTAAGATATCGCTATCACAGAGGAACGATTGAGAGATTGGTTCGTCACCCTCTTGCGTGGAGACCAGATGCCGTCCAGCAGTGGTACGGAACAGTCGTGAAGCTAGACGGCCCGAACCAGAGGTTATTCATCCTTTCGCGTGTGTCATCAGTGCTCTTAGCTACTAGAACGTTTCGTGGTATCGTCCCTGTTTGGGGTCAGTTTTTTCTTGTAAAGGAGTCAGGAAGGAAACTTCCTCACCCGAAGCCGCAACCATGGGTGCGATGTTCCGAAGCGAGGAGATGAGCATGGTACAGCTGCTCATCCAACCGGAAGCTGCCTATCAGTCGGTGGCCGAGCTGGGTGAACTGGGCATTGCGCAGTTCCGTGATGTTAGTAAACCGAAGAACCTTCCGTGGCAGACAGATGAAACCGCTTTTTGTACGTCTTTCGTTTTGACAGCTGAATGCGGACATTAACATGTTCCAGCGGAAGTACACGAGCGAGATTCGACGCTGCGAGGAGATGGAGCGCAAGATCGGATACATTCGCCGGGAGATCGTAAAGGATTCGGTAGCGATCCCGGACATGCCGGAAGAGATTCCACGCACGCCGAACTCGCGCGAAATTATCGACCTCGAGGCACAGCTCGAGAAGACGGAGAACGAGATTGTGGAGCTGTCGGAGAACAACCATGCACTGCTACAGAACTTCATGGAGCTGACCGAGCTGAAGCATGTGCTGGAGAAGACTCAAGTAGGGCGCAATGGTGTCACATCCGCGAGTGTGACTCTTTCTCATGAACCATTTGGTCTTTCCTCGGGCAGGTGTTCTTCTCGGACAAGTCGAACGTCCAGAACCTGGAAGCTACCGGCGGTGAGGCTGCCAACGATGGCAAACCGCTCGGTTTCGTGGCCGGTGTCATTACCCGCGAGCGGATCATCGGCTTCGAACGCATGCTGTGGCGCGTGTCACGTGGTAACATTTTCCTTCGTCAGGCCACCCTGGAGGAATCGCTCGTCGATCCAAAAACGGTAAGTTACTGTTGCGTGCCGTGGGCGCGATACGGGCAGGTGATGGATTTTATCTCTGCCCACACGTTGAAAACGTCAAACGGCTTGGTTGAGATCGAGTGGTGTCGTGTCTGGTTGGGTGTTTCACAAGCGTAACAACTACCAAGCACTGGTCACATGGGGTTGTTGAGTTGTAACAGATAAGGTCACGAGGTGTAGTTGGCGCACCGTCAACGGCAACGGCTTTGTTTGTTTGCAATTCGAGAGTGATTAGTTAAATTTAGTACGAATTGTGAATATTGCTGCCTATTAGACATGTTTTTGTGCTATAAAACGTACATTATATAACATCATCTCAGACCTCCCACAGGATGGGCGTAACACATTTGGCCTCATTCTTGTCACTCGTAGACCATTTTTTTTTTGCTGTCGATACAATACCATCGTCATATCTCTGTTTGCTCGGCATTACCATCTGTTTGCTAACTTTCCTTTTATCTTGACCATTCTGCGCAGGGTGATTCGGTGCACAAGATTGTGTTCGTTGCATTCTTCCAAGGTGAACAGCTCAAGTCGCGCGTCAAGAAGGTGTGCGCTGGGTAGGTAGAAAAGTGCAAGTGTGTGCCAGTGTTACCGAGCCGTTAACGTTAACGTCTGTATAACTGTTTGTAGCTATCATGCGTCCCTGTATCCATGCCCGAACGAGTACAGCGAGCGCGAGGAGATGCTCCGTGGCGTTCGTACACGCATCGAGGATCTCAAGATGGTGCTCGGCCAAACGCAGGATCAGCGCCAGCGGGTACTGCTGAACGTCGCCAAGGAAGTGCCGAACTGGGAGATCATCGTCAAGAAGGTGAAAGCCATCTACCATACGCTGAACATGTTCAACGTGGACGTATCGAAGAAGTGTCTGTTCGGCGAGGCATGGGTACCGACGGCTGGGCTGCAGGACGTGAAGACTGCGCTGGTCAATGGGTCGGCCGCCGTTGGTAGTGCTGTACCGTCGTTTCTAAATATCATCGAAACGCACGAGGATCCACCAACGTACAATCGCACGAACAAGTTCACCCGTGGCTTCCAGAATCTGATCGAATCGTACGGTATTGCAACGTACCGTGAGGCAAACCCGGCCCTGTACACGATCATCACGTTTCCGTTCCTGTTCGCCATCATGTTCGGTGATTTGGGTCACGGTATGATACTGCTGATACTTGGCTTGTGGATGGTGCTATGGGAAAAGACGCTCGACAAGAACAAGGAGGAAATCTGGCAGCTGTTTTTCGGCGGTCGGTACATCATCCTGCTGATGGGCATCTTCTCCATGTACACCGGCTTCGTGTACAACGATCTCTTCTCGAAGGGTATGAACATCTTCGGATCGTCCTGGAGCATCAACTACAACACCTCCACGGTAATGAGCAACAAGGAGCTGCAGCTGAATCCGACGACCGACTATTCGGAGACGGTGTACTGGTATGGGTTGGATCCGCTCTGGATGCTGGCCACCAACAAGATTATCTTCCTGAACTCCTTCAAGATGAAGCTGTCGATCATCTTCGGCGTGGTGCACATGATCTTCGGTGTGTGCATGAGCCTGGTCAACCACAATCACTTCCACCGGCGTATCAACATCGTGTTGGAGTTTATCCCGCAAATGCTCTTCCTGGTGCTGCTGTTCGCCTACATGTGCTTCATGATGTTCTTCAAGTGGATCATGTACTCAGCCGTGACGGATGAAGATCATCTCAAGCCGGGATGCGCACCGTCCGTGCTGATCATGTTCATCAACATGATGCTGTTCAAGAACCAGGAACCGCTGGATACCTGCAAGGAGTACATGTTCGACGGTCAGGACACGCTGCAGGTGATCTTCATTGTGCTGGGATTGATCTGCATTCCTTGGTTGCTGCTGGCCAAACCGTTCTACATCATGTTTCAGCGCAAGAACAAGGGTGCGGACCACGGTTCGGAGGTGGCCCATCAATCGTCATCGAACCATCATGACGATGAGCCGATGAGTGAAATTTTCATCCATCAAGCTATCCACACGATCGAGTACATACTCAGTACCATCTCCCACACCGCATCGTACTTGCGTTTGTGGGCTTTGTCACTTGCTCACGCTCGTAAGTTACCACTTGGACAAGCAGTTCTAGAGTACCACCAATGATGAGCCCAAGAGACAAGAATTAAACTCATTACTGGTTTCATTTCAGAGCTGTCGGAAGTGCTGTACAACATGGTGTTTACGATCGGCCTGAGTAATGACTCGTACATTGGTGCGATCTTGATCTGGCTCGTGTTTTGGCCATGGTCGGTGCTGACCATCGGTATTCTGGTGGGCATGGAAGGACTTTCCGCCTTTTTGCATACGCTTCGTTTGCACTGGTAAGACAAGTTGTTAGAACGTTGCATCAACTCCACACGCACAGAAAGCTAAAAGCATTTCTTTCAATTTTTTCTTTGATTAACAGGGTCGAATTCATGAGCAAATTCTACGAAGGTCTGGGCTATGCCTTCAAACCATTCTCCTTCAAGGCTATACTGGAGGAGGAAGAAGCAGAATAAACGAACAGACGCAGCCGAACGTAGATGCCACACTGTTGAAATAAACGATGGTATAGAATGCAACAATTTAGGGTAATATTTTTAAATCGAGATAATATCACCACATGTATTTGGCAACGGCGCCTGTTCCTAACACGACCGGACCGGGTTCAAATCCCATTCGGACCGTCCCCCCGTAGCACGGTCTGACTAGCCTGCTACGTGGTAAAATTAGTCTAATACGGCCTGTTCCGTTCTAACATACTAAAAAAAAAAAAAAAAAAATAATATCACCACATATGCTGGTATTCGGCAGCAGCTGTTTGTGAAGATTTAGCATCTTTGACTATTGAACAAACTATCAGACACCCAAGGTAATTGAAAGTAGATGCGAAAGATCGCGTGAAGCGTAAGATCACGTTTCATCGTGCTGGTTTAACACATTTCGTAATACCAAATTACAACAAAAAGCTTCATTTTCATTTCATTCGCTACCACATTTGCATCGATATCAGCAAACCGTGGGAGAATCGTATTTTTTTTTTTCCAATGACCTTCATGTTTGCAAGTGGAGAGAAAACAGCATACNTGGTTTCATTTCAGAGCTGTCGGAAGTGCTGTACAACATGGTGTTTACGATCGGCCTGAGTAATGACTCGTACATTGGTGCGATCTTGATCTGGCTCGTGTTTTGGCCATGGTCGGTGCTGACCATCGGTATTCTGGTGGGCATGGAAGGACTTTCCGCCTTTTTGCATACGCTTCGTTTGCACTGGTAAGACAAGTTGTTAGAACGTTGCATCTCCAACTCCACACGCACAGAAAGCTAAAAGCATTTCTTTCAATCTTTTCTTTGTTTAACAGGGTCGAATTCATGAGCAAATTCTACGAAGGTCTGGGCTATGCCTTCAAACCATTCTCCTTCAAGGCTATACTGGAGGAGGAAGAAGCAGAATAAACGAACAGACGCAGCCGAACGTAGATGCCACACTGTTGAAATAAACGATGGTATAGAATGCAACAATTTAGGGAAATATTTTTAAATCGAGATAATATCACCACATATGCTGGTATTCGGCAGCAGCTGTTTGTGAAGATTTAGCATCTTTGACTATTGAACAAACTATCAGACACCCAAGGTAATTGAAAGTAGATGCGAAAGATCGCGTGAAGCGTAAGATCACGTTTCATCGTGCTGGTTTAACACATTTCGTAATACCAAATTACAACAAAAAGCTTCATTTTCATTTCATTCGCTACCACATTTGCATCGATATCAGCAAACCGTGGGAGAATCGTATTTTTTTTTTTCCAATGACCTTCATGTTTGCAAGTGGAGAGAAAACAGCATACGGCATTCGGTTGATTGCAACCCCAGGTGTTGGAGAATGTAACGAAGATTGTTCGTTCAATGAAGTAAGCGAGCAACCTGTATTATTTAGAAACCAAAGGAAGATGATATTGCTGTTCTGGTTGATGAAAGATGGAAAAGAGGAGACCTTCCTTCCAGTCTCTAGTTTTAACACCATTTCATTTACCAATCGCTGCGAAATTTGTTGATGTCGCTGTGACTGGATAAAACATCACCCAGCATTACGATAGGAAGTCAATTCAAAGTGTTATCAACTTTTATTTTTTTAATGGCCCCAGTTAGCCACCGCTCAGGGCATCGGAGGAAGTTGGTCCGTCATATGGTAGACATAAAACAATTATATCGAATAAATGCTTCCCGTAGAAGAGCCATCACTGCAAGTCGGAAATGGTGTGGATCATATTGCAACGGAAGCTGACTGTCTGGGAACGTAATTTCACACCAGCCGTTACATTCCACTAGCAGTTTCATCGTCTCATGACCTGATGTAAGTACAGTTTGATTTTTATACAGGCCGTTACTCACCGTTCATCAATTTATAGGTCATTATTGTAACAGTTGCAAGGGTCCCACTATGTATATGACAAATATTTGCTTATGTGTCGTCTTTCTGGAATTCATTCAAACATATTTAAAAAAACAAATGTCCGTTACAATTTGTTTGAAGCACTCTTGCCAACATCGAAATAACGCTAAGGAAACATGCGCTGTGGTGTTAGTGGAATTACTGTACCGATTGCTACTGTTTCACCTTATCCGAAGAACAAATGTTTACACGAAAAGCTAACAAACCGAATGTGTGTACTAGCTCATCTTCGTTGCATGCAGCGCACCGTAAGCACAGACACAATACAGTCGCAAACGCAAACAAGCTACCACCATTACTCCAGCAGAGGCTCGCATACAATCCGGATGCAAGTGCGTGGTGCTACTACCTAGAGTACCACTACCAATGATCGTACCAAAAATGGGCCCGATCATTCGAAATGGAATGGTAAGGAAACGTACCTGAACGCACCGAGCAAACGTTCGACGTTTCCGACGCTCCATACAAGCGCGTGACCTTCCGATCACGACGACAACTGAAGCGCACCCTATCTCTCTAGTCTCTGGGTAAGTGTAGCGTCATGGGGCACACCGTACGCGTTGCCTGTGTGCGCGGTAGCGTGGCATCGTCGCGATCGCATACGACACGGTTAGACGGTGTTGGTTGGTGATCGACTCGCGCCAGTGATAACCGCACTCGCTACGGTTGCATCCGTGTGCAACGTACCAATCGGCGGGCAGAGAAGCATTCTTCATCACATGATCGCGCACAAACGCGGTGTTGGTGTTGTTTGAGGTGCAAATTAGTGCGAATCTGCAAATACGCCAGCGGGGACTGGTATAGTCTGTCCGTTTTTTTTTTTTTGGCCGTTCGACGAAAATCATCATCGGCTTCACGTGATCCGGAACACGATCAACAGCACTGTTGCGGCGTAAGTAAGTAAGCGTTATCGATCCGCGTCCGAAAGTAGCCTAAAACGAGCGTGTAGTGTGGAGGTTACATTGATACGCGAGCGACCTCCGGGGCCGTACAGCGAATCTAAATCCCATTCTAAGGGTACGCACACGCACAAAAGCACAAACAAAACAACAGACCATCAGCCATCGGTTGACCGTTGCAATTAGAACAGCAATGCTGCTGGTTGCTCTGCTGCTGATGCCCCGATGACGCATACAGTGGTGGGGGGAGAGAGAGAGAGAGCGTCGACTGTTCGATCGCTGCTCGGAACCCGAAAGCAACCCCGCACAGTCGCGCTCTCAGTCGTTCAGTGACACTCGACCGGAAGACAGCACTAAAACCCGATCAGCCCGCGTTCCACGCTCGATCGGGCACCGTTTCCGTCCTTGAACTTTAAATATCGTGTATCGGACTAACCCTGCCAGGGTTATCGGGTTGCGCAGCACACCGAGGCCCGCGTCTTATTGGCGAATAGTGGTGAAAGTAAGTGGTCTGGAGGGTCTGAGCGAATCGAGCCTCGCGACGCGCGATCGCCCAGATGCCGTGTCAGGTGATTGATTTTGGTGCGAACGGCTTTGTGAGCATACGATCATGATCGCACCGCGTATCACGTGATAGGCATCACGAGTTCTTGTGCATACGCTGTTTGAACGAGGCGAAATGATCGTTAGTGAAACGGACGGCGGCTGTTAGATTGGTGGCTTTTGTGATGTGGTTGAGTTAATTTGGCGTTAAGCACTCGTTCGTTCTGATGCTGTGTTGTGTTTCTTTTTAGCTTTAATCCAGTTTTACACCAGCGCACTGCCGCAGCGACCCGCCTAACCATGGCGATGATGTTCCGGAGCGAAGAGATGGCCCTGTGCCAGATGTTTATCCAGCCGGAAGCGGCATACACGTCCGTGTCCGAGCTTGGGGAGACGGGCGCAGTCCAGTTTCGTGATGTAAGGCACACACACACACCCCATCGTATCGCCCGTTCAAATAATGCGTTCTAATGATTTGTATGCTTTCTTCCGCTTCCCGACAGTTAAACGCCGACGTGAATGCGTTCCAGCGGAAGTTCGTCAGCGAGGTGCGCCGTTGCGATGAGATGGAGCGCAAACTGCGCTACGTCGAGGGTGAGGTGAAGAAGGATAGCGTGCAGATCCCCGAATGTTCGGTGGACGATTGGCCGCGTGCACCGAATCCGCGCGAAATCATCGATCTCGAGGCGCGGCTCGAGAAGACGGAGAACGAAATACTGGAGCTGTCGCAGAACGCCGTCAATCTGAAGTCGAACTATCTCGAGCTGACCGAGCTGAAGCATGTGCTGGAGCGCACGCAATCGTTCTTCTTCGAGCAGGAGGTGATCGTCAGCACGGACGCAGCCAAGAGCAATCTGATCGCGGAAGATCCGACGGCGGCACAGAGCCGCGGTCGGCTGGGCTTCGTGGCCGGTGTGATCCAGCGCGAAAAGATGCCGGGCTTCGAGCGGATGCTGTGGCGCATCTCGCGCGGTAACATCTTTCTGCGGCAGGTCGAGCTGGAGGAACCGTTGGAAGATCCGGCCACGGTAAGACAACCGGCCGAACCGCTCACCTCGCGGTGTTCCTTGTTTAATGCGGAGCTTTTTTTAAAGTGGCAACAAAAATAGTTGTGCGAAGTGGCTGGCAGGTTGGGTTGTATAAATAGCAGCTAACGCTGAATTGCTTTCTCTCTTTCTCTCTCTCTCTCTCGCGCCGGTATAGGGTAATGAAATCTTCAAAACCGTGTTTGTGGCGTTCTTCCAAGGAGAGCAGCTAAAGGCGCGCATCAAGAAGGTATGCACCGGTTACCACGTTTCGCTGTATCCGTGTCCGAGCTCCGGTTCCGAGCGTACCGAGATGGTGAAGGGCGTCTGCACGCGTCTCGAGGACCTTAAGATGGTGCTCAACCAAACGCAGGATCACCGCTCGATCGTCCTGGCTACGGTAGCGAAGGAGCTGTTCAACTGGCGCATCATGGTGAAGAAGATGAAGGCGATCTACCATACGTTGAATCTGTTCAACATGGACGTCACGAAGAAGTGTCTCATTGGGGAATGTTGGGTACCGGTGCCGGATCTTCCCAAGGTCCAGAAAGCCCTTTCCGATGGGTCCGCTGCCGTGGGTAGCACCATTCCGTCCTTCCTGAACGTGATCGATACGAACGAGGCGCCTCCGACGTACAACCGGACGAACAAGTTTACGCGCGGTTTCCAGAATCTGATCGATGCGTACGGTATCGCATCGTACCGTGAGGCGAATCCGGCCCTGTACACCATCATCACCTTCCCGTTCCTGTTCGGCATTATGTTTGGTGATCTTGGCCACGGCCTGATCATGGCCCTGTTCGGTTTGTGGATGGTAACGGGCGAGAAGAAACTGGGCGCCAAGAAGTCGACCAACGAGATCTGGAACATTTTCTTCGGTGGGCGCTACATTATCCTGCTGATGGGGTTGTTCTCCATGTACACCGGCTTCGTGTACAATGATGTCTTCTCGAAGT
The DNA here is from genome assembly GCA_018908115.1 of Anopheles rivulorum. NCBI lineage: Eukaryota > Metazoa > Arthropoda > Insecta > Diptera > Culicidae > Anopheles > Anopheles rivulorum. The sequence continues at coordinate 16,129,810 of STHB01000004.1, forward strand.
CTATGAACATCTTCGGATCGGCCTGGAGCGTCAACTACAACACCTCCACGGTAATGAGCAACAAGGATCTTACGTTGAACCCCGGTTCGACCGATCTCGACACCGAAGTCTATCCGGTTGGATTGGATCCCGTTTGGCAGCTCGCTACGAACAAGATCATCTTTCTGAACTCGTACAAAATGAAGCTGTCCATCATCTTCGGTGTGGTGCACATGATCTTCGGCGTGTGCATGAGCGTCGTCAACCATAACTTCTTCCGCAAGCGCATCAGCATCGTGCTGGAGTTCCTGCCGCAAATCATCTTCCTGGTGCTGCTGTTCGCGTACATGGTGTTCATGATGTTCATGAAGTGGGTCGCCTATACTGCCAAAACTGACTACCAGCCGCGTACGCCTGGCTGTGCCCCGTCCGTGCTGATCATGTTCATCAACATGATGCTGTTTAAAAATTCCGAACCATTCCACGGCTGTGATGAGTTTATGTTTGAAGGTCAGAATGAGGTGCAGCGTACGTTCGTGTTCATTTCGTTGCTTTGTATTCCCTGGATGTTGCTCGGCAAGCCGTTCTATCTGATGTTCAAGCGCAAAAATGCGTCGCCGGTAGGTCTACTAACACTAACGCACGTGTCCCCACGAGGTTATGCATGAATAGATTACAAATCCTTCTTTATTTCTTTGTTAGACACCAATCCCAAATAATGGTGATGTCCATCAGGGAGGTGAATCGAACCATACATCCAGCCCGAAACCACACGATTCGCACGATGATGAACCGATGGCGGAAATCTTCATCCATCAGGCAATCCACACGATTGAGTACGTGCTCAGTACGGTTTCACACACTGCGTCCTATCTTCGTTTGTGGGCTCTTTCGCTTGCCCATGCCCGTAAGTATACGTGTTCCGGTGCTTTATTTTCTGGAAAATTATATAAATTTGTTTCCACTCCTTTAGAACTGTCCGAGGTGCTGTGGAACATGGTGCTGTCGATGGGTCTTAAGCAAACCTCCTACAAAGGTGCTATCATGCTGTACTTAGTATTTGGAGCTTGGTCAATGTTTACGCTCGCCATTCTCGTCATGATGGAAGGATTGTCCGCCTTCCTGCATACACTGCGTTTGCACTGGTAGGATATAACCCGCATAATTTCGTACTTTCAGCCCTCAAAGCTAATCCCTTTCCTTCTCATCTGCAGGGTCGAGTTTATGAGCAAGTTTTATGAAGGTTTGGGTTACGGTTTCCAGCCATTCTCCTTCAAACTGATCATCGATAGTGACGAAGATTTGGAGTAACTAATGTGTGCTCTGAGTCCTGTGTGTGTCTGTGTGTGTCTGCAAGAGTAGTCGAGCATATGACGAATTCCTCCCACTGCACCTGCAAAAAGGGCACACCCAACACAATCTGCACCCTTGTAGTATTGGAGGGTATGGCTAAGGTTCGTGGTTCGCGCTTCGAACCAAACAAGCGTACCGGACTGACCCATACCCCAGCATCTGTAGCAGTAGTGGTAGTAGTAGTAGTAGTAGATGTGCAAACCTAAATGCAAATCCTATCTGCACGGTATTATTGCATACAAAGTTGGTACCACTGTGTAGCGTTTTATTTCCCCCGATGACGGTGACGAGCAAGATCTGGATAGATCGGGTTAGAGCAACTCGTAGTAAACAACCTGTAGTTGTTCCCACCACACAGGATCATTCACTTCTTGATGATGGAATAGTATAGTCCTGTACTATTCGTGTGTGTGGGATTATACATTATGGCCTATAAACGAGAACAAACGTGTGACAGGATGGTGCAAATTAAACTAAATTCCCAGCAACTACCCAAAACCGGTTAGTTAAGTTAAGGTTGACTGTCATTTTTATTATTATTATTATTATACACGTATTACGATTACCTATTAATAATACAAAGGAAAAAAAAGGAATGCAGTAGGAAGCGGTATTGTTTCCCTTTGCAAGGAACTAAGTGTAACTAAACCCATAAACTTATCGCTGCTAAGAACCGTCCACAGAAAGCCGCGGGTACAATGAATTGTTCTTACGCGGCGCACCACTTACGGCAAACAATGCGTAAGTGTGCACGTCCAATATAATTTAAGTACTGATGGTTCCTACAAACATCTATATCCCATTTGCTGTTTGTTTCGCCTGCCTCCTATTCTGCTGACTAAACGTACGTTACGAACATGTTGGTTTCGTTTGTTTGTACAACTATAAAATACGATGAAATAAGGTAGCTGAAATTACCGAATTTCCAAGTAAACTACTACACACCCTTACTGAACTGGTTCAGATCGTTCCATCCTCACGTATGCATATGCTTATAATGATTTTACTTCGAGAAGAATGACTCGTAAGTCTTGAGATTAACGGCAGGCAGCCATTTGCACGAGGAAGGGGTCTGGTAAGGGGGTAGAGGGGGAGGGGGGGGGGAGATTTTCGTATTCCGCCGCACGCATCACCCGGAACGATCCGGTGCGGATCGTTCCAGTGTTGTTGCTGCTGCTGCTGCTGTTTGGCGGCCTTACTGGTACGTCCATGTTCGACTACAGCTTCGATGAAGCTCTTAACGTTTCGCTATGAACTAGTGAGTGTGGAGATGAGTATCATTAGTTACGGACAGATAGGTTTCTTAGGTTTTTTGAGTTCAGTCTCTTCCTCGCCACCGCGACGGGACACCTCCGTGTACCGTTCACCCTTGAACGAAACAATCTTGTTGTCCCGATACCGGATCAGCTTCTTCGGTTCCACTTTCGGTGCAACCGGTTTATACTCCCGGTTGTCCTCCTTATCGACATACGAATATCTAGCGTGGTTAGAAAAGGAAAATACGTTGTTAGCGGGAATGGTTTATGAAAAAATAGAGCTCAGCGCCGCGCATACTTCGAGATGATACGATTTTTAAGCTCGTGTTCGTCCACCTGCTGGTGCGGTTTGCCCGCCTGCAACATATTGTTCGATGGGCCTTTCAAGCTTTGGCCCGCCTCTTGGCGATGGAGAAGAATTTGTGTCGCCCGATCGACATCACCGTTTGCGATCAAGATGCAATGCTTTACCTTAAAAAAGAAGAGTGAAAAAAGGAAGCTAGTTGAAGGGCCTGCGCACGGTCTTTGTGACCTTTTGCTTACCTCTATGAAGGAGCTGTCGGGAAACATTTCCTGCAGTATATCGCACTGTTCCGCAAATAGATCGTAATTGCATCCCTCGGTCGATCCACCATCACTATCGGACAGCCGGTGGGTACGTTTGTGCGAATCGTGGCCCATCGCTTCACGATCACTTTCCGACGAGTGGCGTCCCCGTAGCTTCTCCTCCGGTATCATATCTACCAAGGACAGTGAACTTTGGGTGGGAAAGAAAACATACCATTGGTAAAGTCCACACAAGCGACGTTGCACGACCGTTTACATACTTCAGCGATAGGTTGTTCGAATCCGTCTTCGAGATCGGATTTTTGTTGGAGATTTGATTTTCCAGCTCGAATATCCAAGCACATACCGTTTCCGGCTCAATGTTGGCAAAGTCGTTAAAGTACGCCGACATCATCTCGATGAAACCTGTTTCGAACGATTACGGATCGCGTATAAAACACAGAACACACATTGGTCTTTCCTTCCCTGCGGGTATTACACTTACCTTCAACATCGAAGCACGGATCCTGGGAGGCTTCCTCGAGAATGGATATTACGTACGACAGGACGATCTCGTCGACGATGCTCAGATCCGCTTTCGGGATGTGTTTACGGATAAAGTGAAAAAAGCTTTCCTTAACCACGTCATGGTGTTGCTCTATGTTAGTCATTTGGTCAAATTCCTGCAAACAAACAATGCCATCCATACCCCATCCAAGTAGCAAAAAGCACACGGACGGGCAAACAAAAAGAAAAAAAAAACGCCGATGAGACCTCCGCTGCATATGGACAGGAAAAAATCGATAATCCTTACCGTCCTCCGGTTACAATGCACTGGCACACGATTTACGTTGATCCGATACCTTTTCACAAACCGGGCCTGGCAGCAGCTTTTTCACGCTTAATTACACCCTAAATTACACCCTATTACACACCCGAATGGCAGAGATTTCCAGAACCACTTTGATGGGACAGCAGTTTCTGCAGATTTGTTATTTTTTTGTTAATCCCAAACATCCAAACAAATGCAGTGCTGCCAGCATGCATTCGATGTAGGGGAAAACACACAGCCTATACAATGTGTCAGATTGCATTTACGGCTGTGTGCGTGAAATGGCTGCGTCGTGCTGTCAGATGAGCGTACTTTTCAAACTGCACGCATTCGAGCAAAGGAGGCTTCGTTGTTGTTGGAAAAATCGACCGTTACAATAAGGGATTGCGTAAAAACACCATTTTTACGTTATTGTAACCCTAAATATGGAGGATATTTGGCAGATCACTTTACATACATTCAGACCAGTTAGTCAAGGTTACAGTTTTCCTGGCACAGAACATTTATTCCAATATATAATCGTACCATCGTAAGTTAAATATAATGTTGTAAAAACACAAACATCGTACCGTACTACTCTACTACATCATATCTACTAGCAAAGGAAGGTGCAGGCAAACACTGCATCCGTCTCAACACGGCTTGCGTGCGTTTTGTTCGCATTTGCTTTCTGGTCAGTTTTGCGCAGAGCAAGACGCAGTATATTGATCAAGTGTTTGCCTTCACTGGGTGGGTGGACTGGTTGTCCAATTTAAATAGTAATCAAGGAAAAGTAGTTGCACAAACATTACAAACTAAAGCCTTATTTGATCGGAAATGTTCAAAAGTCCGTCTTGGAGCGCTTTGCTGGAGAGGAGAGAATAGCGTGCTGGTTGGTATTTTCTATTAGGATCGGCTTCAGTATGCTCGTTTCTGACCGTTTGTACTCCGTCCCGATGGTGTTCAAATCGAGGTCTGCGTTCAGCACCAACACCTTTGGGGAAAGGGTGAAATAGCACCGACCAGAGTTCCAAGCATTATTATTGATACAGGAAAACCAAAAGGGAAAGAGACAAAAGCCTTAAGTCGTATCGTATTCTGCTTACCGGAGCGGGACGAGGTGACGCGCCATGAATGAGCCAGTTTTCGTGCAGTTCATGCAACTCCTTGAGGTACTCAAGCGGAACACAGCTTTCCTCCGAGCGAGCCCGTTGCTTCATCCGTTCGTACACCACTTCAGGGCTGGTTTGAAGGTAAACTAGAGATAAGAACATAGAGAGGAGGAACTTATTATTTAAGCCTTTCATACCAGCAGTTTCTTGCTGCCTGCAGCTTACCTATAAGGTCCGCCTGTACGTGAATATTGCAGCAGATGAAGTCATACCATTCCTGAAGAACATTGTACATGCCTGAATGCAGCGTACCAGAGGCCAGCATGCTTTCTACGAAGCAATTTCTATATATAGCAAAGCGAATTGTATTATTGAAAAAAAATGCACTTGTCACTTATAATTACAACTAATAATAATCGTACCGTGCGCTGAATAAAGATCGCTCCATTAATTTGACCGATTTGTCCGTCTGGTAGGTGTGCATACCGAGCATCGTTAGTGTCACGTACGTCTGGAATGGCATTGCCCAACGGTGGGGCTCCTTGTACATAAGATCTAGCAGATTGACGCCACCACAGTTGCGCCACTTCTCTACCGGTTCCGTTAGCAGACACACGTCGTCAAACTTCTGGAAGTGATTCAGGAACGTCGTCTTGCCACTGCCAATGTTACCCTCCACGAACACCGTGAACGGTTTCTTTCCATTCGAACCCAATTTTTCACTCGCTATCGGAAACATGCTGTGAACGTTCCGTCCTGCAAACAGGGAGAAAAAACCAACACGACACTACAGACATTCCGCCGGCCATCCACGCTTAAAGAGATGCTCTTACTGGATAATGATAACAAAACTATACCAACAAATGGTAAACGAAACAAACGCAATGATACAAAAACCGGACCAACGTAACAAACAAACACTATTTCAACACCACAGTAGGCTGGGTCAAGCGGGTAAAATTTTTCGTCGCACAAAAACGGATGGACGCGTCTGTCGGAACACGTACACGCGAGAAGAATGAAAACCCTTTTTTGAGCGCGAAAAGCCAACCCCCCTGGGCGTGTGTCAAAGTTTCCATGCGCCAGCTGCAGTTACCGCGCCAAAAGGTACGTCATATGCGTAAACTATGCGTAAATAATCTAGCTGCGCAAACTTTATCCTATCGATGCTTCACTTTCACAATGCTTCTCCGGACATGCACGTGGGTAATTTTCTCTGTTAAAACACAGCCTGGTTCATCAAAACGAATGCACCGGTAAGCTAATTTTGAATGAAACGAGATCCGTTTTTTTTTGGTAACAAAAAAAATGTATACAAATACGAGCACGTTTATATGCGCTGACTCGTTGCTTGACATTGCACCAGAGATGCACAAGATGAAGACAAGCGAACACAAAATGTTACGACCAACACAATTTGTAAACAAACGAATTTTTCATCGAGTAGGTGAAAATATGGAATTCTGCCACAAACAAATTGATGACCATTTCAAGGCGAAACTATGCAAAACCGATAACAATAGAAACTTTAAGATAAATTTCACCTGTTACAATTTCATCATATGCAGCCAATAGAGTACCCTTCGCACTCGTGTTGGAAGGATGGAGATTACGATTTGGCAAAGGCGTCTTCAAATAGCACACAGGTCGCCAAATGGCGCTCTACTCAGCTCACAACTACACGGCTAACTGCCAATGAAACTGCCACGCAAAAACTACAAGGGATAAATTTAGGCAAATTCACAATTAACATCTGACTATTCTACAAAGGTTAAGTTCACACCGTTGGCCTAAACAGACGAGCCACAGGAAGGCACTTTGCTTTATCTTACCGATTCGACTGAATGATCTACCGGCCGGTCGCAAAATAAACAGTAACGGTTTAGCGAGCATTTTACACCGCGAGAGTGTACAAGAAGTTTCATGTATCTGGTTATCAAGGCGGTACGAGAGTTTTCGCAGAAAACACACGGTAAAACATTACGACGCACATAGTAAACAAATCGAATGTCAACAAAGTGCAGCACGATGGTGCAAGATCAATACATGCACGGTTAGCCTAAACTGATCTAGATCAATTTGTTGGTGAGTGCCGTACATTTCAGAAAGCAATATTAATTTGCTTTCAGAAAGAAAGAAACAGAAAAAAATAGAATTCTTATTCTATACAGGAGTGAGAGTAAATTGTGTAATAGTAATTTAATTAAATATCTATCCACAAATTTTGAAAACAATGCGACCATGCTCATACACACCTTGGGCTGGTTTTGACAGCTTTGAATCGTTCATCAAACATTGTTGTGGTGTAGGCTGTAGAAAAAGCTACAGAATTTGTTTGGCACTCTGCTAAGAGCAAATTTCCGCACGATGCCGAAATATTACTGTGACTACTGTGACACCTACCTAACGCACGATTCGCCCAGCGTCCGGAAAACACACTGCACTGGCCGAAAGCACAAAGATAACGTGAAGTTTTACTACCAGAAATGGATGGAGGAACAGGCGCAGCATCTCATCGACGCGACGACGGCAGCGTACAAAGCAGGAAAGATTGCCTCGAACCCGTTCACCACTGGGCCACCGAAGCCGAACATTTCTATTCCGCCACCGACCATGAATATGCCGCCTAGGCCGGGTATCATTCCTGGCATGCCGGCTGGCGCACCGCCACTACTGATGGGACCGAACGGACCACTACCGCCACCGATGATGGGAATGCGTCCGCCGCCGATGATGGTACCGACGATGGGTATGCCACCGATGGGATTAGGGATGCGACCGCCGGTAATGAGTACCGCACCGCCACAGCTTAATCCGAAAAGCTAAGCCTACGCCTATTGCCGTTTTATTACATTTCTCTTCCGTAAGGTGTATCGATAGGAAATACGAAAATATAACGAATCATATATGTGCGAAGATATGATAACTGCGATCAATCATGTGTGTAGAAATAATGTGTTTACTCTTCGTGCGATCTAGTACAATCCCGCCCCATACAACAGCGTGAAGAAACGAACGGAACCGAACAACAATCAGTAAGCAGTATTTAATTGCTAAATATTTTAATGCTTTATTTTGAATTGCTTTGTTTAAATATGTCTCATTCAATAATGTAACAATATAGTTGATGGATGAATGCTTCTCCAACACTCATCGTTAGCTGTCTGTAAAACCATTTTCACACTTCATGCGTTCCCCCAAAACGGGGGATATGCTTTCTTCGTCACCGTCGCGTTGCCGGAATGCAACAACAAACCACACCAAACGTAAACGAGGGAGGGCAATTATTTGTAAATGCATACGATTAAAGCCTTAAATGCTATATAGCCTTGATATGAAACTACATTCGAATATGTTGCGTTCCACGTGCCTCTTTTTGCAAGATTTAATACTTTTTTGTTCTCTTAGCGATCGAATTGCGTAGCTCTCTACAAATGCAGGGTTTGATTTGGATACTTTGAAGAATCGTTTTGAATCGGCACTGGAAATCGTAGCAAGATACGGGCACACATGATCTAACCGCATTACCGTCACATTGCCCTAGCGAAGCATGTGTTTACCGCAAAGTCCTATAAGCAACAGTTTACCTTCTATTACGACCTATCGAAATCTTTGCTCTATTGCGCTGGATGGAGAAGAGACTGTCTATCACCGCTTGAAGTGGGACAGTTTAAGCTAAAAGTCTCGAGCCTTTCATTTGTATGGGAAACCTAACATGAATTCTCCTCCTTCATTAGCTTACCGTGTAAAGAAAGGGATAAATAAAAGTGAAAGAAAGTCATATTTTAAAAACAATTTCTAAACAGAAGAGAAGCTTTCTGTTAAAAAGAAAGTGCGAAACAGTAGGGTTTCTGGTTCTCGGTACTTCGCCACCATAAATATCTAAACAACAGTTGAACAAAAACACACACGTGAAATAAATTAGAATAAATAAGGATAAATATGCGAAGTTCATCCTTCGTATGACGCGCTAAAAAGAAACGGCACGCGCACACATATTTAAGCTACCTAAGAAGTGTTTCGTTTTTTTCTTTTTGTGAGAAAGGTGGATAGTGTTGAGGTCAAGATGAGGGTGATTGGTCGTGGCCAACCGAATATAAACGCCTTTTGCCATTTTAAAGCGCCGTCTCGAGGGCCGACGCCTGCATCGCCGTCTGCTTGGCTGTGGCGGCATGTAAATCGTCCCCAGCCACACCTTGGTCCCGTGCAGTTAGTTTAGCGGCCATGTCCTTCACCAGCTTCCCACCCAGAGGAACGTGGCGTGACCCATCGGATGTAGAAAATCCAGCAAACGATTTGGCCAGCCGTGGAATCTCACCGCGCATAAAATTGTTTTCATCCTCTTTGAGGAAAATGTTCTCCTTAAAGCTACTGATCGTTTCTACCACTTCGCGCTGCTGCACCCGTTCAGCCGTTTCCGGTTCCGGGGCAGGAACGGAACGAGCCATACTTTCCCTCTCGGTCGGTCCCCTACTACCCTCCGTGGGGGGCAGTATGTCTTCCTCGCTGTTCGCTTCCGGTATGGCGGTGGAGATGACACCCGTGCGCATATTATTGTAGCGCCAGTTTGACCGGGCTGCCCCACCCTTGCCCCCACCACCCTTCGTTGGTGATCCACCGTAGCCGCCTTGCTGTGCTATCCGTCGATAGCTGTACATTTTCGGCGACGCGGACATATCGAGGATCGCCATATTGCCCGCAGGAGCTGTGGCCGGCTGTTCCTTCGGTCGCGTTGTGACCGTTTCCTTGCTCTTCTTCAACAGCTCAACGGCGGACATTTTCGAGCCGGGAATTGCGTGTGACTTTGTGCCGTGAGCTAGCAGTAGCTTCTTGAAATCCATCAGACTTGTTTTGGGTGTGCCGAGCCGATCGGAGCACGTCTTCGGCACTTCCACGCTGTTCGACGCCCAGCTGTGTCTGCCCCGCGGTGTCTGTGGTTCGAGCATTTCGCGCGGTGTCGAACGGCCGGAATGTACCGGCGAGTTCCCGAGCGACCGTACGTTCGTGGAAGTGGACAGCAGCAGCTTATGGTGCAGCGGACCGAGCACTTCATCCTCCTTCGACGGTGTGGACGTACGGAACGGGTTCGTTTGGCAAGGTTTGATTGGCGACAGCTCACTCTGCTCGGCCAGTATCGTCCGCAGGCTACGATCCAATGGTTTGGCTAGGACACTTCTACCGACGGCCAACGGCGAAGGTTTCAACTTGTTCGGTATCGCGTACAGACTGTTCGGATCGGGCGTGTCCGGCACTAGTGGGCTGGCCGGTGGACTAGCGAAACTTCCCGCCATCAGGGCGCGCGGCTGTTCGTAATCCTGCAACCCGCCTGCCGTTCGGTACGTTCGCGCATAGTCCGGCCGGTTAGTCGGAAGTGTTCCGGCAAGATTCCGCTGGAAGGTTAGTTTGTCCGGATACCAGTTCCTAAAGCTAGAACGGTCCAGTGAGTGTGCACCTGCGAAGAAAGAAGCGGCAGATTCGGGGTACCATAATTACTTTACGTGAGCTGACAGTAAGGTGAGCTCGGTGCACGGTGCAGATGAAGAATGATGTTTGTGACTACTATGTGTGTGTATGTGTGTGTGTGTGTGTGTTTGTGGATTACCATTACCAGATTCAGTGCCAAGATGTGTAAAGTGAAATTAGAGAAGTACAATTAAGCAACAAAACAAAACTGTATCACTGTACAAACGTGTAACGATAGTGTGTAGTATGCTGCAGCAAAGCAAAGAACACAAACACCCGCAAAAACTCTCACACGGCACAAAGCGCATCTAGTAGTCACTGACGCTGAATAGTAGCAGCAATGGTGTGTTAGATTAGATAGCTTCGAAACACAAAACACAAACATTGTTTCATCAAAGTTTATTGTGTAAAAAAAAGCAATTAATAGCAAACGTAATAGTAAGTAAAAAAAAACCTTGCCTTATCCGCGTAAATATGAAAACTCCGTTTTTGTACCATTTTTGTAAGAATACTTGTGCAAACGTTTAGAAGAAAACAACGTGAACGTGTCGCGTTTTTGTTTGTTTCCTTTTCCTTTGCGACCGTGCGTAAAGCGTACCGTGATTCACTCGTGTAAAACTTCGTTAAAATCAACAGAGTGGCGTGTTAATGCGTTTCGAAAGAGGAAAAAAAGCCTGATTATGTACACTCACATGTAGCTGTGGCGAAAAGGTTTTTGTTAGACTGGCCACATTAATAGAAACGAAACAAAACCGAAAGAGGAAAGCAAGCAAGTGACAAACACGCACAACAATGGCGATTTGCAATTTAGCGCCCATTTTTGTTGTTGTTGTTTGTGTTTATTTTTCTTTCTCCCTGCGCGCTCGGTCCCTGGTGTGCTTTCCTAACAAACAACACTGTCGNCGTGTTAATGCGTTTCGAAAGAGGAAAAAAAGCCTGATTATGTACACTCACATGTAGCTGTGGCGAAAAGGTTTTTGTTAGACTGGCCACATTAATAGAAACGAAACAAAACCGAAAGAGGAAAGCAAGCAAGTGACAAACACGCACAACAATGGCGATTTGCAATTTAGCGCCCATTTTTGTTGTTGTTGTTTGTGTTTATTTTTCTTTCTCCCTGCGCGCTCGGTCCCTGGTGTGCTTTCCTAACAAACAACACTGTCGGGTTGAACCCCCGCGTGATTACATTGCGTAGGCTACTGTGGTGCATAAAATTCGTGAACACGGAAGCGCAATGGCAGCTTACCTTCGGGATACAGTTTTGCATGGCCTACTGTTGACGCTCCGGCTGACGCCTGATAGGCTGCAATCGGGGCAGCACCGTAGTACGATGCAGCACCAGCATCCGCAGTCATATCGGTGCCGTACGGCGAGAAGGAGTGCATGGTGGCAAGCTCGCGGGCTTCCCGCCGGACAGGCGGTGGTACGGGCGGCTGTTTGGCACTGTTGGGGAGAATCGTTGCCACCAGTGTTTTCTTCGGTGGTTCCAACAATACACCGGAACCGATCGGTGAGGGTCCGATACGGGGTGAACCGTACCGTGCGGAAACAAGGGGACGCTTTAGTTGTCGCACCGTTGGGAGTATTTCTGTTCTGGCTGCTACTGCTGATGCTGCTGCTACTGGTGCACCGTTGCCACCAACTACTACTGGGTTCGTTGTACTCACTGTTCCACCACCATCGCTACCTGTGTACTGCTGCTGCTGCTGTGGATGCTGTGCAACGACGTGCGGTTGTTTACATTGCGCTTCGCGTGACGACACATCCTTTACGCATGGTCCGGGAGCGAACGTTGTGTGGGCACCCTTCCGTCGCTTCAAGCTGTCAGATGAGAAAATGACTCGCCCGTTCGCATCCAGCTTCACACGCGCAGCACCCTTCAGCTCAGCGTGCCGCGTACCGCACCCGGCCGTACCCGCAATGCTTCTGCTTCCGGCGCCATCTTGACCCGATTGTGACAGCGTGACAGCATCGGCATCGTTAGCGCTCTCGCTCACGCACTTACTCGCATCGACCGCGAGGAAGTTGGCGCTCTCGCACTTTATATTGCAGGGCAGCTCGTTCAGCGACACGTACTCGGTTTCTTCGTTCAAATTGCCGGACAGTACCGTGGCCAAATTACGGCGCACCGTCAGCTCGTTCGGCGTTTTACTACGACCCTTGGAAATCTCGACGTACTCGCCCTCACCCTCCTCGGTACGCAAGCCCGCACCAGCCACCGGCTTGGATGCGGTAAAGCCACCAGTACAATCTTCCTTGGTGGGTGATTTTTTCAAATGTGGCAATGCGCCCTTTATCCGATCGAACACGTTGTTCAGTGGCAGTAGCGAATGTTTGCGGAAATCTTTCGGCTTCTTCAGCTCGAACGAGGCCGACTCGGTTAGCGAGGGTCGCCGTTTGTTCCCACTACCCTTATCGGTCGGTTTGCTGGTGATTGTCTTCGTACCGGATGTACCGGTCGGTTGCTGCTCATCGTCACTGTTCGTCGGGGTGATGATGCACATGGAAGGAATGCGGCTCGTGTTAATGATTGTCTTCACTTTCAGTCTTTCAGTACGCTCCACGCACTCCACATCGGATGATTCGGAGTGTTCGGGTTCGGCAGTGGGCGGTAGCTTGCCACTTTCACTGGACGCTGTCCCACTACTCGCTGGTGGTTGCTGTTGCTCTTGCTTGGCTGCTACCTTTGGCGCATTACCGTCGGCCACATCGAGACGATTGTTATTCTCCTGCCGTAGGATCTTTAGCACCTCTTTCTGGATCAGTACACCGTTCCGCTTGATCGTACCGGTGCTGTCCAGCGTACTTCCGAGCGTACTGCTTGAGTAGCTTCGTTCCAGTGTCCCATTGCTGGCGGTGCTGTTGCTTCGGTTCAGCTTCGTCAGGGAGCTCTTGCGCTCGGGGATCTTGGGTAAATTGGAGGCACTTGCACTAACATTCTTGTCACCTTCCGCCAGCACCGTACAGATGGTGCCCGCCGAACTCGTGGTCGTTGACGTGGATCCCTTACCGTACACATCGTAATCCGACACGACTGTCGTATTGCCCGAGCTCGAGAAGGACGTAATGCTCGACAGAGCCGTCGTCGATTGCAGAGGCGTCATGGGTTCTTCCTCCTTAAGTGTTTTCAATCCCGAATCGACGTGGAACGAGGTGTAGTAACCCTCCGTATCGCACGAATACACTGAGCTAGTCTCACCACCCTCGTCGTGATAATCAAACGTCTGCAGATCGGGCGTGATCGTGCCCTCGCTCGTGACACTACTCGAAGCCGACGTGTTGAAGAACCGCCGCCTGCTAACGATCGAGCTCGGAGGCGCACTCGAGCTGATTGGATTGCTATGGTTCAACGAGGTGCTCGACGCACTCGACTTGGGATGCGTGTTGGTCGTCGTGATCTCACTACCGATCGACGTCCTGCCCGACTCGGAGCTTGCACTCCAATTACCGCTCGACGAGTGTGGCTCGTCCCGGTTGCCAAGCGCGGTACGCCGCTGTCGCCGTATCGTGGACGTTTCCCTCAACTTTACCGGATTGATCGAGGCGGGCAGGTACGTCGTACCGCCGAGAATGCCGGACGAGCTGCGTTCCGACGATGAGTAAGACGGCTTTCGATCGTGCGAAAGGCGTTTCTCCCTGTCGGTGCCCCGGCGCCGGCTGCCACCGATGCTGGGTTGACGCGCGAGCGTGGTATCGTGGATATTGAAGTCGTCAATGTCCTGATCCTTGTCGCGCTGGCTCGCCGACTCGCGGTTAATCATCCGCAGCCGGTTCATGCCCCACTGCTTCAGCGAGTTGAAGTGGGACATCTTGTTGAAGCTCTTGGCCCATTCGGCCGAGAAGGACGGTTCCTTGCGCAGCAGATCGCCCGACTTGCTGCGAATGGCGGGCATTAGTTCACCGAAATCGCACACCGCATGCTCGTCAGCGGCACCGCCGTCTGGTTCACTGTGAATTAAACAATCGAAAGTAGTGAAATCGTTTAGAACAGCGATGAAACCCCCTCAGCATTATGGGCTGGATGTATCAGATGTGGGAGACATCTTATCTGTTTTTTGGTTCTTTGAAGACTAGAAGAGCAATTTGTACAATACAAACATCGGCCCCATAACGCTGAAGAAGTAATTAAATGCCGAGTTAGATGCAAAGTTGTTTTGTTAAAATGCAACACTTAACAACAAATATAGCAACAAACAACATCAGATGAGATCACACAATCGCAAGGCGCACACTTTACAGCATACACAACAACGATAGGCATCGAGAATGTTCGATTGCACGGCAAATTAGAAACATTGTGTATGAACGATGAGAAAGCCAATATCAGATCCAAGAACTGATGTCTTGATCGTTCTGGAATGTGTTCTGGAATAGATAGACCGTACCCCTTGTTGATAACCTCCGCAATTTCCCGCTGATCGGAGCTGGCAATCGTGTTGCGCCTTTTGCCACGTGGTCGCCGCAACCGGGAACGCCGCCTAACCGTATCCTCTTCGGGCTTGGTATCGTCCTTCTTGCCCCGTGTCGTCGTATAGCACACCAGTGACTTCCGCGTCGACGACATACGATCGAACGCTCGCCCGGACGTATCGATTTTGATTGTTTCCGCTGGGAACCTGTCGACGATGGTGAGAGAGATTGTAATGTAAACAGGAAATGGATGTAGGTGTGCACTCAACGTTCCGTAAGATAAACAACACATACTTTGCGGCCAAAACGCGGCATTGCTCTGCTGGCGATGGCAGCAGGTGATCGACACGATCGTCCCCACTGCCGCTACTAGTGACCGTTTCTGCCAGCGTCATGATGGCATCGATATCCGTTTCGTCGGGCAGTTGGGATGTGGTCGGTGCGTCGGTCAGATCGGACGGTGTCGTACATGATTCGGTTATGCTCGGTAGGACGGAATTGTTAGTAGTACTGTTGGACGCTATCTTCACAGTGCACGCCACACCGGTTGTGACGTCACCGATTGCCTCCGACGATGTCCATTTGCGGAGATCCTGTACGGCGGTAGGCTGCAGAATTGAAGTGGCGAAGGAATTTGTGAATATATTAAAGTATTAGTTAATGCGTGTACACGGCAGTGGTAATAAGGTCACCGAAGTTCAGGAAACGAATCTCATCTTGACTGGAACCCCGATTTAAAGGCAGAATATAGAGTAGGCATAATAACCTACTGCAAGATCATTTAGCTAAGAAGTACAAGAGATATATGCTCTGAAATTACCATGAAAGTCATCAAAAATGGACCTTAAATTCTTTGATTGATTGACTGTTAACCAAGTTAGTCGGGCAAGATCAAAAGAAAACCATCGCAATGGTTTTTTAATGTTGATGTAAACCTCACAGATAAAGCTCCAATAAAAATAGTTACTGAGCTCCTTATCGGAAACTAGGGACTCAAAAGTTGTCGTTAATTTAATGTTAATGGAGAGTATTCGGCTGCCAAGAACATATAGATAGCTATTGCAAATTAGGTCAAAACTGCACAACTCGGTGTAAATATAGAAAACTTTCAAGTTTCTCAGTGGTTAGTCAGGCTTCTCAACTATCAGTCATCGACAGCTGAGGTGTTGAATGCGCACGCTTGAAGCTATACAAGTACATCAGACATCCCTCAACGACTTAGGAACTTCGTCAACGGCTCAGGTTAGACCAAGATGTTTCAAAGACGTCTCTTGAACCTCATCCAGGAAAGAGTAGTTAGTTCTCCAATAAATATTAATAAAATAAACATAACGTACGTCTCAGGTCCTCTTACTTAAGCATTCATCGCAGCATCGCAGACGGGCCTAGTAATACACTGCGTTAAAGATGCGTATCAAAAGTCATTTGTATAGTCAGTAGTGCTTTTCTTTCAAAACATTGTAACAGTGTTGAAGTATCAACACGAAATGCCATTTTGTAAATTGTCCCATCCAAACGTGGCCAGACACAAAGGGTGCATATAGATTTCAAGATGCAAAGTGATAGCCAAACACGCTTGTCAATGGCAAGTCAAACAAGCCGTCGTCTCCTCTGCTGTTTGCACAGCACTTGGTCAAGCATATTTGTCCATTGATAGTGATACCACCACAACGCAACTCCACCCGTGCACGTGTAACAATCAATCAATCAAACGGCACTGATACAGATTAGATTGGGGTGTTGTCCCTTCCGCAGGTGTCGGGTTGCCTGAACGGACTGAGAGAGATAGAGAGAGAGAGAGACACACACACTCAAAAACCAAGTCTTGCTTGGTGAAAAGGGATCGTGTAAACCGCTCGTAAGTAAATACGGTCTTTGCGGTCGGTGAGTGTAGTCCGTCTGGCCAGTGCCGATCGCCATCGTGCGCGGTATGCTTTTGATGCCCGGACGTGACCCTGATTCCGGTCTCATTACCGGCCGAACACTAATGAAGACCTTCGCCGGAGATGTAATGACACACGTACTAGCTAGGAATGGGGAGCGTTTGCTTTGCAACCGGTAACGTGATACCTACCAGACTGACTTCGACGTCCAGATCGACGTTGTGGGCTCGGGCGTTGCGTCGCTGCCGGCTCAGCACCGGTGTGCAGATGAACGCTTCCGTGCTGTTGCCGGCAATGTTGCCCATGATCCGGTCCATCTCGGCGATCGTAGCGACGGGCGTTTTGGCGGCCGCCTCGTACAGCTCCCGCACCGTATCGGACCGGGTGGCCACGGTGAACAGTGCCGTGTCCACATGGTGCTTCGTCGTGTAGTGCTCCTTAATTTGCACGAACGTATCGAGGTCACTTTCCGCTGGGAAGATGTAGAAGAGGAAGAAGAAGCACCATAAATTAAAAGGCGTGAAGTGGGCAAAATTATCGAAGCGGCAAGCGAAAGCAAATTAGTGTGCGCCAACACCAACCCCCATTTTGTGTTTTGTGTGTGTAGGTGAGTGGTTTGCTGATGTGGACAAATGATACCCGGCGAGTCCGAACGAGCCACGGGCAAGCGAGATTGAAGCGAGGGAGATCTCTCACGTAACCGCCGTGGCTGTGACCGCTGAAACCGAGTCGTACGCAATTCCATTCGCCGAGCCGTATCTGATGCTAATTCGCTTTTACTTTTGTCCGGTAGGTCTTACAACGGCTCGGTAAGTACCCCGCGGTCGGTGGATTGTTTTACGCCATGCTGATAATTAATGCCGGTGCTGCTCTAAATAGCTGGCAGGCTGGCAAACCCCTTGGCAGCCCTTGACACGGTAAACCGGTAGGCAGTTGATTAGATAGAGAACCGGACCCGGGNGACCGCTGAAACCGAGTCGTACGCAATTCCATTCGCCGAGCCGTATCTGATGCTAATTCGCTTTTACTTTTGTCCGGTAGGTCTTACAACGGCTCGGTAAGTACCCCGCGGTCGGTGGATTGTTTTACGCCATGCTGATAATTAATGCCGGTGCTGCTCTAAATAGCTGGCAGGCTGGCAAACCCCTTGGCAGCCCTTGACACGGTAAACCGGTAGGCAGTTGATTAGATAGAGAACCGGACCCGGGAGCTTAACTTAAAAATACCACCGGTGGCCTACCGTTTGGAATGTGTAAATTAGGGAATCGGTGTGCTCATTTGATAAGCTGTGCTGCTTGTTTTGGCCGTAAACATAATTGAAAATTAGTGCAGCATGCATCCGACATCGCCGACAACACCTTTTTTTTCCCCATACACCTAGTTCTTCACACCACAAGCTGGCGAACCGCCGGCTGCCATTAATATATATATGTGTGTATGTGTGTGTGTGTGTGTGGGCCATAGAAGATGGTGGTGTTACGGTTTGCATTGTTAGCGAATCCATTGTTGTCTCGTCAGATGCCAAATGGCAATGTCAAATTTAATTTCACTTCCGCTCGAAACCTGCCAGAAGGAGACGATTGTGGTGATGATGATCAGCAAAAGAGAGCAGCAAACATATTAAAGCGACTGTAAGCGACATGCGCATACACGCATACGCACGAAAGATCGCACAGCTGTGTGAGTGCGTGTGACATTAAATGTGCGGCTGAACAGACGGAAGTCCTGGACCATGCTCGGCATTCATAATAATCATTCGTGTACGATCGGTTTCGGTGGCTTAACGTGTGTGTTCACGTTTTAGCTGTGTTGCTCTCGATTTAAATAACAAACGGAAGATTTCTTTTCGACCTAAAAACACACCGGCCACACCGGGGGAAAAGGGCCGCCGGCTGGAATGGAGGGAGAAGAGGGAAGGGGAGAGTATGGTGAGGTGCAGAGAAGAGCGGCACAGCATGGCAGGCGCAAGAGCGAACCATCTGTCGGAAGGTTTTTGGGAAGGGTAGGCCGGCAAATGAATGGTTCTTCCGTTGCCCATGGGGTTGCCATGGGTTTTCATTCTGCTTCAACATGATGCCTGTGAGCTTCGATGGGAACGAACCGTACCGGTATGATGATGATGATGATGATTGCCAGGTAGTTGCCACGGTATGGACGGAGAGGTGGTTGAGATTTGCAAGAAGAGCACCGAAACACACCGCATCGCTCCAGAGGTGTCAAACGGTATGCGCTTACTTTAATATATTCTCACCCAAGTGCAAGGCCATAATTAAATGCGGAAACATGCAAGTTTAATCTTAAATGGGTATTGGTTCAATGATTCAAATAGACGCTCTTAACGTTTTTAATTGTTAATTTCTACTTACTGTACACAAACTATTTGTTTTGAGGAAAGCTCAATTTCCTTCTTCTTCTTCTTCTTCTTCTTTTTATGCGAGATTTTTGCGGACTCCTTTGGACAGTGACACCTCTGTTTCACTGTCCATATTCAGAGGCTTACTGATCTCTAATTTTGCCTTTCGACTTCCGAGAGTCATATTGGCCAAAAGCTCAATTTGCGAACCTTCCTGGTTCCATTGTAACGTCATTTAAATATTAAAATAGACAAAACTTTATGAATCACAAACAACAAAAGATGTGGAAAATAAGCTTGTAGAAACATCTTGGCGCAATCTTGGGAAATGTTCTCACGCTATTCGTGCTTCTAATGACCTTGGTGAATTGTTTAGCCTAGTGCACCAGCCCACACTCTAGGGTTGAGGCTTATATTGATCAACCTATCCGTACCAACAGCTGACTGTCTGTTAACGTTTCTTACGCTAACTTTAAGAATAAAAAAATATCTAAAAACATTAAATGATGTTATATAAATCATAGTAAAATATGACAAGTGATCATTTAATTTAGTTACATTTAAATCGATTGATATGGGCTGGCGGTAGTGAATGTGGTACGCGGTGCCGGTTTTACGCGTCAGGACCGATGTAGAATCTTATCCGGGATGATAAAAATCACTTTAGGAAGCAAAAAATTGCGGCTCTTACCTAGCTGATCTTTATGCCAGGCAGACGTAGTTTAATCAATACAAAATGTTTATTAAAGTACAACCGTCCAAGGGTGAGACATCTTAACTAGAACGGGTCTCACACATAAACTATTGATTATTCATTTGTTTTTTTTTATGAATTTTCATTTCATTTTTTCGATTGCCGATCTGTAGCGACAAACTCGCTAACTAGCTGTGACTCAATAAATTACACTTAACCGTTTAGTTAGCCAGTCAATCAGTAAGGTTAAACGCTGGTGCACTATCAAACAAGCTAAAAAAAGCCTTCTTTTCTACACGACTGCTGACAACGCTAATTTATATTTACACTTCCAGCCTACATAGTCTGGGAGCAGTACAATGATCGATAGAAAGAGGTTTAAACACACAAACACCAATTGCACTCTACACCCGCGCGTCTTTGGTTGAAGTGCGTCGCGTGGTGTTCGTTAACCCTACTGCAAGCCTCGTCTGGGAACAGGTTTCTACAACCCTGCCAGCAGCAGCATCGGCTGCTCTGCTCTGCTAGCTGCAAGATTTAACGCCGATACGCCGAATGATGGACGGGTTTTGCGCGACCCAAACACGCGTGGTTTTGTTTTGGCATCGTATTGGTGCGTCCAGCAGCAACCCATCATGCTCCGGTAAAGGTGTGTTGCTGCGAGCGGTTCACACCACTACAGGTAGAGCCGAAACGAGTTGCGCGCACCGACTCATGTACGCGGGTACGCTCGTTGCTTTTCTTCATCGCGCATCCCGATGCGAACCAACCAACGCCGACCGACTCCACCAAGCAACATTGCCGGGCGGAGCACGGACCACTTTTCCCAGCTTCAAAACACCGAACCGTGCCGACCCTCGATCCGTTGGAGCATTCCACAGGGAACGTACAGCAGCGTACAGAAGACGCTCGTTTCTTGCCTCGATTTTCCAAAAGGGCACATCCACGTTAGCGCGCGACCATCGTTTGGTTAATGATTTTAAGCGCAGTGCGCAGACGACCCAGGGGGAAAATGGTTCGGGACTGCTCCGGTGACAAACTGGGACCACGCGACTCAGTGCCAGCGGCAGCCAGGCACAGAAGGCGCTCGTAAAGATGCTGCAAACAACAAGCAGCGGCAGCTGTTGCTGCTGCTACATCTATTCCCGACGCAACGTTTTTAAGATGCCAACGATGCATTCTCATGGTTGCGATGCGCTCTCGCTCGCCCTACGGGTTTGCCAGAAGTGCCGTCAAAAAAAAAAAAAGGGGCTCGCCCTGAAGGAAGCGAGTCTTGCACTATCTTTGCTTTTCTCTTCCGGCACTTTTATACATTTGCTCGGATGCTGAGGGCTAGGGGGGAGGGGGGCAAAGCGGCTGTTCTGTCGGGGTTTTAACATTACGTCACGTAATCTCAGCACAGCACAGGCAGTGTGGATGGGCTTTACCAATTATTGGGATTGGGTGGAGATTTTCTTTCACCAATCATGTAAATTCTTGGAAGTAATGGAAAGCGGCCCACGAAGAAAACATGTTCATAGGGCCGCTCCGGAACAGCCGGAACGCGAATGGCTCTAAGTAGTGCTTCTCGCTTCTCCCGGCGGCGGCGGCAGTCTGGTTTGCGTCCGGAAAACACACATCCGATGGAGTTAATGGGTTATTGATTTAAACCATGCGCATGTAGCGCAGATGTGTGCGCCTAGTAGCGTCACACGGAATGGGGGATGATGATGCCTAAGCCCCCCCCCCCCGTTTTTGAGATTAGCCATGTTCGTACACTATAATCTGCTCGCTACGGCTGTTGAGCGGTGGTTCTGGTACGCTGTACCAGATGTACTTACGGACTGTGACCTGCTTCGGGTCGAACTGATCCACCTTCTGGGACAGCCGGTCGATACGCTGCTTAATGCCGAGCGACCGCTCATTAACGCTGGACAGCTCCTCGTGCAGCTCGGTGAAGATCTGGTTCGAGATGAACACGAGCGACGCGAGCTGGCGAAGGGCGTTGCTGAGCGTGACGTTGGTCAGCGCCTCGAACTCATTGTCCGCTACCGGGATGGTCGGTGCGGCCGCGTACGGCTGCAGTGCCAACTTGGACGAGCGGGCGATATACTTTGGGGTTACGACACGCTTCACGAACGGCATTTTGCTTCATGTTGTTTTCACCTGGGTGGTCGCCGTTGAAACAATGCGCACACACACACACACATATACACATTTACACACACACACATACACATATACACTATATACCTACTGGCCAACGCAACATAAAGGTGAGCAAACTATCTCTCTCTCTCTTTCTCTCTTTCTCTCGTACACACAAACACAGCGCACTTATACACGAAAATCTACTCGCCGCCGATGACTTCTGCTGGACACAGGTTGGGCTTTCAATTAATTTTCTTCTTCGATCTTCCTAGCACACGGCGCTTTTCTTGGCTAAAACTGCAATCTCAACAGATAGCACTTCACTCGCCACATCAACCGCAGCTTTAACATTATGATCGATTTGCGCACTACAAAACGAATGGGAAAGGAAAAAAGTGACATTTTCAGCTGGACATTGATCTTCGCGGTAAGATCGTGGGAAGATCTTTCGCTTATGTATCCAGCCACTGGAACACGCTAGTTCGTGGCTGAAAGTAAAGTGAAGTGTCGACCGTTACCGCACACTCGAAAGGACCACAGCAAACGTATGAACTGCGCGCAAGCTTAGACGTGTTCGGTACTGTGGAACGACGCAGCAAACGGCATCCGACCTGTTTGGCGTGTTCTGAGCAACTGGAAGCGCCGAACCACTCACACATCGTTTGGTATGTTTGGTCGCTCACACGGCTGGTTAATTGTGCGTGCACTGTAGGTGTAGCGGTGGGACAAAATGTTTCTGTTTGGAAATGAGCTCAACGGTACGACTGTTTTATACGAGGCAGATCGACTACAACGATCCGCGGACTTTTGATCAATCATGTCACGAATCATCAATTTTACCAATGAAAGCTGCACTGCAAGGGAAAAAATACCTACTTCTTCATGGTTCCATTAGGTTTATTAAATTGAGATTTACAGAACGAAGCAAATTTATTTTAAATTTGAAATATCACTGAACTGTTGTAACGAAAGGTAGAAAAACAAATTCCATTTCGTATATTTTAGCAACTTTCGGATAATTGGAACCCACTAACGAGTGAAAACCATATTATTTTCCTTATTCTTTCCGTAGTTTGTTTTTTTTTTAAATAAAATTAATTAAAACTTTGGAACGTCCATCACTCGTCCATAGTGTGAGCGACCGACGAGAGTGAGACAGCGTAAAGCATGAAGAGGAAAAAAGGCAATGCAAGAACGAGATAGCCATATTACGTATTCAAACAATACACGCATACACACAGCAGCACAAGCATATATGCATTTTCCTGTACATAAACTGACACACACACACACTAGCAGTCCGGCACGCATTCCGCATTCCGTCGATCGTGCATCCTGCTGAGTGCCGCGTGCACTCAGTGCGCGTGAAGATCACAAACGTAGGCGTAGATGAGTGGGTTTCCCCATTTTTCAATCGGACCATTTTTCACCGGAAGTGGCATGCTGATGGTGTTACGAATGGTGTCTTTCCGGTTGCGGGTCACCGTACGATCACGAACGTACCGTTCTGGCAAGGATACAGCCACCCACAAACCGTCCAACTGTAGCAGATGTTCCAGGCACTTGCGCTTGTATGCGAGCGGTGCGCAACGTTGGAATGCTTCCTTACCCATACTACCGTGCATGCCGGGAAGCGGCATTATGCTGCCCTTATACCCATTGCACTCTGTCTCGCTGCTGACTTATGCTGACGCTGGTCGTGCGCTGGTGTTGGTGATACACCAGTGTATCCGTACAGCGGCGCCGTGTACGTGCCGTTACATTTGCCGGGCGGCTTACCCGGGCAAGCAGCGGAAGCGGTGATCGGAGCCCATAAATACGTCGATTCCGACCGCGAAACGATCCGTTCGTAAGGGTTGTTTGGGGGGGGGGGGGTTGGGGGGGGGTTGTGTTGAGAGAGAGATAGAGAGAGAGAGGAAGAGGAAGAGGAAGAGAAGGAAGGCAAAGGGTGGACCCGGTTCTTTTTTATGTCTGACGGCGCCTTTGACACTCCAGTGTCGCAACAGCGTACGGTTGTGGGACCGACCTCACGAAGGGCGATCGAAATTGGGTGCCGGAGCGGAGGCCACCACATATACCTAGCAGCGAGCGACGTCACCAACTGCTGAAGCCAGCATAATGCGCCTCCAGTCCAGTGGCTTTGCGTTGCGAACGGCCNGAGAGAGAGATAGAGAGAGAGAGGAAGAGGAAGAGGAAGAGAAGGAAGGCAAAGGGTGGACCCGGTTCTTTTTTATGTCTGACGGCGCCTTTGACACTCCAGTGTCGCAACAGCGTACGGTTGTGGGACCGACCTCACGAAGGGCGATCGAAATTGGGTGCCGGAGCGGAGGCCACCACATATACCTAGCAGCGAGCGACGTCACCAACTGCTGAAGCCAGCATAATGCGCCTCCAGTCCAGTGGCTTTGCGTTGCGAACGGCAACGAGGTTGATTTGTGGGTATCCCAACCGTTGGGTTGCCCGCAACGCTACCCACGCCGCATCACGCTCAGCGATCGGGGACACACGAACCGGCGTACGTACGTGTGTATGTGTGCAGGCTTCACACCAGCACGGTTGCTCGGTATTGCCTTCAGTTTCTTTTCCCTTTACTGCAGCCGCGAGAAAACCACTTGACCGCCAACGGACAAAACACACACACCGTGCTCACCGAGTCCCGTATTCCATTCATGCGCAAGGGCAGGTCAAAAGTGGTGCGTTTTTTTTTCTCTTCTCTTCTGTTTCACCCTTATTCGATTCTCCCTCGTTCGGTATGGTGCCAGCAAAACTATCCCCAACCGAACTGCACGCATGCATGCATGTGCACCGTACATGCGGACGTATCGAAACCGCCCTGCCATGGTGTGTGCCATGGCGCGCCATTTAATTCATCTGTTTTGTTTTAACGGGCTCGCCCTTACCTGTAATATCGGTTGCAAACAAGAAGAAAAAAAACGTTACAACGCGGTCGGGAATTCGAAAAAATGTAAGCCAAAAAACACAACAAAAATCACCTGAAGTGACGAACCTTCTCCTCTCCAGCCTGGATGTCCAGTCTGTTCGAGCGTTCTGATGGTGGTGGATTTCGCTTTAAAGTTTTCCGTTTTTTACAACCCCAAACCTCTCGCATGCAAACCCATCCAAAGAGTTTAGCTGCTGGTGGGCGTTGTCCAGACGGACCAGGCCGGTTCACCGTCTGGACCGGTTCTGGAAACGCTAGTTCAAAACAGTAGTTTAGGCCCGTTTGGACTAAAAGATGAGAAAATTGAAAAGGAAAGCCCTCAACGGCACAACCCTCCGTGTCGTATCGAAATTGGTTGTCCACGGTGCCGCCCGCATGCTTTACCGGCGTTGGCGGTAATTTAAAACAACAACGACTGCTAAACACGCCAGGGTGGAGAATCGGCGCTGGCAGCGAGGGCAACGAGTCGCAACATTGATTAGAAGGTCGGTACACATAGGGGAAGAAGTGCAACAACAGTACGACTGCGTTTAACATGGTCGTTACTTGATGTGGCAAAGCAGTTGGAGAGGGTGTTTTGGTTTGGACTGATAACTTTTCCTTTACAGTCTTTAGGTAAAGGTTAACAGAGTTAGCTGGAGTTTATAAAGGCAACAACAATCGGAAGAAATAGAGGAAGTCTTTTAATTTAGTTAAGCAATCAAATTAAAGAGCTTGCTGTTATTAATTGTTGCCTTTGGCATGTCATGTGAATGATACCTCGTGAAGACATTCATATCTGCCTTTGGTCTCCATATCTCAATGCTTCGTTATAAACACGTGATTATGATAGTCGTAGTGCAGTATTAATGGCGTCCATAATCACTTAAGGATATTGTGTACGCTCATGAGTTACTTCTGGCTTCTAGAGATGGTTTGGTGCAAGAATACTCGGCACGCCACTCTGTAGATGTAGGCTTTCGCTTATTGACTTTAGGACTTCAAAGTCATATTGAAGTTTTGGTCTGGGATTTGTGGCCTTAGTCGTACTGAAGAAGTTTGAAAGTCTATTGTGTTTAATTGATTCATCAAGTCATGCGAATGACGTCGATCGATCGATATACCAACGTTCACGTTCCTTCAACAATCGTGCGTAAAGCATGAATCACAGAACGACATAATGTGGAGTTATTGTGATTGTTTTTTTTTTTAAACCATTTAGCTGACACTTTCTCACGCCCAGCCTCACGACCACGGTTGTGAAAACTGAGCCACACACTACGCAACAAAGTCATTCGAGCTGCTTCTGATGAAGCTTTTTGAACATGCGATCCGCGAGCTAGTGTGGCTGGGTGTAAACTAACACCCTTAAGCATGGTTTATTACTCCCTACATCGCCGTGCAGGTCTTTAACTAACATGCTAACGCTTGTCAGCCGAACGTGAGCCTAAGCCCAATAAACAGTAAACCGACACAGTGGCGATAGAAGCTGGCGAGCGTTACAATGTTGGTCGAATCGGATCAGTTTTCGGTACGTCGCTCGTATACCGACTGTTCCAAGATAAGCCGTTCGTGATACTTTTTCCTAAACGGTCCCCGATTACTGTGGCTCGTGTGGAAACGTTGCTGCTTTTGAACACGGAACTTAAACCCAAACGCTTTGTACCCCAATCGAGCGGGCAAAAGGGATGCTGATAAGATTTCGCCTTTTACTTAAGCCAAAGACACCTAGCATCGTAAAGTCCCGTAGTTTGGTTGTGAGGTTTTTTTTTTCGTTTGTTGGAAATGTAAATAAGCCGGGCTACCCGTGATAGGAAAAAAGAGCAGCAAAGGTAGCGAAAAGATCACATCGGATGATCGGTGTTTCGGAACGGTTTAACCTTCGTTGCGCTGTTGGAAGGTTGAGCTAATAGAGGTAAGAGATGCAAACGCACCATTTGATGTGAATAGGAAGATTAGGTTTTTGCTTGCTCACGAACCACACGGACGCACAGTGAGCCCCGGGTAAGGTGTTGGGTTTCACTACGTTGCGACGACACTCTCTCACGCCTTGCACGGCGATGTGCGATGCAGACCTGCAGTAGACCTGTCATAAGGCTCCAGGGGTTACCTTCGGTTGTGCACACCTCTTCGTACCAACCTGTGTGACCTTCGGCATCTTACCTGGCACAGTACGGTCTTTTATGGGAGCGTCTATAACACCGCCATAATTCACACAACCCGGACATCCGGCCATGATGGCACCCCCTACAGAGAAAGCGGAAGTGTGAACTGTCCTTCACCCCACCCTACCCCTTCCCAACGAAAGTCATCCGACACAATAAAAACAACAAAAAAAGGATACACACACAGACACACACACACCACCGAAAGCTTCAACCAAGCAAACATGTTTATTCAGCTAAATATTGTAAATACGCATCATTACAAAGACGATGTACGTGTGTACGTGTGATGTGTTTTTGTTTTGGCGTGTCTGTATTGCGATTTGTAGCTTTGTGTGTACTTTCTGTGTGTTTTGGTGGTGAAAGAAAAAAACGTCGATGTAAAAGGTACAACCAAAAACACAAACATCAGCAGCACGATTCCGATATTAACGTGCCGTTTGAAACTTGCGCGAGATGTAACGAGAAATCTCTTTCCACATACCCATGTCCATGTTCTGTGCGTACCATTCTGTTCGTGCTCCATTGCGCTGCGCTCATCGCTCATGGCTTGCTTTTGCGGTATGTGTTGCAACTGTTTTACTCTGTGTTTTCCTCCGTGTGTTGCTGCTACCTTGCTTGCTTTATTTTATCTTACTTGGGTTGTTTTTGTTCGTTTGCTTTCCTTCTCTTCTTATTCTTCTGCTTTTTTCATCACGCGCATTGGGTTGGGATAGAAGAGTATTATTATTATCATAATTATTATTATTATTATTTAGATGATGATAGGAATTTGATGGGCGGCATTTTGGTAAAAAACCGTGTTACACTGTTTCTGTTTTTTTTTTCGCTGGATATCTTTCTCGTTCTTTTTTTCTTTTTCTCTTTCCAATTCTGGTTCGGTTCTGGTTTATCTCAATTTGTTGCTTTGTTTGTTGAAGGTAGTTTCTTTTGTTTTCATATTTTGTTTGGCGCACACATTTTTTTTTTATTCGTTGCTCCCAAAAGGAGCGGAAAACTAATTTTCTTTACTTCAAAATTTTTTCCACCACTATTTTCAACTTATCGCATGGTTTTCGTGTTTATTTTGTTTGCCCGCTATCGCTGAACGTACGGGTCGGGTGGGTTGTATGTGTTTGGTAAAGGGCAAACCCCTATTTGCTGGAAACGTTACGCGTGCCAAGCTGTTCATTTTGTATGATTGTACTGAGCATTGTCTGAGATTGTTCTTATGTATTTTTTTCTTTCGATTTTTGTTTTGCTTTTGTGCGAATCGTTCATTTTTGTTTGTTTTGTTGTTGTAATGTTGCAGGTGGGAAAGATCGATAGAGATGGGTGGGCGATTGTGAACGGCTAGAACGTTCTGGACAGTGTGATGAAGTATGTTTGACACTTAAAGAATAACCTCAGCACACTCGAGCCGAAAGCGAGTTGTATGGAATTGTGTTCAAACATGTTTTGCAAAGAAACAAATATTACTATATGGGAAATGCATGCTGGTAACAGAGAGCAAACGGTTCACGTTTCATGGTGTGCGTGATTTACATGTGTGGATATGATAGTTTAACAAAAAAAAAAGAAACAACTAAAAAGTGATATTTGAATCCTTCTCTCTCTCTCTCTCTCTCTCTTTCTATTGTAAAATACAAGATAAAAAAAAAACAAAATACAAAACAAATCGCAACAAAATGCATAAAGTGTACGTGCCACTACAGCCAAGTGTGTGTAAAGCTGCCAGCAATGCAATCAAGCGTGCTTCGTCGTTTTGTGATTTTACACAAAAAATTTCCAAGAATTTCGAATATGTTCCACTTTTGTGCTGGCTTCCTTCCGGTTGCCGAGGGCGTATCACACATCCTGCCAAGTGAATAGTCCTTTCACGTTCCTTCTCACTTTGTTCGGTGCATTTTCAAGTGTTTTCATCCGTGTTTTTTTTCTTTACTGTTCTCGTTCGCTTCCTCCTTGCAAGTCTGCATGGTATCGGTTTCCTTTCCTTAGCAGTTACAGTTTGTAAGCCATACATCATCGTTAAGATGGATACGCGTAAAGATGATTTCACGGTTAGATGGACTCACACATGAAGATTAGTTTTGTGTATGTTTTCGGTTTGTGTTTGTATTTCTGCGGTTTGTTACTTATCGATCGTTTTGGTGTAGTTTTGTGACGAATGTTTTCGTGGCGATAAGTGTTGTGTATGCTCTTTCATGCATTCCCGTGGCAAATTTATCACATTTCTATTTTTTATTCAACTTCCAGAAAGAGAGAAAGAGCAAAAGATACAAAAAAACGAAAAAAATAATACATTTTTAGCGAAGCAAAAAAAAAATACAAATGAGAAGCTTTTTGCTGCGAAGCCACATCACCGGGGTAGCTAATCAATCACTGATGCTTAATCATTTTTCAAAGAGGTGCGTGTGTACTTGTGTGTGTGAGTATGTGTTTTCGAGCTACAGCAAGAGTTCGTACAAACAAACCAAGCTCCAACCATCAAGCGCTCTGTTATCAAGCCTTTTCGCACTGCTGGTCGCATTTTCCACCGTCCTTAGGACGACGAACCGCACACCCTAGAGCACACAAATTGTTTCGGTGGGTATGAGCATGATATGGGGGGGAGTCCGTTGCCGAACGGTGGGTGGGTCTGCTCCAGACACTCGCACATCGTTCCCGTTTGTTTTGTTTCTTTGTTTTTTTGAATTTGTTTCACAGGAAGGAGATTTTCGCAACGCATAAGTGAGACACACACCAAAACAAAACATCGAAAAAAAACGCCCTCAATGACATGAAAATGTAACCTAATAGCAACAAAAACGGATGTACTTTGTTGTTCACGTTTTCGGAACTGCATCCTGCGCTGCTGCGTAAATGCCGCACCAATATAATAATCAATATGAACTAATAATATGTATATATATGTATATTGTATGTGTATATATATAAATATGCCCATCCAGCTCTTCGGCGGCTTGACAATTGCTACGACAATGTTATAATATGAAGCACGGTTTTTGTTTTCTTTTTCTCCACCTTTCCGCTCGTGTTGATTTTTGTCTTTTGTTTGTTTGGTTTCTTTTTAATAGCCTTTGCTATGCAGTGTCGCTAGAAACGTCATCAAATTTCCATCTGCTGCTTTCAGATGTACCAACTCTTCCTGCCAACTGCTAACTGCTTTCCAGCTTGATGCACTAGCACTCGCGCGTGTATAATATAATATTGGTTGATTTCTTCACAACAGCGTTGCCAAAGTTTGCTTGAATACTTTTCATTGTTTTTGTCCTTCCTTTCTTTTGCTTGTTTTGTTTGTTTGTTTGTTTTGTCGCTTTGTCGGTTGATATCTTTGTTTTTTTTTCATAATTTTCTTTGCATCTTTCACACTAAGCCAAACTTAAGCACAACTATACAACAATTGCTGCGTATGTACAAGTTCTGAATGCAACACTCTAAATGCTCTAGTTCCTCTGCCCGGAGAAAACCTAAGTGAAGCGAGCCTTAGGGGGGATTAGTGATTAAGGATTGGATTATCGTTTAAATGCGTGCTTGCGCGAGTATGTGTGTGATGTGTGTTTGTTGGTTGGGAGCCCGGTTCAACGCTTAAACTCAACGATGCTATTGCAGTACGAACAGCTCGGAAGCAAAACCGATCAGCCAACTGCAAGAAGTGTCAATTTTTTTCACTTTTAATTTATCAGCTTGCTTTCCTAGGTTCCTAGCGAAACTTTGGCCCAAAATGGTTCGGTTTTTACTGTTATGCTGAGAACGCTTGGCTACTTGAAAGTGACGCGTAACGTAATGCGAAAGCAAGTTTTAACGACTACTAACAAGGGAAAGATCTGTCACTTGCGTGGTTATATATGTGTGTGGAAGTGTGTGTGAGTGCGCGGTTTTTCGTTTCATGCCCTTGCCAACCGGTGCCAACTTACGGTTTCATTTGACCTCGACTGCATTAGTTGCATAAATGCAGGTGCTTGTGTCCCGATGCCGTACGAGTGTTGTACCCGATTCATAACCTATAAATTGGTCGCATTAGTGGCACTTCGGCAGTTTGAGGGGTATTAAGAACAGCTGAAATTACGTTACCGTGTGGAAAGTGCATTGGTGTTGAGCAGTGAGTCACTGAGTTTAGTTGTGAAAACGTCAGTAAACTGGAACAAAAATTAAAAATAAATCGCAACTCTAGACACTAAGGTAATTGAGTGCCAAAGTGAGTGATAAATGAGTGTTTTAGTAGGTGTAGTAGTAAATGCAAGCATGAATGAGGTACTCATAATATCTCTTCAAAATGGTGGTTTCATTAACTAATAAAGTTAGCTCATTAATTAGTTAGTATTTGATGAAAATAAAAGAAATTTCAAACCATACCTAGCGCACTGTTCGGAAATGGAAGCTTTTCGAATAATGTAAGTAAATAATGAAAACATACGCACACATACAAAAACACACACATATACCAAGTGACAAATGACATTAGCACGATTCCTTTTGCGTGCCCTCGTTCCGCAACTACATGCATCCTTTTGTTTTGCTTTTCTTTGTCGGTTGTGCTATTCGCTGAGCTGTTGTAACATTCATAGGGACGATTAGCTTCACACAGGAGAAGAGGATCAATGTTGTGTGGGATGTTCTTAACGGTCTGCGGGTTTTCTGTTTTGTCTGTAATTTTCGCGCGGATTCGTCTACCACGGCTCCTACCGGTTTCGCCTTCTTTCCTCCCTCTTTTCAAGAGGTTTAACGTTTTAATGTGTTTTGTGTCGTTTTTGTTTTTTTTCCATTTGCTGCCATACCACGTTTACATCACTATTATTGATTTCTATCTACGTTATTGTTATCCACGAATATTTGTCTGTTGGGCTGGTCGGGTTCCTTGCCGCAACTGCACACTCTATGGTCGCCACCGAACAACACAGCTAATATTGAATATATTCTTACGTCACTGTTTACTATTTTCCTTTGTTTGTGTGTGTGTTTTTTTTCTTCTCTTCTGTTTGCTGGTTTTGTTGGTTTGTGTTGCTAGTTTTGTTTTATTTTCCTTCCGTCCGGCCTTGTTTTGCCTGTCCCATATTACCACAATATTACTAATCATCACTACCGCGCTGTTTTATTTTCGCATCTCTGTGCGCGCTACGCTTGCAAATGTTTCGTACGCACCAAACCGTGTGTAAAAAGGCGAAAAGCTCCAGTACGGGTCTTGTATGTATGTATGTGTATGTGTGTGTGTGTCTTTTTGTTTCTATTCCTCTTCGATGAGCGTGATGAGTATGCGTGTGATGATGTTAGTTGTTCAGTTGTTTGGTGTCTGGGTGTATTTTGTTACAATGCGTTTACTGTCTACTACCCACAATCGTCGGACCACGTGTACTTTTGTTCAAGTTTTGTTTGTTTATTGTTTTTTTTTTTGCTACTTTAGTCATTTTGTATCAAATTTGTTATCCATCTTCTAAGTAGGCCTTCCACCGTGTGTCCTTTTTTGGTGGAACCCGGAAAAAAGAGCTTGAAACACTTACACAAAAAACACGGTTTGGGAAAACTGAATGCATCCTTTTTTTTGCTTTTTCCCCACTGCTTTCCCTTGAATGCTATTTTTCTTGTTTTTGCAAATGTTTTCTAGTGTTTCATCTGTTAAATTGATTATGGTAGTTGTTTCCCTAGGTTTTTTTTCTCTTCTCTTTTCTTCTCCTGTTATGTTCTGGCTGCTTCCAACACGGTGTACTTCAACGTCGAAATTGATGCCCAAGTTGTCAGCACTCTTTTGCTTGTTTGTTTTTGTGTTTCACGCTTACGTTGGACTCTATTTCAGCTCTCGCTCCTACTACTTTTGTCGCTAACGCTGTATAGTGATGAGTTTTTGTATTATTGAATTGGTCTTTTGCTTTAGGTTTAGGTTTAGATTTTAGTGTTGCCTAATGTAGTGTTTGCATTACTTTTGTTGTTTTTTTTTCAACTAATTTGTTCGTTTTTCGCTTGCTTTGCAGTTGTGCCACAAATTTGGTTCCACGTGTTCGGCATGTGTCCTACGTGTGTTAGTGTCCATAGTTTGTTGTCCTA
Organism: Anopheles rivulorum; assembly: GCA_018908115.1. Classification (NCBI taxonomy): domain Eukaryota; kingdom Metazoa; phylum Arthropoda; class Insecta; order Diptera; family Culicidae; genus Anopheles; species Anopheles rivulorum. Next base: position 16,162,903 of record STHB01000004.1, read on the forward strand.
ACGTTGGATGATTAGTGGTGTGTACTTTAGTGAATGCTTATGTATGTGTGTGTGTATATGTGTGTGCCTAGTTGTGATCGAAAGGAATAACAAAGAAAATTTGATTGAATATGTAAATACTATCTGTGCAAAAATAGTTGTGTTCTTTTATCATCCCTTTTTGTTTTGTTCTTTTTTTTGTTTTTTGTTTTTGTTCTTGTTTGTATTGAATACATTGTTCGTGTAGAGATAGGTGGATCATTTCATCAATGTTTGTTCTTTTTGTTTTTTTTTTGTTTCAATAACGTTTGTAAGTATCCATTCTGCTTGCTCTCTTTTTGCTTTCCTCCTTTTTACTTATCCTTCTACTACTGTTCCTTGGAGAAAGGATCCCCACTCCAGAGCTAGGGTGGGGAGTGATTGGAATTTGTGGGAGACAAACTTAAAAATAAAACCTCATCCGCCATTATGAAATACTGCACTGGAAGCTCGCCAAGCTTTCCCGGCACCTTTCGATTGATTAAAGCATCTGCGTCCACCAGCAATGAAAACGCAAGCGTAAGCGCTCTGAACATTGCTCATAAATGCAAATCCTCGTACAATAAGCGGCCTGTCAACGGACGGTAATCAATAAAGGAAACTAGCAAAGAAACCTCATCTACTGTCGCCCATTGCTGGAAGTTGTTCAACGCGTGGCGACATGGGAAAGGACATCCTACAGGAGGGGATTAGCGCTTACTATTGGAGATACGTCCGAGTGACACCGCCACGGGTTGTGTCTTTGTTCCCCTCCCTAAGGCCCTGTTGATTGTTTTGTTGCACATTTCGAGCGAACGTTTTCAGCTCCTAAGAAGCGTGTAGCGAACGTATCCCACCTGTCTCGCCCATAAAAGCGCCAATAAGTGTAAAACCCGAGATCAGTGTATCAGCCATGATGAGGCACCCATGATGATGATGTTGCGTACCAGTGGCGGCGAAGATCGTTGTCCACCGATCTACCAAGCGAACTAATGATATGGAGAGAGTGTATTGCAGCGTTGAAGATATGGCGCAGGGTTTCCGTTTTCATCGTTTGTACAGCCTGATATTAGGTAGCGGAATTACCGATTTTCCACACCGTCCGTTTCCGATTTAGGTTCACGCGAGAAACCAAAAACAGAAAAGCAACTCAAACAAAAAGAAACGCGCAGCTCATATACATGAGCTGGCGCATTATAGCCCAATAAAACTCGCCCTTCATCGCAATGAGTGTCTACGGTTTAGACGTTCGATTCGATGACGAGCGGGTTTTATTTCTGGTGATTTCAGTTGTCCACCTCGTGGCAAACCTCCATGTAGTCCGGATCGTGCATAATGTCCTTGATCATATCCTTCAGCATCGTGTACCGGGGGAAGATTGGGTAGATTTTGGAGTTACCGTACTCGGACTGATAATGATAAGATGGTTAAGATTAGAAGATTAGTTATGGGACTCCACGCAGGCGACCATGTGCTTGGGTTACCTTCAGCTCTCGAATCAAGTTCCTTAGACCGGTGTACTTTTTCAACAGACGATACAAATCGTTTATCATCTGCGTGTTTTCCTGCTCGATCTGTGCCGTGGTCATTGCTGTCAGAATGTTAGGATAAAGGGGTATAAGTATTAACGACGTATTTCCGATACCTTTAAACACCTTGGCATTTCCTTACTTTCGAGTCGCTCCATTCGTTCGCGCCGCTCGACCGCTTCCTCTGCCAGCTTGGCGGACGTCTTCACGCCCTCGCCCGACTTTTGCGATTTCTCCATAATGCTACAGGCACGCAGTACGAAGGCCGGAACAGTTTCTAGCTTCTCCTGCTTCGGGATCTCGACCAGGGTCCAGTACTGCGTTTCCAACCGAATCACATCCTGCGCACGTGATGGAACGCATGTAAAAACGCCTTGCCTCAAATAGAGTGATGGTGATCATTTCGACCGCGACTTACCTTTATCATGAGCTTCAGCATCGGGTAGCGATTGAAGATGTTGCGCTGGCTCTTGGAGTCGCCGTATTTGTTCATCAAGTTGACCAGTGCCTTCTTGGCGGTGTCGTACGATTCCTCCAACCGGATACGGACCGCCCGAAGCCGTTCGTTCGTCTCGAGCAGTTCTTCACGGCTCATACCACCTGGATTGGTTTAGTTTGGTGTGATTAGAAGCCCCGATTAGTAGAATACGCTCTATATGGCAACCGATCACCCGGTTCGATACTTACTCGGCGAACCTTCATCCTTCACATCTTGCACTATTCGTCTGACGCTTTGTGTAAATTTGCCAACTAAATTTGTTGAAGCTACGAATGATCAATGAATATTTACGCTATCAATTGGAATACTATACACGCACAACTACTTTAATGCTAGAGGGAAATTTAAACCCTGCCTACAGTAAACGCTACTCCTAAAAAAGCTACAAATATTTAAGGTTACTTTGAGCTACTCGTCTACCACTTCGTCACTAAACAAACACTCCTAAGCCGACGCGTTTACTCACCGTAATGCTTGGGAGATTCTGCAAAGATAAGTACAGAGTCGATCAGTAAAGTTTGTGACATGTGTCAGACGCGCATCTGTCAAATCAGCGCCTCATCTGTCAAAAGCTACTTAACACAGTGCTACTAAATGGGTCGCAAGCTGCATGGGGAGGGTGGACACGCACACAGAAGAGTGTAAAGACAGTAAATGAAGGTACAATGGCTACGAAACGAAAAATAGGCTAGTGGGGAAAACTTACTAGTGTGTGGTTGTGTTAGAACATTCGGGTATTATCAATACGCAGTACGGTTGACGGTAAGAGAGAGTGACTGTGAGGAGAAAAGTGGGTTGGGTAAAGTTGGTGTGTCTTGTTGTTGGTGGATCGGATATTGTGTGTGTGCCTTCGGGTGTATGTGTCCCCGCGCTTGTGGGTGTGTGTCTGTGTATCTTTGCTGTGAAGAAATATAGAAAAAAAGGCTGGAAGAAGAGAAGCTACCCGACCCAGGAAACCCGCTTCGCAGGCCGCCTGCCTGAACGAATGATTAAGTTTCATTAGACGGCGCTCGTGAGCATGTTAACGTGGACGACCGAACCACTGGTTCGCTGGTCGTATGTAAATGGCATTTGGTTTTGTTGTTGCACATTGTAGAACAACAGTGGCACAACGACCCACATATCACTTTATGGTAGAGATAGTCACGAGTATCTGAGCAGTCGTGGCTGCCACGGCGAACCTTTTTCAGCGTAGGTCAATATTTTGGTGCCGGCAAAGACGTTGTGCCGGTCGCCGGTACTGCCACCGCTACCGTGCTCGGAACCGGCCGGTTTGCTTTTCGTGCGCTGCTTTGCATTCGGGCTGGTGGCCGCTTGTGCTGACGACTGCTGCAGGTTGGCACGATCGGTGCCGGTATCCGGCCCGCGGAAGAACGCATCGACAAAGTCCCCGGACAGGTCGGAGGATAGATTGGCGGTGAGATAGCGTCGGTAGTAGTGCTCCTCGGCGTACGTGTTACCAATGTTGATCTTGTTGCCGTAGATCCGATCGAACGCCTCGAAGACGAGCTCGTTGTTGAAGTGTTTCGTCAGTCGGGGACGCTCGCGGAGTCCAAGCCGATGCAGGATCTGATGTTTGATCGTTTGCAGCAGTATCACCTCGATGGGTGGATTGCTTTTGGCGGAACCCGACTCGGAACCGGCACTTCCGGGGCGTCCACCGGCGTAGAAGAGTCCGTTCGCGTTCGCGGCGATCCGACGATTGTAGAACTCCGACAGCACATCTGTCACCAGAAAGATGGTGCTGAGCACGATCTGGGACGTTGGTTTAAGGCCCTCGTGCTCCAAACCGAACTCGTACACCTTCCGGTTGGTGGAGAGAAGATTGTTAAGGCTACAGCCAGTCGGATGGAAGTCACGCTTGGTGCGCTGCGTCGATAAGCGCTCCAGATGGCGCAATTCCGTCTCCTTCCGTAGCTTGCACAGCTCGAGCAGAACGTTCGGATCGAAGCAGTAAAAGCTCTGCTCGATCGCGTCCGCCTCATGATGAGTTGTGCCAGTGCGCATACATCGCCCGTCAAGCTCTTCATCGTACAGCGCGTACAGATCACTTGCCAGCCCACCGGCATGGGTCCAGGAGCAGGTCGCATTCGGTGGAAACATTAGCTGCACCATCACGGCCAGCTCGGTAGGTCCGTGCACGGAAAGACCTCGTTCGCTGCTCGCTTCAACCGTTAGCTCGAACGGCTGCTCATGTTCCTCCACGGCCAGAAAACACGTCAAACATTCGTCGTCGGCTGGGTGGCGTGCGTCACCATCGGCCCGGCAGGCTCCAATTAGCCCACCAGTGACCAGCAGCAGCAGCAAGCCACCGGTGTTGTAGCAGGTGGCTGCAGAAAGTGGTCGCAACCATTTTTGGCGTTCGACGTCCCTATATGGATGTGGGCTTCGTACCGTTGCTCCGGTAGCAGCCGTGCCGCGACAATAGTAACCTAACCGTGTGTTCCGTGTTCAGTGTGTGCGTGCGTTTGTGGGTGTGTGTGTGTGTATAGGTGCGTAGAAGTGAGGCAGCATGTTTAACCGACCGAACGTGGGAAGGAGAAAGAAAGATGTATGAAATAAAAACGTATACATATACATCAGCAACAACATACGGGATACGGGATTTGGTTGTATCCCGCAAGAAGAACTTAAAATGAAGAGTATAAAAAGGGTAAAAAGAAAAAGTAAACCACACACACGCACACGCACGCACGTAACATATACGCGAAAATCATACGAAAAAGCGTTTCCATCGGGGTTGGACCTAACCCCCCCCCCCCCCTCCTCCCGTGGTGGATGGAGCCATCACACACACATACACACACACACGAGCGTATGGCAAAACACGGCGTTAGACAACTCACCACCGGCATCCGAGGATCGCTGGGAAATGCCGCGCTTCATGTCGTGCTTGCCCATCTTGGCTGCCAGCTCGTCGCGCTGCAGTTGCTTCGAGTTGCGTCGCTCGCCGGACGTGAAGTTGCTGGCGGGTACCGACGACGACGAGGACGACGACGGCTGCGGTGGTGGCTGGTGTGGGCGGCGGGAGCTGCTGGAATGTGGTGCGTCTGCTTGATGAAGCGGCTGCTGATGCTGTTGCTGATGCTGCTGATGCTGTTGCGGTGAGGGTTTGGAGGATGTTGGTTGCGGTTGTTGTGGGCAATGTGGCGGCTGTTTGCTAACTTTTCTCGGATAGCGTAATTTTCTTCCGAACCCTTTATTAGGGTAGGTTCTATACTATCGGTTAGCTTTGCGGACCCAATCTAGGTTAGACTCATTGTTGTACCAGATGCCTGGAAGGGAACGGGGTAATAGAACAGTGGTTACTGG
>STHB01000004.1:16179715-16200201 GCA_018908115.1 Anopheles rivulorum
TAAGCGGCGGAACCAGGATGGCGAACGGTGATGTGACAGGTGAGACAGTGGAGAGACACATACACACATAAGAGACATGGAAAGTCACGGCAAGCGCGCCACTGGGGACTTACTAATCATTATGGTGAAGGCGCTTGTCAAATGTCTTCGTACGCTGCACTCGTTGACCGTAGTACGATCGGTTCGGAAGGAGGATGCGTGCGTTAGTAGTGGTGTTGTTGGTGGTGATGGTGGTAGTAGTACTAGTAGTAGTAGTGGTAGCAGTACAAGTACTAGCAGTAGTAGTAGAAATAGTAGTAGAAATTGTAGCTGATGGTGTTGCGGTTTGCCTTCCCGACCTGCTCTTTGTGCCCTTACACACGCTCACTCACGCACAAACACACACACACAGACACAATCGCTCGCTCGTTCGCTCTCTCACTCACACTCTTTCTCTCTCGGCCGCTCTCACTCACTCACTCACTCACTTTCACCTTTCCTTCTAGTGTGTGTGTGTGTGTATGTATGTTTTTTTATCTTTTTGCCTCCAAACCGGATGATCTTGGATGCAAGGACCTGGCACACACTCTTCAACAACACGTACGCACGTACAGGCACACACTCACACACTCACTCGCGTACGCACGTAGATCTGTGTGCACTTGACAACTCTATTTGAAATGGAGACGGGACAAGTTGAGCGAAAATTTGCAAGCTCCTTGCATGCGTTTAACAAGCAAATTGGAGGACGAGGAGAGGAGGGGAGGGGAGGGGGGTGGCGAATAAAGGGGGAGGAGGAGGGTGGTTTGTGGGTGGTTCACATTCCCTTGCGAATGGTGGTTGTTATGTAAAGCAGCGAGACTAGCAGCGAGTCCTTTCACCACGTTTTTTTATTGGCGAAGCGTACGCACACATACACTCACACACACACACACAAACACACTCGCACGCCCTACGGTTCAACACCTTCAGTTCGGTTTTGGTGGTGGTTCTGCTGTCGTGAGCGGACGATCAACCGACGGCAAAATTAACCTGTGCTGTGTTAAATATTTTTAGTTTTTTTCCCCACGTTTACACCGCACGGTTGAGAAGTTAGGCAATGGAGCAACGCGTTACTAATTGTGGGAAGGACGAAAGACACTTTCGACACACACAAAGGGTGGTAGGGGGAGACTGTTGTTAGAGAAGCTGCTACGAAGAAAGGAACCACCACCCTAAACTGGCCTGCTGCTGCTGCTGCTGCGCACGTATGTGTGTGTGTTTGTGTATGTAAGTATGCACTACACAACGTTTAGTGAACAAGCAAGGGTCGAGCCTTCACAATCATCGTAGAAGGCGTGCGGAAAGTGAGTCTGCGACTATGGCAACGGGGAGAGAACTTTTTTTTCTATTTCACACGCTGCGCCCCAAAGCGTACAGCACAAAGGACTTTCGGACGTGTTTTTTTTTTTTGTTTCACCCTTATTGGCCAGTCAAGACAGGCAGGTGGAGTAAAAATATTTAAGCTTCCATCAGGACGATGTTCGCTTTTTATATATATGGGAGTGTACCACNTGGTTCACATTCCCTTGCGAATGGTGGTTGTTATGTAAAGCAGCGAGACTAGCAGCGAGTCCTTTCACCACGTTTTTTTATTGGCGAAGCGTACGCACACATACACTCACACACACACACACAAACACACTCGCACGCCCTACGGTTCAACACCTTCAGTTCGGTTTTGGTGGTGGTTCTGCTGTCGTGAGCGGACGATCAACCGACGGCAAAATTAACCTGTGCTGTGTTAAATATTTTTAGTTTTTTTCCCCACGTTTACACCGCACGGTTGAGAAGTTAGGCAATGGAGCAACGCGTTACTAATTGTGGGAAGGACGAAAGACACTTTCGACACACACAAAGGGTGGTAGGGGGAGACTGTTGTTAGAGAAGCTGCTACGAAGAAAGGAACCACCACCCTAAACTGGCCTGCTGCTGCTGCTGCTGCTGCGCACGTATGTGTGTGTGTGTTTGTGTATGTAAGTATGCACTACACAACGTTTAGTGAACAAGCAAGGGTCGAGCCTTCACAATCATCGTAGAAGGCGTGCGGAAAGTGAGTCTGCGACTATGGCAACGGGGAGAGAACTTTTTTTTTCTATTTCACACGCTGCGCCCCAAAGCGTACAGCACAAAGGACTTTTGGACGTGTGTTTTTTTTTTTGTTTCGCCCTTTTTGCCCAGTCAAGACAGGCAGGTGGAGTAAAAATATTTAAGCTTCCATCAGGACGATGTTCGCTTTTTATATATATGGGAGTGTACCACGAGGTGGTGATTGCCTTTTTTTGTTGGGGGGTGTGATGTGGGTGTGTGTGTGAGTATGTTGAGGGAGGATGATGATGCTGTGCGTAATGACCAGCAGAGCAGCAGCGGGTGGAATTTTTCCGGAATATCCGGATGCTAAGGGACCGCACGGTCGCGTCACACACTCACAAGCACTACTTTGCTGATTCGCTCGAACGCTTGCTGACTTTGCCACAGCGCTTGCCGCACACATGCACACTCACACGCATACACACGCACACGCACCGTGGAAAAAAACGAGGGAAAGCACATACGACGGCTAGAAAAAGCACACGTCCTTAGTCGACCGTGGTGACTGAACTGGAAATGGGATCTGCGTTTTGCACGCGCGATTTTGCGAGCGGTGCACAGTCGGTTTGCTCGGGAAAAAGCCGATCCTTCAGCACCGACCGGTTACGCGGGAGCAACGTTTTTCCCTTGTTTTGTTAGCTGATTTCTCTCTGTTTCTCTCTCTCTCTCTCTCTCTCTCGGGGAGCCGTAGTACTTAAGCAGGCTAGGATGAATCTGCGCTCCCGACGATGAGATGATGGTGTGTGAAAAGCGGAAGAGATTTTACATACCACCATCCGCTGCACAGCATCCTTGTGCTTCCTGAAGCTTTGTGATTGCCAGTGTTGCCAGTTTTGTTGCTCGGATGACGTTAAACGAAAGAGTGAAATATTTCATACGGGAAGTGTAGCACAACTATATTTTTAAGTTAATTTATAATTTCATAGTGGGATTGTTTACGTAGAAGGTGGAAATGTTATAAATTGTTTAACTTTGCTATGAAAGAGAAGACAAAGCAGAGCTAATGGATATTGATGAAAACTTTCAGTCAGTTTGAAAGCTTCGTATACGAGCGCCATCTGTGAAGCGTTTTTGAAAACTTGATTCATGCATTTGTATGAAACTTTTCACGATTGGCAACAGCATGAAAGTTTCAAACGGAATTGTTTTGAAATTTTGAGACCACGTGGTGCATGGCACGTGTTATGCCAGGATAGTTTTCTATTTTATTCATTTTGAAGGAAGAGAGCTTTAGAACTTGCTTAAACTCTATAGACAGTTCTATTTTTGGTTTTGCATATTTATTATCGCATCTTACAAAGCATTTATTGTAGTCCGAGCATTCTTATCATCTCTTTTCATTCGTTGAAATCTCCGTCGCTTGAGCTAAAACGATTTCATCATTTCGGTTCATGTGATTCGATCTGTAATGGCTGACAACGGATGGAATAATTTTAAAGTGATCAAACATAACGATGGATTTCGATTCTAAAGGAAAAAGAAGAAGTAATTTCCAACTTCATGCACATAAACCCAACGTAAATATTTTCGGACTATTTTAGTTACCGATAACAACAACAACAAAAAAATACTCTAAAACACTCTTAATTTTAAAGTAATAAGTATTTCTAGTTTATTTCAACATTTTTTTTTCTCACGCTCCTCGTACAAACTGTTCCTGCTCTCTAGCGACCGGAAATCACACACATTTCCTAACAGTGCACTAGTCTACACGCAAGGGTTTCTATAGGTTTGTTGTGTATTTTGTGTTGTTGTGTTTGTTTCTATTGAAATCCGTCCCGATAACATGTTTTTTTCGCCGCTCATCGTCAAATTTGCTTACTAGCGTTACCAACTACCCCTCTTATTACATTCCCACCCCACCTTACGTAACTAGATTTGCAGCTAATTCGACGCACAAGTTTCAAACATACCCAACATTTACCGAAACTAAAGTAATTTGTACAAAATGGCGATAATAGTAATTAAAAACAACACTATAACAACAGGGAAATTGAAAGCAAAACGAATCAGAAAAACAAACAAACAAACAAACAAAAGAAGGCATAAACACAACACGGGAAACAAAAGCTTGTGTCTCGATGAAAACGGACCTGTCCGTCAGGTCAGGACAGGTGATAGTAGTAAAACGTAAACAAATGTTGTCAAAATGTCAAATGGGGCGCGGCTTATCTGTTCTGTTACACACGTTTCACTGCTGTAGTAGCACCGCTTAACCATGCGCTACATGTTTCAGTGTCGCACCGCGTCTCGAATCACCTTTGTTTCTTTATTCGTTTTTAAAGCCTTTTCCTTTATTCCTCGAGGCTTTCCTGAACACATACGGGGTTTGTTTTTTTTTTATTATTTTGTTTTGCGACGATCATTCTCACAGCTCAATCTTTTGTTTTGTTGTTGTTTTTTCTCTCTCTCTCTCATCAAGCCCTTACGTTATCCTTAAGAAACAAGAATCTACACATTCCGTTCGGTATTGCGTGAGAAAACGGCAACCGGCTTTTTTGGGGCTCCATTCAAATGGCATTGCTTTTTAGTTGTTTGCGTATGTTTATAATTTTTTTGTGCTTTCCTTACACTTTCAATAATTCTCATAAAAAGGTGTGTGTGTGTATGTGTTTGATTGTGTGTATGTTTGTATCAACTAAATTGCACATCAAGCTACGTTTTGTTACAAAATTGTCAATTGTGAAATTTATCATCCAAATCCAAATGTTATCAAACGATAAAGAAAAGGGAGCGCGCGTTGTTCTTTGTAAATTTACTTTCCTGACCATTCGGTTCTACTGCTAGATGCCTTAGATATTAGCTGACGATTCGTTTACAACGGCTTCTGTCCCGATTGTTTAACAATATTTTTGCCCATTCCGTCTAGTTTATGCTACCGAGTGAAAATTTTGGCTTACTGTACAGTGTTTGCATTTGCTAGAAACAAAAACGAAACCAAACAAAACGTAACACAACGTTATCAACAAAAGGCGAACAAAAAACAAACTGCCCTTTGGTGGTTTGATAGGGTTGTAACACTTGCAAGCTTGCTGTCAGTGGTGGAACATTATTTTTAATCATTTTACAAGCATCGTCAAAAAGTATTTAATTTTCGCCTAAAAGCATACAGAAAGATTCAAACTATAGTATCCTTTTATTATTTTTATTTGCTTTGTTGCTACCAAATTGAAGCCTGAAGGAAGTGGTTACATATTTTAAAACAATACTTTTCTTCAGAAATTTTGAATTTTGTTCCTGTTTTTTAAAAACTGGCCGAAACACAACCGTACTGTTATGTCACTGTTTTGTTTTTCTCTCTCTCTCTCTCTCTCTCTCTCTCTCTCTCTCTCTCTCTCTCTCTGTCTGTCTTAAAACGGTTGCACTTTCGTTAGGTGTTATACACACTGAAATGATCCCTTTGCTTCAAGTTTAAACCTTACTACGCGTGTCACGCCTCTTTAGTTTTAGTATTACTCGATTAATTGGATGTTTTCTGCTTCTTGCATGTTGTTACTATTTTAAATTGATTAGTTAAATTCTTAACTCGCGCACACATCTGCATCCATTCATCCACACACATACACACGAAATCGCTTTTGCTAAGATTATTTTGCTCGTCCCTAATTAGTACCATCTTATCGTCCAAACCGGATCGATCACACCCAAACACACACAAGCGGATCTGATGGAATCCGATGTTCGATCGCCTACTTACGGAAGTATACCTATATGTGTTACTTATTATTCACTAGATTCGCCCTCACCACAAACAGCCATTTATTTATACATATATATGTGTGTGTGTGCGTGCGGGAAGTGCGCGCTCGCCTGTGTTTGTTTGTGTGGTTCTTGCTATTCGATCTACTTACAAAAGCGCAAACAGAGCCGCACTGTACATCTAGTAGCGCGTTTATCATTAAGGGTTCTATTCTGCTTACGATAGCTACTTACTTATCATCCTATTATATTAAGCGAAAAGTTAGCCAACCGAAACATGCCGGTACTGTACAAATCTCTAGGTGGACTAAGTGTGGACACAAGGGGCTAGAGAAGAAAAAAACTGGCGATATTTAATTGGACAACGTTGCGTTACACTTTCCCGCTTATGTGTTTGCGTATGCACATACAATTACGCTTCCCTAATGGCACTGCGATTTATTGGATTCTAACAACTACAACGCTCTAGGTGTACACTTAGTATGTTACACTAAACGCACCACATCGCCGCTGGAGCAGCTCGCTGACGAAAGTGTGGCAACCTTGGTTTGGACTGTATTGTGGTTTTGCAGTGGTCGTGGTATGAGAGAAGATTCCAATGTTTGTGTGCCAATTCCTTATAATTGTTAGATGTGAATGTGTTTTATTACAAGCAGCCAGAAGACAATTCACAAATGAAGAAAGGAATCTTTCACCGTCTTTTAGTGTGCCATAGGCTTTACGGTTACTCGACACTCATCATACAGCTGCTGTAAGAATCTCTTTCTTCAAAAGATCATTCAAATTCCACGCTCCTTTGAAGCGACTAGTGGTGGTGTTCAATAAGTAGTAGTAGTAGTAGTAGTAGTAGTGATTCGATTTTTTTCTGTTGTCAAAATTACGAACGAAAAAACAAAACAAAAAAACAAACAAAAGAAAACACACACTAACGAATCGAAACTCTAGCGACGTTTAATGCTTACAGTACGTACGTAGTGTGTAAATCTTAACCATCTATATTGTCGTCACGTATGTACAATTTCTTCCGGCGCCCGTGTAACTACTTACGCATGTTAATTGTCTACCGTAATATTTTAGTATATGTATTGTAACGTGTTTTTCAATAACTTTAAACTTGCTTAAACATATCGTTTCCAATTGCTGTACACATGGGTCCATAGCCCCTTGATAGAAACTTAAACAATAAATCAAGAAAAAAGAGTGAAAAAAAAGAGGAAAATAACAATTTGAAAGCCAGACTGGATAACAGTTGTAAATTTATAAAAGATGTGCATGGAAGGAACAGTGGCGCACTAGACTGTAAGAATGCGCAACACGCTTCACTAGCACCGTAAAAGGAAAGAATGTATGCCCTATCAGAATGGAACAAAATGTTTAAAAAGTAACAAACAGTTTAACAATGATTTTGATTAACGCACGAATCAATCTAAATCCCTTAGAGGGAGAAGAAAACAAGAAATAAAAAAACAATAATTCCTTCTGATACTCTCTCTTTTTTGCGTTCCTTTCTTTACATTCGCATACGCGTGTGCGTGTGTGGGTTTAATTTGCGCTCGTAAAGCCCTTAGCTTAGCTAACTAACGAAAGGATAGTTGCGCATGCTACTGCTACTGGTTCTACTACCACTAGATAACTGTCAGTCAGTACACGTTTGTTTTTGCTGACCACCGACCATTCATTCGCTCGCTTTCTCTTACACATACACATATTTATTTATATACACACAAATACACCGCGTTGGCTATTTACACTGAAAAAACAAAAGCTTTGCTTCTGCTTCGTTGCTATCAAGTTTGATGATCTTTTCGTAATACGATATCGTACGATCGTATCCTTTCCACTACCGTTTATGTTCACGTTCACGTTTGTGTTCACGTTTATGAAACGGTGTTGCATTACTTCACCGAGGAACGAAACTCCTACACTCCAACGTGTATGGTTCGCTGATGTTCGGTCCCCTTACAAGCTGGGCTCTTTTGGGTTGTATTCTGAAAAGGGGAAAGAGAATAGTGGAAAGTTATTAGATGGAATGAAAAATTAAAAATATAAAGCTAATAAATATAAATCGAAGCTAATGAAACACTTAATTTCTATAAAAATTTGGTACAATCTGGTGGAACCAGTTTAGCGTAGGATACTATGAGTTGTTTTAGACTCATTTATACACAATTTAACTACTACAATAACTGGTGGCAATATGTTTTACTTTGATTAATATTTAATTTCGCTCTAATTCTTTCAGGGAAAAAGGGAGGGCCACCTTTTAAAACAATTCCCACACTAAGCTCCCAGTGCGAGACGTCCACTTGTGTGTGGCGATTACCGATCGAGAGGAAGTTCAATCACGCCCACTCTCGTGACAATCGCTGCACGACAAAGCTTCCTGCTAATCCCGATGCCCGACACTTGACACACAGGTCACAGTGTGCAACAATGTGCAACACTCCAGCGATGCATTCGTCTCATTGAACGGTTTCATTCATTGCGGATTATAGCTTCGTGTAGCAGCTGCAGCACTACTTACGCTTGCCGGTACGACTCCCCGGTACGACAGGAACAGAAAACACCTCTTCAAGTACGTGACATCCGTGGTGGCGCCTTAATCGCAAGACAAGAAGTACTTTACCCCGTGTGTGTGTGTGTGTGAGAGAGAAGGAATGAATCGATTGGTAAGTTTTATCCCTTCATTACTTTCACCATATTCATATTGCAGCAGGTCTGCTGTATCTGTATCCTCTGCCCCCCAAAAAGAAAATAGGAAGGGAACAACTATTGGGCCATCTCGTTAGCTTCGTTCGCTTCGAAAATCACGACACTTGATGATGATGATGAACGAAGTTGCGTCAAATATTCATCTCCGTGTCGATCACCATCAGAGCATCTCGTTTAAGGATGATGCCGATAGCTGACAGTTACGACAGGCGTTGAATGTGGGAGGAGGGGGGAGGTGGGTGCGAGAGTGAGCACACTTGAAACGAGTTCTTCCGAGTTGGGCAGAACCAAAAAAAAAAGGATGTTTCATTATGTACCACTCCTCCAGCTCCAGCCTGCATCGCAAAAATAAGAAGCAAAAACGGAGGTTAATGTTAAGATGTTTTGTCATTTTTGTCGATTTGCCATCGTGCCAGCTAGGGCAGCTTGTCATGATCGGGGTGACAGGAATAAGTTTCGATTATGGAATGATTAAATATTCATTCACCTTTTCACCAGCCGCGTTTCGCGATGGCGTGGGTGGATGTAGATGTGATTTTTCCTCTCTTTTCTCTCTCTCTCTCTCTCGCTCTCCCTCTATTTAATGGCACTTTCCCTCATATCGCAGCCACTTCATCAGTCTTTGCGAAGCGGCAAACTTTTCTCCATTCCCTTCTGTTGCTTCTCGCGATTTGGACTTTTTTTGTTGCTTCCCAACCAGGACTTGACTTGGCTAAAAGTTGACACGGGTTTGCTCGGTATTTGGCTCATGCTACTGATAACACCCACCTGCGGTTGGGTGGTTGTCTTAGCTACGACGGCAAGCGAGCGAACGAGAGAACATCTTTTTGGCGGTTAATGAAAGTGGTGGTGATAATATCGTTAAAAAAAGGGACACATTTTTGCCAATTTTTTACACATTTTTCTTTTGTTGTGTGTGTGTGCGTGTGTGCTGATGCTAGAAAGCTTATTGAGTTTCGCTCAATCGCTCATGAAGATTTAATTTGATACGAATTTGCGGCGAATCGGTGCTGACTTTCATTCACCCGTGCCGTGGATTGGCAAAGAAAAAAAAAATCCCGGCTGATGGTTTATAAAAATAGATTAGAAATTGGAGTTTCAAGGAGTTTTTTTTTGATGCTGTTGCATGCGAACGGATTAAGCAGAATTGTTCAATCATATTCGCTTGAGGTTGTTGAAGGTTTCACTTTTATCCTATCTATTCGTTGTTGGTTTTAATCTGCTATACGTTTTCTTAACGCTTTTATGTTAAGACAGTTTTTGTAATGTATTTTTGCCTTACATTAGCGTGTTCGTGATGTTATGAGAATCACACCAAACAAGCTAGTTTTTTCCTATTTTTGCTTAATTGTCTACTTCTTTGTAGAATAGAAGAGAATTGAAGCGAATCACAATTAACACAAAATCACCAGTTGATATCACAATTCGGATATATTTTTGTCTTTTCACTTTTTAACATCACAAAAGGATTTTAAACGTCATTTTTCGTGACGAATCTAGATAATAAATTAAGATAAGTGATAATTAAGTATAGATTTAGTATAGACATATTCACATAATTAATATTAAAGGAAGACATCTTGCAATATATCAATCCCATATTGATTACACACCCAGATAAGCCAACCTCATTTCACGAATTCGTGGTGAAAGCAAGAAGGAAACAAAAGTATGACACCATTATGCTTATGCTTCTGCCATTACGCTTTTTTTTTGTATGCCCTCGCGCCCCCTTTTGTGGTGACGAACAGACGAAAAAGCCAGCCGGCCGAAAAGAAATTGGCCTCTTCATTACACTAATCGGTCACATCCATAAAGTGTCGGGCAGGACACACTTCCCACAGAGCGTTGTGCACAGAGCAAACAGCCTCGTTCGTTTGTAAGCCTCTTGTAAGGCGCCACACAACGGTTGCACGGTACGTACAAATGGTTCTCATTTCGATTGCTGACGTCCGACAGAAGCCGGCGAAGCGTACAAAATGACCGCCCGGAAGTGGTGGCCAAAGTGGTGGAATGCAATGAAAGTGAAACGACTCCTGTGGGGACTTTCGTTCATTCATTGCCAACCAGTCCTGGTGGGAGACCGGGACAGACGGGGGTTTGGGTTGGGGTGGACAAGAAGGGAACCATCTCGTATAGCAAGGCGAAAGAAGCGATGAAACTTCCCCAACGGATACAATAGGAAACGTATACAATTATTTATCCTTGCACGAAGCAAGCATGATGCCAGAGCTTGCTCCGGGATCACCAGTGCGGGAGCTTCCCAACATCCGTTCATCCGGCCAGTGGTGCTAAGAGTTGAGCATCTGATTTCCGCCCGATTTACGCCCTGAACCATGAACCAATGGGCATCCTGCTAACTGCAAACATTTATATTAGATCCAATTGATTCTTGGCCTTCTTCCCCTTCAGCGCTCAATTGTCCTTCGGAGTCCGCGGTACTTGCAGCAGTTGAAGTGCCGTGCCAGTGTCTACTCGGGAAGTCCGTCCGTCCGTCCGTCTGTCTGTCTGTCGGTCGGTCGGTCGGTCGGTCTGTTGAGCTCCTGCACATCTTGTCCCTGCTGCGAACCGATCTGGCACGAACAAGAACGTTCGTTCGAATGAAGCAAATTACCGTCAACCGTTTGTCGATTCGGTTCTCCGGCAGGACGCCACTAGTAGGACGTGTAGTTTTCTTTCTACACACACACTTGTGAAGACATTTCCTTGTGAGGGATGACCACAAAAAAGAAATGGGAACACTCGCGCAACATACTTTCAACCCAGGGGAGAGGGAGGGGAGAAAAAACGAATGAAAGGACAGGCAAATTGGCCATTGAGTAGGGGTTGAAACAGCATCGATTTCGTTGCTTCGTCCTTCGATGGCATCATTGAGTGGCTTATCTCGTCTCGTTGCGAGCTGGCTTTGTGCAAATGTCGGCTGTCGGTTGTACCGAAAGTTTGTTGATCTTTTGTACTAGATCTCCTGGAATGCGTCGCAAGGGTTCGTCGATTTCAAGAATAAAGCGAACAATTGGATTGATTTTCAAAAAACAAAAAACCCCACTTAATCAGTTAATATCACAAAAGAGACACAATTTAAGACAAATTCAAAGGTTGAATACAAAGTAGTAAAAAAAGATTATAATATTTTTTTAAAATAAATAAAATAAGTGCTTAAAGTGCTTGGTTGATTTTTACACTTCCAGCTCCAGTACTAAGCTGCATCGTGTATCGTTTACGATAGTATTGAGGTTTTCCACTTCGCTAATTCATGAAACCACAGCAATGAAACTATTCAACGGAATACTTCCATTCAATGTGGCCGCAAGGAAGTAGCAGCAGACACGCTTTACCAATGTTGTTCCTCAAGCACTTTCCACAGCATACGTACGACTGTGGGCGCAAAGGAAAGCGCTTACTACACCACGACGAACCAGCAATCTATTGCCAATGGATGCCAATCGTGTTCGGGAAGGTCGAGCAAGCAACAAAAAAGAAGTGAAAAAGCGTGAAAGCATTAGCAGAAAAGATGCCTTTGGGGATGGGGCAGAAGTTGAAAAAGCATAATTTATATCATCACACTTTCACGCTCTTGGAGCTAGAGGAAACATGTACGTTCGCAAATCGTTTTCCTTTCATGTCGCATTTAACGCTGAGGAGTCCTTAGCAGTACAACAAAACACTCGCTTTAAATGTTGTTGCGCTTGGAAACTGAGGAAAAAAAAACCTCCCGTGGAAACCCATTCCATCCCAACATTTTGGCCTTTGGACGCACGGTAATTGGGCAGCCACAAACGGACCGTCAAGCGAACA
Source organism: Anopheles rivulorum (assembly GCA_018908115.1). Classification (NCBI taxonomy): domain Eukaryota; kingdom Metazoa; phylum Arthropoda; class Insecta; order Diptera; family Culicidae; genus Anopheles; species Anopheles rivulorum. Next base: position 16,192,031 of record STHB01000004.1, read on the forward strand.
AGCTATTCAATGAATCATTTTGAAGTTTTCCACTCGGACAAAGCCCGTACCACACACTGCCACTGCCACTTCATTTCTTGTGCGTCCGATTTTGGATTTTGTATTGAAATTCTGGCAAAAACCGGTTGGCAGCGTGGAGAAACGCGCAACAGCAACAAGTAAATGGGCCACAAACGGTTTGTTGGTTTCCTTGTGGCCACTGTTGCGCTACTACGGCGATATCATGGAAAGGACACCAATGAAGTGCTGCGATATTTGGGTCGCCGTTCACTGTGCATTGTAATCGTAACCGTACGCGGACGGAAATAAGTGGTTGCGATAATAGCTTTTGTCAGGGGGATTGTGATTATAGAATGTTTCCGTTTGTGTTAAATGGAATTGAATGCTTATTGTACCTATTACCTATTTCGATTTTCAATTAAATAGACGTCAGATCAATTTGACGAATGCTTCTCAGGACATGATGACCCGATCAAGCGAAAATCAAGGTTAATCTGGACTGGTCAATTGTGATGAACGGGATTGGAGTTTTCTATGTGGTTTTACTCTGAGACTCATCAATTGATTGTTATAGCATTTTTATAGCACCGTTCGCTGTCATTCGTGACGTATATTTGAGCTGTCAAATAGTTTCCCAACTGATAAATGTCAAAAGACTATTGTTTTGTTTTTAATTATTGAATTACAGTAAGTAAAACAACAATTTATGGAAAACGTCCTCTAGTCGTTCTAATTTTGTATTAAAAAATAATTTTCTTCCTACATTGCGAAATTGGAAGACACTTTTGTTTCATCATTATCAATTACAAATAGTTTTGTAAAATTGGAGGTTTTTTATCACACCAACCAAATCTAGAACTACATGGTAGCTTGAATATTTAACTTTTCGCAGAATGTAGCCGTCCAATTGTTTATAGCAGCCCTTTTAGGTGCTTTCTGACTGGAACTTTAAAGGGAAAAACTAAAGGAAAATGTCCCAATTGCCAATTGCTTGCTTTTGATATCTACATAATTTACTGAATAACACAATAAAGCACAAACTGACATGGTGTGCATCAGAACCACATAAAAACACCAACTATTCCATCAACCTCGTATTTCTATACCATAAAAGTGAAACATTTACTGAATCGGAAACTGTTGCTGCAAATAAAACTAAAACTGGAACGTTCCACCGTTTCGGGACGTGTAAAAAAAAAAATCTACCAAACATGCACAGGGCACGGGTTGTTAGAGCATTTCCACGCAGCACAATAAAACTTTACTACTTACTGCTCGCGGCGAAATCGCCTCGTTTCGCCTATCGGAACATTATGCTTATGAGCGGAATATGTCAACCGGAAAAGAATGTCTGTCTTTATAGGCTTCATAGAAGCTGCAGGCGCCAATCCATTCCATTTCAACTCTTTCGTACAATGCCGTCTGGCATTAGCATAGCAAAAATGATTGGCAAATAAAAGTGTACCATCATCAGTGAATGATAAAAGACGGTTAACAAAAAAAAATCCGCTCTAAATCATACATCAACGAATTTCGGGAGCTTAAACGAGTTTCTTAAAGTTTGTCTCGCTCGCACACACACTAACATTTATGTATACGCGGTGACTAACATTTATGTATAAACGTCTAAGAAGTGAAGCGTTTTATTGAATAAAAAGTGATTTAAACTTTTCTTTCCAAGTTCTTCCATGGTGGCGACAGCCGGCAGGCCTTAAATCTCGTCCGAATTCGACTTTTTATTGACTTCGTTATCATCATCAGTCGTCTTTTTTCGGTGGGTTGGTATCCGCTAGAATGGTCCTGCCTGGGATTAGGAATCCCAGTTCCATCGCTCCCAGGAATGATTCCACAATGTATGTCCTTGGGAAGGAATATATCTAGCTACCACAGTGAGCCGTCGATCACAAGTGAAGGCATTCGACTTGGACGACTAGCTTCTTCACCATAACAGGGACAAAGATCAAGGAAAAGTCCTCTCTTTCTTCTATTTGAATTTGAAATTCCAGTTTTTTTTTGTTCCTTCCTTTTGCGGCAACATTATTCTTCAAACGCCTGCGGGCCAACGGGTCGCCATCTTCTTGCGTCCTTGCGAAGGAAGGACCAGATTTGGGACCAGATCGTCATAACGTGCAGTTAAGTTTTTTGACTAATTTGATAAATGGTCCCGCTTGCGTCCCGGTGACAGATTGGCTCTCCTTGTGCGGTGATTTAATTATTTCGGTACCGACTTACACACGACGTACCCTGCAAAAGAAGCATCCGACGAGCAATCTGTGTGTGTCACAAACAATTCGTGGTTTTTGGGGGGATGGGAAACAAAAACCCACTTGCTGGCCGCTAAAGTAGCTTGAAAGATCTGGGCAGTTTATTAACAGTGCCCAGGAGTTGACATTTTGCATACAAATTGTCTCGCCTCCGGTACGGGCCGGCGGTACCGGCGAAAAGGAACCGTCAGTAGAGAACGGTGTGCAGAAGCATTTCATAAAAATCCCACGACCTGTTTCGTTGATAACGGTAGGTGAGATTATGTGGCAATGTGAAGACGTTGGCGTCTTCGTGCTCCCGTGCAATGGTGATGATTGTTCACGTTATGTCAATCAAATTATTCCATTATTTCGTTGCTCCTGTCGAATCGCACAGGAGGGAACACCGTGCGGACTTTGCGCAACCGGTGAGGGAAGAATTAATTTAACGTCCAATTTGGCAGACGAATTGATGTTTTGCAAAAAAGCATTTAGGCACCGGTTCGAACGTTTGGCGCTTTAGAGAACGTGTGTAAAAATGGCACAGCTAATAGCATCAATGTCATGTTTGCGCTGATGTGACTTATGTTTTAAATTGTGTATTTTTTAAACATGACACAATTAAACTAGAAAACGAATATTTTCCCATTTTCCTAGGAAGAAAAAGATAACCAAACCAAAATTTAGTAGTCCATTTCGAAGGAAAAATTAAGCAAAACAAAAGCAAAATAAAGACTTGGTTTGGGAGGGCTTTAAGGATGCTTATATGTTGTTTGTAAATATAATTAGCTATTTCAGTGTCAATAAAAAACAGTTGTTTAAAAACATATAACTTTCGTAAAAGACAAAGACAATTAGAAACTAATTGTAATTTAAGAAATTACAATTGGAAATGCTTGAAATTATTTTTGCTTAGTTTTATGGACAAAATACAAACAAATTTTCGATAAAAAATTGCAAATTAAAAATTACAATTGGAAACGCTTAAAATTAATTTTGTTTAGTTTTATGGACAAAAGACTAACACATTTTCGATTAAGAATTGCAGTCTTAACTTTAAACGTTCGCCTATTTGGTATAAATTTTACCAAAACTAGACTTTACCATTCAAATCGAAAAAGATTAACAAATTTTAAAAAATAATCCCAAATTTGACAACATCTTCTCCTTTTTCCCACATATTCCATTTTATTGCACACAATACATCAGCTGACATCATCATCTACATAGCCAAGTGTCATCGTTAAACGGCCCTTTTAAATGATGCCATAAATACTCGGACATTGAAAGTAATAGCCCGTGTGTTATCATACAAACGCTCTTCGTAATCGTGTGTCCTTCTTACTTTAATAATATGCACAAACTGCACACAACTAATAAAAAGCGTATCAATAAAACCATGGCTTTCACCTTTGCGTACACGATCACTTTCATCTCGTGAGTGAGCTGAAATGTTCACACATACACTCCCAATGATTTCATGGTTGCACTATGCATGCATTACTCTAGCCAATGTGAATGTGTTTAAGTGCCTGTCATCGGCCATCATTTACTGTACGGGAATTGAAATATTTGCCAGTAGAGACAACGACATACACAACGAATTCCTAGCACGCTCGTGAAGCAAACGTTCGTAACGTTCTTTTACTGCTGTTTTGCGTAATGGTAAAGTTCGTTATTGTACCCACTTAACGGTTGACTTATTGCTCGGGTAAAGAAGCGATGCAAAGCGTAAGAAGGGCAGCAGCATACAAACGCGTTCGGAGTTTTATCTTGTGTTGTGGCCACCAGATCTGATCATTTCATGCTTCATCTTGCAAACAAAACCTCCACTCTTTCCTCTTGTAGTCAGGCTTTGGGGCGTCACCACACGCGTGTCGTAAAGTTTACGAGCATGATTTTATCGTTGAGCAAATTTAAAATGAATAAAAAGGAGCGGAAAATACTGCTTTCGGGTGGGGTTTCGGTGGCGCCTTTTGGGAAGGTTTGAGAGAAGGTGGTAACAGCATTTTCTTTCCTTTGTCCGCGCCCGTTTGATCGGGTGGATGGGTCAACAGTTCGTGAACGATTCGTGATAAATGGCAAAGGAAAGGTGTTAAGCTTTCCCTCCTTTCTTTTTTTTTCTTGTATCTACAAAGCACTGTTTCTCAAAGAATTGAGTCGTGAAGGAAAAAAGGAATCTTAATCTGTTGTTCGTCAAAAACGATATTAGCCTTACCTTTCTGGAAGTATTTGGCCCCACAGCAAAAAAGGGCAGAAACACTTCCAACACACGACGTAAATCGTTTCTGACACAAATTTGCCACTAACGTAAGCAGATCGGCTTATGTATGGGAACAGACATACACACAAACAATAGAACAAGTGCCGACAGGGTTGTGAAAGAATACAAAAATCAAAACGGAGGTTGATATTTCTCGGGATAACAAGAAAAAAATAAAGAACCAACAACAGATTCATGCTTCAGAGCATGGATATTATGACGTGCTTTACAAGGATATTCAACTCGTGTTGCGTTGTGTTTTTTCCCTCTTTTTTTTGCAACTCCCCACCATTATTCACATTATAGCCTTTATTTTTCTGTTCTATTCTGTCTCTTTGGAAGGAGAAAAGATTGTCTCAAAACTCCTTTTTTTTATTTGTTGGCGTGTGTGTTTCTCTCTCTCTCTCTTCAATCTTTCCCACGTTGCGTATGGCAACGGTTCGCTATCAAGCGCGATAAAAGAAGGAAGGCACAATCCTTCGCAACGGCCGCGACCGTGCAGACCGTCCTTTGACTCTACCAGCACTGAAAAGGGGTGAAAGATGACAGATAAATAGATAACAACGCCATGTGGTGGGAGAGTGTTCAATGAATTATACGCTGCTAGACACCGACAACATGGGACGGGACATTTTGGGAACATTTGACTAATATATGAAGTAGGCGATTGTCTTGCCATTTTAATGTGCTTCCACGCTTTGTTTTGGGGGAAAATATTTAAATTTCTTAAGATCAAACACAATCCGATAAGATTAGAATTATATTCTAAGCATTCGAGGAAAACCTAAATGGACTTTTATTTATTTTTTGTATCGCGTTTTAGTTTGTCTGTAAAAATAAAAAAAAAACCGAATATACTTCATATAAATATTCAACAACTTTGCCAAACAGAATACAAATTGGAAATTAAACCAGTACCGAAAGAAAACAGTGCAATTTTTAAATAAAATAACCAATCGCCACTTGTTGCACACTAGGGAACAAAAAACAGCAAATGAATATAGCAAACAAACACTATATACAAAACAAACAGACATGCCAAACCACAGCACGAAATATGGACACAAAAAGGGGCACTGCGAACGAAACAAAAAAGGCGAGATCAGGTCCGTTATCAGCGTTGAAAACAATCTGTAAACAAACCCTTATTTTGTTGCCGCCACTTTTCCACCCTATTGCAGGGAAACAGTTGCCCATGTAGCAAGATGAATGGTCGCAACAAGCGCAACAAGTAGTAGTACGAACAGTACTTTGGCGTAAAAACACGCTAGAATAAAAACCCTTTGCTCCGTGCACAATACGGTGCAAACAAAAATGGAAACAAAAACAAAACCGAAACAGCAACTTATGGTGGCCAACGAAAAGCGGCCAACAAAAACAACCCCAAATGCAGCGGGAGTGTGTTTGTTTTGATTTCCACATATACGACGGTGCAACAAATGGGTTAATTTCGGTATGCAAAAGCCTTTGATTGGTGCCAAAAACGGGCTGTGCCGAGTCTGGGTGCGTTGGCGTTATGCATAAATTGTGTGATAGTTGCTATTTTTAAAGTTCAGTTTATTCATTCGACTTTCGGAAGGTTCTTTAGTGAGGGAGTGTGGGAAAGAGTTGTGCCGTCGGATGTACGTGCGAAATATTAATTTTAGATGCATGGAAATCAAATCTATTACGCTAGTTCTAGTGCGAACACACTGCTCACTGACACGACTGTGAGTGGATTGCCTATTTGTATCAACACGGTGGGACCTAAAGCGAGGTTATATATTATGAATCGAGTCTTTATGTTGCCTTGCGAATCTTGTATGAATTGTTAAAAATTTAAATCAAAATGGTAAACGCAATCCAAAAAACTTGCATTATCCTTGTTTAACAATACGAAAACAAATTGAAAAGTGCCTATTGCTTAGGGGCCTTTTCTTATTTTTGCTCTGTCTTTTTTTTATTCAAGGTGTTCTCGCACATGGAAACATTGTTGAGCGTTGAGAAAAATATGACCTCTCCCTTCTACCTTCTTCCCTACTCCTCCTCCTCCTTGTTTCACCACATTCCCCGCTGTACTGTTTAATTAAAATATCAAAGCGTACTTCGGTGCTTTTACCATTCCGGCCCCAGGGATAAAGAAGCACCTGAAGCACCTGAATATGTTTCAGTCTGCTCGTTTTGCACGTAATTGAGTCTTTTTTAATTAATCTCTTTAGCACGCTCGGCTCTTTTCGCTGGCAGCATAAAAATAGTATGCCGCTAATGTTTGCTGCTAATGCCGGAAAATTGGTACACATACATACACACACACACACACATATGTGTGATACGTGTTAGGAAAACCACAACCGGGCGCAACAAATCAAAGCACCATCACCTCGGGTAGGCTCATCTTTCAAAGCATCCCCGCCGAAGCAGTAAGAATTATCTTATGCATCCTGAGTGATAAGTGGTGGGGAAGGGCGGATGGCAAGGGGGTGCGGAGGGCCGGCAGCGTAATTTGGTTTTGGGCGTCTTAAGATGTGCCGAAAAAGAAATGGAGCCGAAGAATGTACCGTCTTATTCAAAGGTGAACAAGCATTATAATACCTCCGGCGGTGACGCTGGCGTACATGATGCGGAAAGAAAGTAGATTATTTCAAGTGACAGGGAATGCTTTTTTACATACGGTTCATTTAAAGGTAGGGCAGGCCCCCCAGCTTGCGGAGGAAGCAAAAAGGAAAAACAGCAAACCAGCCAGATTTAGACGCCACTCTTGACGTTTTTAAAAGTCTTCTCGGAACTGGAAAACCGAAGTGCACTTGTTGTAAATTCAATTGGCTTCACTTGGCTGGCAGCAAAAAGGTAGTAAGCAGCTTCTAGGTACTATTGGTACTACAACATAAAAAGCATCAGCTGCTGGTACTGGGAAATTCGGTACTTAGGAAGAAAACATGTTAGATTTCCTTCATTTACCAACTAAATTGACATTCATATAGAATCGTTTAATGATATGAATGTTTAATGATTCTGAACTGAATGATTCTCAGGGATATATTCGGTGAGATATTCTTTGGAATGTTGAACAGAAGTTTCAAGACTGCAAGTAGAAAGTGGGAAATTGAATGAAGAATTTGTCAACAAAAAAAGGAAAAAAAGTCCAAGAATGAATTTTCATTGTCTAAATAACACATATCTAAGTCACCTTTAAGTTAATAAATCAAAGAACCAGACAGATAAAAACAAGCATAAAATATAGATACAAACTAAACACAAAAAAAAACAAAACGAAAGAAAATTAAAACTCCAAAACAATTATGGCAAAGAAAGCTAATTCTTTAAGAAAATTCCAATTTTCCGACATCATTTCTGCGCGAAGCAAATGCACAAAAGCGAAAAGAAACTTCAACATTCAACCTAACAACATTAAGCTTCCCCCTCGTCGGCTTGTATTATGCATATAGATGCACATCATGTTTTTGCTAGACGGAGCGAAACGAACGCTTGTCGGAAAATTCGCACCAAGCACAACAACGATGAGGAAAATTAAGAGAGAAGAAAAAAAAACATACTCCATAATCTTGTTCGCCCGCCAACTCACGTACCGAAACCGTACAGCCAGCTTTCTTAGTGCCACGCCACAGTTATTACAAACCTCTAGCCCTGGAAGTGCTTCATCATCTCTGGCAACGGCTCTCACCAAC
>STHB01000004.1:16201218-16246744 GCA_018908115.1 Anopheles rivulorum
TTTTTTTTTAATCGCCACTCTTAGCAACGTCCATCGTAACGTTGGCATGCGAAGTACGCAAGTATTCGTTGAGAAATCAATTTCATACACGCTAAATGTTACTTTGTCTTTCTTATGTCTTGTAGCGTGCGACATGTATTGTTTGCATACACCTTCTGCTGTGGCCACGAAAATGTGAAATGGTGTAATACCGTCTCGGTGCACACTATTTGTTCAAGTTTCGTGCTATTTTTGGTAAAACCAGTTTAAAGAATATTCTAGACCACCGCAATGTTCCAGAAATGTAAGGTAAATTTTTCTATTTTTAGATCGTGTCTGTTACACTGCTGTGCTGTGCCCATGTGGTACTTATTGTTTCTGCTTTTAATAAAAGCGTGAATTTTACTAGCGTCTCCTATAAAAGTTTGTTACATTTTAACCTAAGTAATGGCAGTTTTGAGTTGATTTTTTTTGTTAAACAAACAAAGTAGTACAAATTAATTTAATTTTAATTTTTAATATTGTCAAACAAACTGCAATAACACTCTTATTGAAAGATATTGGGCTTTGTTTGACAACATTCAAAATGAAAATTGAATTAATTTGTATAACTTTGTTTGTTCAAATATTCGATTCCATTACTTAAATTACCTTTAACTTTAAACACATTACTTTAATCTGTTCTAGAAACCTGATGTAGGCACGGATGATCAAGAAAGTCGTTACATGAAATAGAAAAGATATAATTTCATAATTAGCGAGCATTTCGGCCATTTCTATATGACACGAAAAATCGGTAGACACAATATTAAAACAAATATATTTTGTGTAATAATCCCGATAACATGTCAGACAATAGATAGTACATATGTCGGAGTATGTTATCACTTTTCGTTCCATTAAACATTTTGAGCTTGTTTTCGCCTTAAACTGATTCAACGACAGGTAGTTGTTTGATGTGTTTCTGAAGGAAGTAGAAGGATTGCGATTTGAACTTCGAACAAAAATCACAGTAAATAAATGCTTTGAACCTGGTAAACAGTGTTGCCAACACACCGTTCCATTCGGTGTTCGTCCACCCGAATGGGGAAGTAAATCGTGAGAGGATTAAGCTTGTTTGTCGGATGATTTGCTACACCGATTCGACAATTGTGTGTCGTTGCAGCACCATTTGCAACACAATGGGACACAGCTTTTCCCGCACCGGGGAAGGAAAAACCCACGGATGGAACAACTGGACATTTCGTTCACAGCATATTCCCCCCCACCCCCCTTTCTCTCATCTCCTCACCTTCTGCTTCCTCTTTTTCCTGGATCGCTTTCGACACTTACCTCACGGGCATTATTCTGTAGCATGCAGGTACAATGTTGTATGCGATGAATCGGGCACTGATTCTGTTGCTGCGGGAGACCGTACGACGGAGCAACCGAGGCCATCAGCGTGTAGGGTGCGGGCGGCTGATAAGGTGGCGGCGGGGGCTGACTGTGCATCGCCGTCGGCTGGGTGTACCTGCTCCAGTAGTGCGGCCCATTGGTTGGAAGGAAGGAAAGCAAAAGAAATACCCATTGATAATAGTGATTTCCACGTGGTGTGGTAGGAGGGATGGAAAAGATGGAAAGGGAAGTTGAGAAGTCCCCGAGATGGGATCCACTTCCTGGATTAGGTACGGACGAAGGGGAAGGTACGGAGGTGGCATGGAGAGAAAGATTGGTGGTAATAATAGGCGATAAGACGAGCAAATGCTCTACTCAAGGGTCTACCAGGCGAGTTGCAGACGAGATCGCAACACACAAATAAAGATGGCGTGTGCGACTAAACAACATGCACTAGCACATATAGAGCAAGAATGGAAGAAGCATGCACATAACGGGACGCGTCCAGTTGTATCAATCGAACTATCGTCGAACGGTCTAACGTCGCTCTTGGTGTCGCGTTGTGTTGGAAGTGACAAGTTCCGTGCGACGTATTTATCGTCTATCCGCATTATTACGCACACAACAGCTGGACCGATGAAGCGTGAGATGGTATGCAATGTGAGCGGACGTGAGACATGAGAGCGGAACGGAAGGAATCATGTTTTTTTTTTGTTTGTTTGTTTCGTTTTGCCGTGCGGATGATGATGAAACCATACTGACCCGGTGAAGAAATCGTTCTGCTGCAGCGTCAGATCGTCTGCCAACGAGCCGGCGAGCTGATCGAGCGCACCGATATCTAACTCCAGCTCCTCGCCCTGTGCCTGGTCGGCGTTATCGGCCAGGTCGGACACGTCCACCGGCGTGTAGTTCCACACATTGTCCACGCCCACGATCGACTGGATCGGGCTTAACCTACCGCACGAGCTCGCATTCGACGAGGCCCGCTGGCGGAAGTCGGGCGACAGCTGGAAGTTGGCGCTGGTGTTGCACCGTGGGGTGTCATCGTTACACAGCGTCGTACGCAGGGCAGGTGTTTGTGTGGTGTTTTTTTTTGTTTTGTTTTATTTTCGAATAAAGTAACATTTTTTTCATGAATTTTTTTAAAGAAAAAAAAAAGAAAAACATAGAAGAAAACGAAAAGAAAACGATAAGTAAGAATGTAAACGATAAGAAATATAAATCGGAGCAGCAATGGTTAGAAACGGTATCAAACAGACGTTAAAAAAGAGTGTTGGTTACGATGTTGTACAAACAGAGTTAACAAAGGGAGATAAAAATTGAAAGTTCTTTTGATTGCAAATATACTAGTAACTGGTTTCAACATGAAACAAGTTCAAAATTACCTAGAATGACGACAAGGCAAAGTTTCTAAAAACCCAAAACTACGCTACTAAGTGAGCAACTACAGAATAATTTAGACATGAAAAGCAAGAATTGTAACAAGATCACTATAGATATATATAAAGAACGATGCAAAAATTTGCTTACTTGATCAATAAGAAAATCTAATTGTTCTACACAAATTAGTAACTACTATTAAAAGACGATTATTTGTGTTTAAATTGTTGTTCAAAGAGTGAGTTAAAAAAGTAGCAAAAAGGACTAAGAAAAAGAAGCGAAAAAACATGACAACATCCAAATTGGGATATCAGCTTAGGGCCATACCTATGCAGTGGGCTCTCTGGAAACAGATCTAATCCCTCACTAACACTACTGCTCGGTGACGGGGTGGCATCGTTGAGAGGGTTGGCTGTTGAAGAGGAAAAACAAAGAGATGAATTAAAAAAAACACACACACCGCGCTCTCCACACGCTAACGCTTTACGCAATACACTTACTGGCCAGACCAAGGGCGGCCTGCTGCCGGATCGCTTCGACGCGCTTTTTCGCCCGACCGCGGCGCTTCTCGTACTTGGACGTTTCCATCGAGGCGGCCCGCCGGCGTACCGATTTGCCCGGCTTTGCGTCCGGGTTGAGCATCCACCAGGACGACTTGCCCGTACCCTCGTTCTGTACGCGCATGAAGCGATTGTGCAGCGATAAATTGTGCCGGATCGAGTTCTGCGGAGTAGAAAGCGGGAGCAAAAAAAGGACAAACCAGGAAATTAGACGCAAAAGAATCACACCGGGTGAGTAGGGGAATGGAACTTGGTCCGAAGAAAGTGGAACGCAAACACAAGACAGAAGAGACGGCCCCCAAAAACAGTGGGGGGTTTTGCGCCACCACTGGTAGCGAGCACGAACTGTTCGGATGCTGGGAAAGCACACAGCAGGACGAAATCGAAATCGAAATGTGAAAAAAGGAGCAATACGAACGGACGAAAATTTATTGCAACCGTGGAAGGAAATAAATTTTAGTCAAATAATTGATGGTCAACTCTGGCGCGCCTTGGCCGCCGGTGGCCGGATGCTTCGGAAGCTGCCCAATTACCAGGACCTCGGGAGCAGACAATCGGTGACGCCGGGAAAAAGGTTCAAATTTGCACCCCGGCGGCCGAGGTCCTCGAAAGGTGACCGGGGAGTTCCTTCGGCAGGCATCTCCGAAAATGTTCCGTTGCCACTTCCATGTGGAAGAAATCGGGCGCTAAATTCGACTGCCAATGTGAATTGTACGGCAGCATAACTCAGCCCATTGGCAACATAAATCGTACCGTGCGGATGAAGGTTTTCTATGTTTGCTCTTGTGTGTATGAGTACGCGAAAGCGAGCAAATTAAATTCTCCGCTCGAAGAAAACGGGTTAAATTTAATCTGACATTGATTTTATCTGCAGTTTTTCAACGAAAGTTTCATTTAAATAGAATTTTAACTGTGTTTTTTTGCTCTTGTTTCGCAAGAAAAGTAGAAGGGTTTTATTTAGTTTAGTTTTACAGTTTCTTCTTTTCTTTTTGTTATTTTTTATGTCTAACTCAGTAAGAATTTGAATTGTATAGAATTGTCAAATAAAGTTTTTATTCCCACTTGTAAAAAATATTAGAATAACATTTAGCAACAACCAATGGAAAGCCTTTTATTCAGTTACAATTTTATTGTTGATTGTATTAAAAGATTTTCAAAAAAAAAAAAACAAGCAAATAAATAAACGATAAAACAATAAACACCGACTCAATTACTCAAACAAAAAGCAACAATAGATAAAAAAAACTTTCTCATAAAGTTCATATGTTTTAATAAACATGACTCAATACACGTGTTATCTCCCATTCAATGTGTCAGAAACGGTGTGCAAACCTTGCACACTCTCGAAACTTTACTTAAAAAGAATAAATAACAAAATTTCACCTTGGATCATAAAACATGAAAGCAATAAATATAGCAGCAACGATCAACTTTTACGCTGAAAGCCAAACCGAATCAATTCGTACGCCGGACCGGCAAAGAATGTTTTATCTTGTTTGCTGCTATCAATCGTTCCGTATGAGCCGTTTGAGCGTTATTAATTTTGAAACGTCGATGAAAAGTTGGCTGCTAGTCTTATCTGTGTAAAGAAAACTCTTACACTTTTCTTGAAAGTGTGTAACACAAAACATGCCAAGAGCAAATTTTTTTTTCGCTTCATTTCAGATAAAAAAAAAACAGACGTGCTGATGAAAGGATAAAAATGCGAATGGACGATGTCTGATGGCGAGGAGTAATGTATTTTGGCTAATAGAAATGTTGTACAATCGAAAGGGATCCATGTTGCTATGGCAGTGTAGAAACATATTTAACAGAAAGCTGTAATTTCTTGGCCAAAATGGAACAGCGTAGCTAAAAACAAAAGGGGAAAAACTAGTAGTTGAAAGAAAGATTTGGAAAAAAGTCATCACCATTCACCACTCTATCCTTCTGCTCAAGCGAACGACGATGACCAGCATAACAGTTTCGCCGTAGCTGAGATGAGAATCAGAAAAAAAACTTCATTTCATTGGATATAAGCATAAAACGGAATGTGGAAAAATTGGAAAACTTGTAAAAATCCGTTGCTCGAAGAAAGCGGACCCGGTCGCGGCCGACCACGGAGCTTCCCCAGTGGGCAAAAGCTTTCAGAACAATTATTTTCAATTATCAGCCAAGGGCATTAATCAGACTATATTAAAAGGATATAACTTCATTAAATCGCACTTTAATGTCTGCTGTCTCTATCGCTCCGCCCCAGAAAAGTGGACTAGATTACGTAACGCCGCTAAGCCAACCGGATCGGCATAATGGTTTGGAAACAGAGAGAAAGAGAGCAAGATAGAAAAGCGTTGGCGCGAATGTGAACTTCTCTATGATATATCCTTTCACCGTTGCGGTTGATGCTGGTGGCTTGGAGCATACGGAGCATTTTGGATGGTTTCTTCTTAAAAAAAACGGGGGTTAAGAGGTAGTTATTTGAAAACAGACATTATTTCCCCGCAGGGCGAAGGGATCGCCCTGGATGGCTTTGCTGCTAAAGTGCTCAGACCGGGGTTGCCTTACGAATAGATACGACAATGCAGTTTAGCAAAAAGCGTTAAGCAGTATTGTAGCACAATTTGGATCAGCAGAAAACTACACGCACACACGAAAAGAAAACAAAAAGATTTCTAATCGAAAGACGCACAGTGCAGAGTGGCTAAATGTGTGGTAAAGAGTGAACAATTTCCAAAAAAGTCACAATAATTAAAAAAAAACCAGTATATAGTCGAACCTCCATGTTGGGTTATACTTTGGTTGACAACTCATTTATTTTTAATGAAGATGACATAAGCATGAACTTGCAACTGACAGTTTGACATCTGTCAAACATCTCTAATAGCGAGATGCAGGCTTCATCTGTTAGTAAACAATCATATTATAATCGGTTAGGTGTGAGACTGTACTTTTAAAGAGAATACAGCAAAAAGCAACATATTATTAAAATTCACATATAATAATAAGAAGTGTTACACAAATATACTTGTTTCACATGAAATTTGAATTGATGCAAATAATTTAAATATTTTTGGTAGCGTCAAAAAATACTCAAAACCGAAAAAAAACTCATGTAATAAAATTAAAGAAAATTTTAATATACCCTTGTATTAAGAGTGTAACAAAGTTTTTTTTCCTGCCACTCCAATTATTGTAATGTATTACTGCTTTTATGTCCACTTTCCTTTTCCTCATTGTGCACATTCCGCCTTTCCAACATCCAAAACTTAAAATCTTCTATTTCCATTTCTTTGGGTCTCGCTCGCTTTAACCCATCGGCGGCATTCGGTAAAAGTGATCCGAAAAGCTGTGAGCAAAAGATTGGCGCACTTCACGGTAAACCTCGAACCACTATCGCAGCATATCGGCGATTTTTTTTTTCTTTTTCGATTCCCCTTCTTTTCATCCCAATACCTCCTCCAATACCTTTGTCACCCCGGCGTACGATGTTCGGGAAAGAATCTCGCGACTCATAGTACCTTACACCTTACCGTACTACACCTAACCAGGTCCACATTTCCGCTACGGAACGGGTTAGTGATGGCGCCTTTTTGGCGCACCGTCTGATTTAAAAGAGAAGTCAGCACTACTCCCTCTTTTGTCCGCACCCGTAACATCCTCACGCCGCTGGCCAATATCGCATTCTGCATGCAAACTTTTTAATCGAACACGAGATGTGTAAGGATATGCGCGGGCTGTAAAGGGGTGAAAGGGGGGAGGGGGGGAACGCCAGAGAAAGTATGTTGTCGCCGTCGACTACTTTGGTGGAGTTAGTGGAACCAAAGCGGTTGGCCGATTGTGGGGAAGTAGGAATTCAGGGTGGAACCCGCGAAACGGAAACCCTTTTTCGCCACAAACTTTGCAACAAGATCGATGCACAGCGGCAGCCAGTTTGGTGTGACTTGACGTGACGCAACTTTATTACAATGCAAGCCTGCCCCGTCTGTCCGCAGGAATTAATTCCATTAGTCTCGATGCCAATCTAACACACCCATCGCACCGGACACAGACACAGTCTTGGAGATGTTGGACGCTTGTGTAAGAAACAGCAATAATTATTTCATTAACAAGGATTTTTGCCTCGTTCCTTGTTCTCGGCCAGCGGACATCACAAATCATATCTTTTCCGCGTTCTCTAATGCTCCTTTTTTTCTTGGCTTTCGGCTTCTCTAATGAATATAAAGTACAGCCGCAATTGACATCGAGTAAAACCTTCTTTTGCAGCAGTGTTGCTCGGCTCGGGAGTTTGGAATCTCAGCATGACAAGCAAGCTTCCGCGTCTGTAACGAACCATGTCCACGGTAAGCTGCTCTTGATGGTAGAAGTGTAGTCCAATACCATCCAACCGTGTGGTTGCCTTTTCGCAATGGGAAGTTCTATTTATCATTCGCGCTCAGTGGTTTGGTCTTTCGAATGTGCCTCATTCCTTTTTTTTTTTACTTTTGGCTCGATTGCTCGTCCCTCGGTGCAATTGAGCACAACTAATGAGCATAATGTGGTACTCGCGACTACCTCCCCCCCCCCCCCTCCCGCCATCTGTTTCTCCCATCGACTCTTCTTTCCCACCCTTCTGCTTCGCCATCTGCTGGGGGAAATCCCGAACGTTTGAGGTTGATACACATTTAATGGCTCGAATAATATGGCGAGCGAGATGAAAACAGGGAGTTTAAGCTTATGTTCGAACCGATAAAGAGATTTCAATTGGCTGAAATTAGTGGGGCAAAATTGGGAATGAAAAATAATTAAACTTATGACACGACTACGGTCGGGCGTACTTTGGAGTACATGATGTTTGCGAAATGAAAAAATATATTTAAAAAAACTAGCTAAATCATTACCATGGTACTTTAGTTCTATTAAAATATCACCTTCGCAATGCTGTGTCAAAATAATCCATAAAACAGTCGCCTGTTTGCGTAGAAGCAGCCGAGAACAAGCCAAAAATGCAGCAAAATATGTATGTATTTCTTTGCTAAAGTTTCATTTTCTCGAAAAGTGCTGCTATAACATGATATTTGTGATGATATGGCTTAGTTTACATGAATAAGATACACGGTTTTGGAGCTATTTAGATGCTTAAATCCACAAAACCTTAAAACACTCTACACAACTTAGGCAGCGCTCTGTCAGTCATCGAACAAATCTGACAGCAAGACAAGAACAAGAACGTGTCGTGTTGCAGCAACATTTATATAAATCGATCACTTATAGCCTGGTCTATGAAAATATTGCGACAGTATTAGTTGAATGGCAACAAACTGATGTAGTCTACAAACATCAAAGTTGCAACATTGTTATGTCAAATCGAAAGATTTCATTATTTCAAAATAAACATTTGATTTTTCTATTTACTTTGACAGCCAACCCCAGGTGTTTACTTGCGACAATATTCAAACATGAATTTCGATATGTTGCGGCAACATTTGCAAATGAAACAATATTTGTTTCTCAGCATGGATTTGACGATTTATCCATATGATTTAGCTTCAAAACTGCACGCAACATTTACATAGACTCAGCCCTTATTATACTTTACGAAATTTTGTTTCTAAACCGTTATTTTTTCGTTTCAAAATATTATTATGTTCCACAATTTCCAGACAAATAACAAATTATAGCAATTGCTATGTACATTTACATCACAATTAATAGCAATGCATCAGAAAGTACTATCATAATTAGTAAATAAGCTGTAACAGGGTATGAAATACATCCAAATTTGTTTAGTGCTTTTTCTTGTTTGAAGATAATATATTTATTGATAACCATCACGGCACGCACGATTTACATCCTTCGATGCAAAATATCTCACTAAACATCAAGATATCCTTTTTTTTATACATCGTATTCCATCGATCGTAAACTATTTGCCCATCCTCAACGGTAAGCTAAGCACCACGTTACATTAAATATCCTGCTTTTATGTGCTACTCACTTCAATTGGAGCGTGGTAATGGTGGTAAGCAAAAATGGGGGCCCACATTTGGGGGCATTAATCAAACCAAAGCATTAGACCCACGGCCCAACCTTAAGTGTTCAATTTCTGCTTCCGATAAGCTGATGCTCAATTATCCTAGCGCCGGTATTTCTTCGTCTTGTGTTGCAAAAAAATGTCAATGTAAATGAAAAAAAAAAACACACACCAACAACATCGCAGGCTCCATCAAGTCAGCCAACTACACAAGGAAAAGGAATAGCAACAAAAAAGTAGTGACAGGAGGAACAAACAAAACAAAAAAAAAAAACCCGCCGCTTAGAAGAAGTTTAACATTCGTGTCAACTTTTTTAGTGACACTGATTAGGTTTTATGACCGTTGTGGTGGATGGGTGGGTGGGTGGCCACGAACCACGCATACATATCGAACATACCCAAGGCACGGCATTAGGGCCAAAAAGTTTGCCATGACCTCATGCCCCTTTTGCTACCAGCACGCGTGGCGAGATATACACTCTTGGGCACACTGTGTGCATCCCCACCATAAAGAAAGTCAATCTCTTTCCGATAAACGTACTGTCATCGTAAGCGCTTTTTTCATGGCTGGTGTGCTCTTTATTACTATTATGTTCGGTGCGTTTTTCCTGTCCTCGTTTATTTATTTTTTTTNGGAATGAAAAATAATTAAACTTATGACACGACTACGGTCGGGCGTACTTTGGAGTACATGATGTTTGCGAAATGAAAAAATATATTTAAAAAAACTAGCTAAATCATTACCATGGTACTTTAGTTCTATTAAAACATCACCTTCGCAATGCTGTGTCAAAATAATCCATAAAACAGTCGCCTGTTTGCGTAGAAGCAGCCGAGAACAAGCCAAAAATGCAGCAAAATATGCATGTATTTCTTTGCTAAAGTTTCATTTTCTCGAAAAGTGCTGCTATAACATGATATTTGTGATGATATGGCTTAGTTTACATGAATAAGATACACGTGTTTGGAGCTATTTAGATGCTTAAATCCACAAAACTTTAAAACACTCTACACAACTTAGGCAGCGCTCTGTCAGTCATCGAACAAATTTGACAGCAAGACAAGAACAAGAACGTGTCGTGTTGCAGCAACATTTATATAAATCAAGCACTTATAGCCTGGTCTATGAAAATATTGCGACAGTATTAGTTGGCAACAAACTGATGTAGTCTACAAACATCAAAGTTGCAACATTGTTATGTCAAATCGAAAGATTTCATTATTTCAAAATAAACATTTGATTTTTCTATTTACTTTGACAGCCAACCCCAGGTGTTTACTTGCGACAATATTCAAACATGAATTTCGATATGTTGCGGCAACATTTGCAAATGAAACAATATTTGTTTCGCAGCATGGATTTGACGATTTATCCATATGATTTAGCTTCAAAACTGCACGCAACATTTACATAGACTCAGCCCTTATTATACTTTACGAAATTTTGTTTCTAAACCGTTATTTTTTCGTTTCAAAATATGATTATGTTCCACAATTTCCAGACAAATAACAAATTATAGCAATTGCTATGTACATTTACATCACAATTAATAGCAATGCATCAGAAAGTACTATCATAATTAGTAAATAAGCTGTAACAGGGTATGAAATACATCCAAATTTATTTATTGTTTTTTCTTGTTTGAAGATAATATATTTATTGATAACCATCACGGCACGCATGATGTACATCATACGATGCAAAATATCTCACTAAACATCAAGATATCCTTTTTTTTATACATCGTATTCCATCGATCGTAAACTATTTGCCCATCCTCAACGGTAAGCTAAGCACCACGTTACATTAAATATCCTGCTTTTATGTGCTACTCACTTCAATTGGAGCGTGGTAATGGTGGTAAGCAAAAATGGGCGCCCACATTTGGGGGCATTAATCAAACCGAAGCATTAGACCCACGGCCCAACCTTAAGTGTTCAATTTCTGCTTCCGATAAGCTGATGCTCAATTATCCTAGCGCCGGTATTTCTTCTTTTTGTGTTGCAAAAAAAAAGTCAATGTAAATGAAAAAAAAACACCAACAACATCGCAGGCTCCATTAAGTCAGCCAACCACACATTCACGAAAAAGGGATAGCAACAAAAAAGTAGTGACAGGAGGAACAAACAAAACAAAAAAAACCCGCCGCTTAGAAGAAGTTTAACATTCGTGTCAACTTTTTTAGTGACACTGATTAGGTTTTATGACCGTTGTGGTGGATGGGTGAGTGGGTGGCCACAAACCACGCATACATATCGAACAGACCCAAGGCACGGCATTAGGGCCAAAAAGTTTGCCATGGCCCCATGCCCCTTTTGCTACCAGCACGCGTGGCGAGATATACACTCTTGGGCACACTGTGCGCATCCCCACCATAAAGAAAGTCAATCTCTTTCCGATAAACGTACTGTCATCGTAAGCGCTTTTTTCATGGCTGGTGTGCTCTTTATTACTATTATGTTCGGTGCGTTTTTCCTGTCCTCGTTTATTTATTTTTTTTTTCTTCCTTTTTTAGTTCCGCTTGTTGGGCTGAAAAATGATTGGAGCTACACTAACGAATGCTTTATGCATTCGAAGTACGGGGAAGTGAATTAGCTTCGGTTAAGGCGGCCGAAGAAGAAATATGCCGCCGATGTAATATTTGGCAACTTTTGCCAATAATCGTTTGCTCCGGTACTGGGCGTTCGACTGGGGCGCAACATTTGCAACCCGATCTGCCCGACAGTGCTTGTACGCACGTAAATATAGATTAAATAAGCCGATAGGGCAAAGTTAGATCACCTCCTTTTGCTGCAATGGCGTTTCACCGGACCGGAAACTTTGGGCCACGAAACGAATTATGAGTAGTACATCTACTTCTTCAACCCTCCCCTCATTTAACCTCTCCCCTTTCCCTTCCACTTTCATATCATATGAAGAGCCCACAAGCTGAAGGCGATGGCCGACCTAGATCGATTCGGATGCTAGAATTTTATTCCACTTCGCCTAACTAGTTTCGCGCGAAATGAGCATCTCCCCGGTCCTGGGGACGGCCAGCATAGGAAGCAGGGAAAAAGTTGACAAGAGATGCTTCATTTATCCAATTTACGTTTATATCCTTGTATATTCCTAACACGACACACACACACACTCTGAGCGCTGCCTGGCAACTGGCTAAACTGCCACTGCCGTGGAATGGGTCACTATTTCCCAGGTTCCTTTGTGACCTTCGGCGTGGCAGCGCAAAATGCTCGGCAATGCTTCAAATTACATAACATTTTTATCTGGCATCAAAACTTCACATCCGTCCTCTGGCGCGCGAATATAATGCGCGGGTCGGCGGCGGCAAATGAAATGGAAAAGCAACAGCATTGAGAGTTATAAAACTATCTGCGATATAACCACGCGCACCCTCGTAGCCTTATAAATTTGCTTCACTATCGCACCAAGAATGTAGCCTTGTTGCTTGTTCGGTGTGCCGGATAAGGTTCTGGAGGAACCTTATAATTTGTGTGCCATGCCGTGCTGAAGCGCGCGCGCGCTCATATCTCGCGACCGATCGCGATTTTTATTTATGAATACATAGGAATAGACAGGAGAACAGGCAGCTGTTGAAATTCCCATCGTGCGAGGCGCCGCCATCGGTGTCCAGGGCAGCAGCAAAAAAAAAGGGTAGACGGTCATCGATGACAAACGAGAGATAGCCATTAATGAGGACTTGCGGAGGAGGGGGTGGAAGCACCAGGGTAGAAAGGGTGAGGGATGAGGATGGTGAGTTCCATTTTCCTTTCCCATTTCCCAAGCAACATGTGGGGCGGTGCTGGGGGTGATCTGATAGAAATCACGAAGCAAATCCTTTGATTATTTCAACTCACCAACCAATGAATAAAAACGCACAACCCCGAGGCCCGGGAACGAAATCGCGGTGCCTAACGTCCTTGAGCTCGGGACACACATATTTCCGAGCGAGGAAAAAAAGGTCACCTTCATCATTTAAATCGTTTGGTTTTCGAGTTCTTTTTTTTATTCTCCATCTAACAGGTGACGCCCTTCAACTTTGCTACACTTGAAAAGCAGGACAGAAAGCGTCGAGACAACATTGGGTTGAGTTCAACCTTTTTTGTTGCCGGTAAAGCTATGCCAATAAAAAAAACCACGCGGGCCACATTTTGGTTCTTTTTTGTTTGTTTGTTGGGGAGCCACTGTGGAGTCGTTCGCATTCGTTCACTTTTCCTGGCAAATCGTTAGGCATGAACAGACACCGGAATGACATACTGGCGACACCTCTACGCCGACGACGTACTTCCAGCAGTACCACCATTACAAGGATATATGGTGAGCACCGATGGGAGAATATTCTCCCCCAAAAGGGATAACGAGTGTGACGAGTTGGGTGGGAACAAAATCTCTTCTAACAATGTCAGCCGGTTGGAGGAGTGAGTAGTAGCTCGATAGTGTACCGCGTTTTCAGGTTGTTGCAAAGCTGTACTGTGAAGTTATGTCGAACAGGACGGCATATAAATATGAAATATGAATGCACTTCTAACGAGGTTGTTAAAGAAGTTTATAAATCTTAACTCCACAATGCCTATATTTCAAGGAAAAATATAATGAGGTTTGTGTTGTGTTTTATTTAAATGTTTACTGATTTGTGTACAACTTTTATATCAAAATTGTTAGTTTCGTATCAACATTATAAAGAAAACTATTGAAATTATTTAACGAAATATTTTAACAAAATATATGTTTTAACAAATGTTATGAAGTATGACGGCTCAACGCCATATTGTCATTTTAATCAAATAACTTTATCCTAAAAATTAAGCCAAGACGTAGGAAAATTAACCGAAAATATCACATCATATCATTTTCTCATGTTTCCCCAAAGACTCGGAAGAGCATCGAGAGTCGTTTCTTAAATCTCATCAGAATTCGGCCCAGTCGTAGCAAGGACTATCTAATCCGGCTTTCGTACATCATGAAGAGCCGTTAATGTGGCTAGTAAGGATAAGTTGACTTAAATGACACATTAACAAAGATGCGCATTAATTAATGTAAAAACGGTTTTCCATACTTAAATGTTTGTTTTAAAATAAGCCACCTCAAAGTTTATTGCTATTTTTACTTTTAACATTCTAAATGAAGACCATATAAAAATGTTTTTATTCAACGAATAACATTTATTTGACTTTTTTCTCCATTTTTCATAAAACAATTCATTAAAAGCAGCCACTTAAAGAGTGAGCTAAGACCACTCACCGAACACAATGGACCGGCGATTTTGCAATGTTCCACCTTGTCCGGTGGCAAACGCGTAGCGGTAAGCAAAAACGGAACAATTTATCGATATATCTATAAATTTGTTCCCCACCAGCTTTCCTGCAGTGTTGTCCATATACGCAGCCAAACGTACGCACCCCACCAGGCAGAACACGGAACTACCAGCAGAGTAATATGAGGGTGAATATGAAGGTGTAAGGGGGAATTTGGACGAAAGGAAAGGAACCACCGCACCGGAGTTAGTGGAAATGGCCACGGGCAAAACGGGAGATTGAATTGCCACTATCGAAAACTTTCCCTGTCGCACGAGACAGAAGAAATTATTGCGGAACGGAACACCAGTGCGACGAAGGTTCCCCCATAAACGCGGGTAAAGCGGAGCTTCTGCTGACGCCAGAAGCATCCCCCAGTGACGGGCTCCCCAGCAGCATTTCATCTTTTTTTTTTATTTTCTTTTTGAGGATTTTTTCTTTTCGTCCTAGCCTTTTTTCTGTTAGTCGCTCAAGCAAAACCGGAAGCCTCCGGTCGTGACGCAACGCAGGAACCGCAAGAAAACAGGGACACTTTCTCACCGTATATCAACCGGCGGCGGATGAGTTTGCGGGGTGGTGGTGCGGTGGTGGAAATCTTTAGACTCCCTTCTTCTTCCTTTCTTTCTTTTTTTGGTGTCCTTATCTTCCGTTTTCTCTAAGACAGAATAAAGAGCAGGAGGTGGTAGACACATAGTTTCAAACGGCGCGCTAAACCCAGTAGTTGATCGAAGGCGAAAAAGTTCGATGTTCCACGTCCGAAACCACCCGTACATACACACGTCGCCCAATAGCAAGAGGAAAAAAAAGAATAAAACGTAGAAAGAATGCTCCCCACCAGGCACCGGCTCGTGACGGTGAGTAGGTGGATGGGTGGGAAAATTCTTTGAGGGAGGAGTGTGGAGAAGAAAAATGATCCATTAATCTGAAACTCAACGTCTAGGTGGCGCCTCCAATCTTCAATCGCTCCCGGGAGTGGGTGGCCACACCAAGGGCGGGGGCAAAAAGTGGCATCCTTTGGGAGGCGGAACACGGGACACCAACAAAAAAAAATCCATCCCTCCCCCTAACGAGTGAAAGGTATTCCTGTGGAGCGAATCGAAATGAGACATACAGAGACCACGCTCTCTCTGTGTATCTCTGTGAGTTCCAATTCTTTTGCTTCCCCAAAAAAAAACTGGAAGTTCCTACGGATATTGGCAAATTCAAAACTGCTGCTGATGATACGCAAGTGCCAGTGCCCCGTTGCGTTCGTTTCGTCACACACACGCTCGAACACACTCAACCTCTAGGACTGGAGGAAAACTATAGACGGGAAAGGACCGCCACACAGGACCACTTCCGCCTTTTTTTTTCTGTGGAACCATATAGCAAAAAAAAGGGCAAAAAACTGAATTTCGATACGCATTTGCCCGACACGCTGTCGCATTCCGGGCATTCCACGCGCGCCACAAAACCACGTGTTGTACTGTAATGCCGAGACTGTTCAGCGTGTGTGTGAATGTGTTTTTTTTTTTTTGTTCTGTTGGAATTTCTTTTCCAGAATGTCGTGGAGATTTTTGACGATTAACCGTAGAAGTTTGCATTTTTGCTGGGTTTTATTTCGATGGAACCCTCCGAGGAGTTGTCTTCCCTCGGAGGAATTCACACGGTGTAAAAAAAGGGGAAATGTTTTACAGTCCATTTTTCTTTACCACCCACCACCCACCCCCGGTGAAGCTTATCAGCATTCTCAGTGTGGTCGAGATTTTACATTCTTACATTGCCACAGTTCCTAGGAAACGGTACCACCGTAAACATTCCTTTTTTATGAATCGAATGGATTCTTACGAAAGCCGCCCTCCATTCGTTAGCAAGGATCATTGCCAGCTCGGTTTCTTCGCTTTTTTTTCTATTCGAGATCAAACAGCAAACGAGATGAGAGAGAAAACCGTGTCCTCTAGCCGGTTGGTCCCGATGCTTCATTACAACCCATAAACACTTCCACCGCATGCAAAAACGCTCTACACAATTGTCACAACTTAGCGGATTGTCGAGATTTACACAATCGGATCAAAGGCCACAGCCAGCTAGCCAGGCAACCAGCGGTTGTGCGGGAGCCACGAAGGTCATCGGCTAGCGGACAAGCGGAGAAGCGTAGAGAGCATGCAGTTGGGCAAGCACACACAAACCGCCTCTGTAGCCGGGTGCGATCTCGAGCAGCGTGTAATGAAGTTATCAGGGCACAACGCTGACAAGCCGTCAGAGCGTGGCGGCGCAAAGAAAAAACCGCCATAACTTTGCGATTTTATGGAAGCATGATTAATTTTCCGCGAATCGTATCATCATCATCTTGATCGCCGTCACAAAACGTCCACTGGTGGGCTGGTGTTCCATCGCGGTTGGCCAGCTACCGACAACGCGTGGGAAGTAAGTATCACAAAGGTTTAATAATTTTGTGCAACCACTTTGCTAAGTTCTGTCATTTCTTTTTTTTACGAAATGATTATTCCCGTTCAGCAAATGCACAGAGGAAAAGGACATATTTCTCCGGTGATATGCATCAGTAAGTATGGATTTTTTTTCTTTAGTAGGGATGGAGAAAATTGCCTTCCCAATCACTGGCTGTTACGGAAAAACTGGTGATGACATTTCACTTTCTTTTTTCTTTTTTGGTTGCTGTTGTTATGTTAAAGCTGTAAAGTAAATTTCTTTTCAATGAAATTATGAATAATCACTTGCACAAAATCGATACGTTGGAAGAAAAAATGGTGTGTGTGTGTGTTTCCCATTAGCATGACTTGATGTTTCCCGGGATCCCGTAGCGAATTGGCGTTGGCATGAAATGAATTCTAATTATAATGGCACACTGA
Organism: Anopheles rivulorum; assembly: GCA_018908115.1. Taxonomy (NCBI): domain Eukaryota; kingdom Metazoa; phylum Arthropoda; class Insecta; order Diptera; family Culicidae; genus Anopheles; species Anopheles rivulorum. The sequence goes on from STHB01000004.1 coordinate 16,218,642, forward strand.
ACGAAAATGTTAGCCAGAGTGTTTACAACAATGTGAGTTTATCAACTTTATAGCTGTATCCTGGTCATGGCACCAAAAATGAATTCATTTTAATTATGTTTTTAATTGACATGCAGNCACAAAATCGATACGTTGGAAGAAAAAATGGTGTGTGTGTGTGTTTCCCATTAGCATGACTTGATGTTTCCCGGGATCCCGTAGCGAATTGGCGTTGGCATGAAATGAATTCTAATTATAATGGCACACTGAACGAAAATGTTAGCCAGAGTGTTTACAACAATGTGAGTTTATCAACTTTATAGCTGTATCCTGGTCATGGCACCAAAAATGAATTCATTTTAATTATGTTTTTAATTGACATGCAGAGATTTTTATTTCCCTGGCCACAATACTACAAATCCACAAGCTTATTTTGCGAGAAAATTTCATAAAAGATTTACTTTTTCCTCGTCACGGCACCATATAAAAATAATTTTAGACTCATACCAATTATCAATTTTGTTTTCCAGCGTTCATACCAGTTTAGTAAACGAGTTTTTCTTATTTGGTTTAAATTTTGTTACAAATAGTACGTAAAAAATTACACAAATAATATATTTTATCTCAAAAAAAATGCCCACATAAATGTCCCGCTTGAAACACTGTTCCGGTATCGATCGTCCGGAAGTAAATTTCAACGGTGCTGCTTCTTTAGAAAAAATACAGCAGCCTATTATAAATGCGGTTGCCAAGCTGACGGACACTTATGTTTGACTGACCGATGACGTGATGATGGTCGCCACTGGCATACTGTTGAAGTGGAGCGGGCTCTTGTGTACTTTAGATACGTAGTTTGCAAACACCAATGGCTTACTTTAATGGTTGCTTAAAAGTCGAGTTTACTTACGGTCTCCTACAGTCGCCGAGGCAATAAAACACATTGATCCAAACGATAGACCGTGTAAAATGGTTCTACATTTACTCAAACAGCGGTATGATATGAGCAAAAGAAATGGACAGTGCTGAACTTGATGATTACCACTCGGACATGAGAAGGAACATGTGGGGACAGTGTTTGATGGCGATGTGTTTGATAGTGAGTATATCCCGGGAACCATTGATGGATTTGCCACAACTTTGGTAAAACATAGCCACTGGAGTGCCACGGACATTACGGAAAATGTAACGATTTTCTACAGCTGACCAGCATCCCTCCGCTGGTTCCTCTTTGGAGTAGTATGATACAGACATTTTTATTTACCTTTCGCCAGTTTCCCAGTTCTCCAATGATGTCTTTCTCCATTACCAGTGCTTCATTCAAACATGCGGACAAGAATAAACACACCCAAAATCATCCATGGAGTGCAACAAAAATTGACTCCAGCTCTAGGAACGGTCGCTGGAAAGCAAGCCGCAAACCAAACCAGGTTTTGTCAGTACTAACGCATACCAACACAAACGAACGATTTTACATTTGAAATATCAAATTATCATATGCATGAGCAGCAACACACTCGCACGGCGTACTCGCGCCCAGCGATAGCCTTCACCTCTGTTTCAGTTTCAGTGCAGCATCAAACAACTTCGGTAGTCCCGGGCCAAATGCAGTGCCGCCTCGGTAAAACTTACCCAATATTGAATTAGTTTATGCTGTGTGTCTTTTTCCGCCTCACGTACCAACCACCTCCAACCCCCGTCTAGCTCATCTTACCCATCCCTCCCCAGGGGAAATATAGTTCACGTTTGCATTTGTGTCGTAAAAGTGAAAAAGGAAAAAACTATCTAATCCCGACCCTTCAGTGAGATAGACTGTTCGGTCGTATAAAGCCGGGAACTTGGTATTTGACGCAAAAGTTGGCGAAGAAAGTTTTCACTAACGGTAGCTCTGGGCCTTGGCAGCAGATAAAGATTTACCTTTGATGCACAACTAGTGGGAAGGGTGGCTAAAACTGCACTAAAACTGCAGGTGTCAACTATTAGGGTTGATGGAGTGAGGGAAATATGATGGAGGAAGGTTTGCGCTTGTTGAATTTATGGAATTTACAAAATTAATAATCAAAAGCTATACGGTGCATTGAACAAACTGCAAAGTTTCCTCACATTTCTAGTATATACAATGAGCTGGAAGAAAACAATTTGCAAAAATTGCTCGGATATGTATAGAACATGTAAAAATATTTAATAAACTTCGTTAAACTAACATCACATCCATGNATTAGGGTTGATGGAGTGAGGGAAATATGATGGAGGAAGGTTTGCGCTTGTTGAATTTATGGAATTTACAAAATTAATAATCAAAAGCTATACGGTGCATTGAACAAACTGCAAAGTTTCCTCACATTTCTAGTATATACAATGAGCTGGAAGAAAACAATTTGCAAAAATTGCTCGGATATGTATAGAACATGTAAAAATATTTAATAAACTTCGTTAAACTAACATCACATCCATGTAGTTAATCCTGGTCACGGCACCAACCACAGTGAAAGTCCCTTGTTTATATCGTGGAAAAAAGGGCAGTTCGCAAAAAAAAGTTTAATCTTAGCGTTACACGGATATCATAACCAGGCATTTAATCCTGGTCACGGCACCAATGAAGGCACAGTAAAAGTCCCTTGTTTTTATCGTGAAAAAAAAAGGTAATTCGCAAAAAAATCTGTTAAAAATCTAATCAAACTTCTCAATTGCATCATCCCTGTAGGTCTGCAGGATATATACACCGAAAACCTACTCTACTTCATCGTTCACCGTTCGATTAGCGAACCGTGAACCGGCTCGCTAGCGCGTTAAGGGACTCGGCGATTACATTATGATTCAATTTTTTACCAACTCTTCACAATCTACTTGCACTGCACCACATGAAGAGATTATACCATTAAAACTAGCACACATTCTTGTCGATGGACGGGCACGTGGGTTTATTTCTCACCGAGTCGAAGCGACCTCTGAGAACGATAAAAATTCTCTTGTAATAAGCACCACAGCCGCACAACCGGGGCAACCATCGTTCAGCCACTGGACGCAGCTGAGTTTGTGAGCTGAAAAATTCGATTAAAAGACTTAACCGATCGTTTTTTTTTTACTGTTCGTTTCGATTTCCTTCATCCAGCATAAAACACCAGCAAGTGGTTTGCCACGCTATCAACCTACGGTGTTGCAAATAAAATTGAATTTCCGCTTCCTTCCCAGGGTGTTGGTCACCGGAAGCTTCTTGTATGTATGTTTGGTGGTAATTGTTTACTTTTTTCTTACTTCTTTACGGCACCGCAAAAACTCTCCAAAGCAGAGGTGTGTAAAGACGGGCCCTGTCAGCCCGAGCTATCTGTCAAATCTGTCCCGAAAGCTGTCGATAATGTCACACCATCAACGGCACATTAAAGTGGATCGACGACGGCTATAGACACCGTGTCATTATCGTGTTAAAGTGCGCACCACCAAAAGGGAAAAAGAATATAGAAGCAGCGTGCACGTTTGGAGCGTTTTAATGTTTGCCATCCGGGTTACCTTCTCCCCCTTCACCTTCACCCCATCCCCGCCACCGTTCCATGTCCAGTTGACTCACCGTTCCGCATTCGCATATCCCCATCCATCGCCCATCCAGGCAGTACTTATCAGTTTCTTTTGTTGTCATCTATTGACAGATGAAATAATGATATGTTGTGACAGATTGGAGGTTTCCTGTGCCACTGGGGCCGGGATGATACGCCCATATTCTTTCTCCAAAAAAAATTTTTTTATTACTCGATAGCAGGCTTATACACCGGTGCTTTCTTTCAGCAATGGCCGGCTTTTATCCAGCTTTATTTTCGGGATGGCGTGTGTTGATGTATGATGTTGTACAGGGCACACGCGTCGCACGTCGTAATCGAAGCCGAGCGCTCAATGACACTTCAACGGGCTGGTGGGAGAGGAGTGACAAGGCGGAAAACGCGTGCACCTCCTTGCCCTATTGTATAGACTTTTTTGTACTCCTTATCTTTATATACACACACACACACATACAGACCTCCCCAGTCATTACGGAAGCGCCAGAGAACCCGCCGTTCGCCGAGGTGGGACGTGCAAATCCCTGTCAAAAATTAATGAGTGATAAACTGTTCCGAGGGATTTAGCACGGCTCAGCGTTTGATGTGCCGGGACGAATCGCTTCTTAATAACGCCGTAAGCATACCCGTATGTCTTTATTCTATTTTATGTCTTCACGTTTTTTCCCCCTGCTGCTGTTGCTGCTCTTCTGCGTTTCAATTATCTCGAACGGAGTCTCTCCATCCGAACCCGCAGCGGGATTATTACTTTCCGTTTGGTGAAATGAACCAGGGGAAACAAAAATTCGCCAATTCCGAAAGTACTCCGCTCCGCTCATCGCGATTCGTCATACTGTCGGAAGTTAATAAATTATGTTGCACGTTTTACGGGGCGGGCATCTGTTTTTTGGCCCAACCGCCGGTGGGAAAAGAAATAATTCCAAACGGCCAACCGTGGTGCGGGTCAGGGCAGGATCGTAATGTGAATTCTAATAAAACGTCAAGTTGTCAGTAAATTTTTTTTTTACGACAATCATTTGTTGCCGTATTTGTGTCGTCGATGGTCCGCTAAAAGTGTCCACCACCACGCGCGAGAAGCACACACAATTGGGTATGCAAATGTGTGCAGCGAACCAGCTCGCGTCCCAGAGCAGCACAGCACAGCAACCGGCGTTCGTCACAAATCCATTTATGCGTGGCGCGTCCGATGGCGTCTTGCACGATCGGGCACAAGATGATTGGTCGCTTTATGGGTGGTTTTATGAAGCGTCGGGTGCGAACAGAACCACTTCTTTTGAGGACGATTCCGAAGATTCGGAAAATGATTTAAAGTTCGTAAAATGTGCCATTAACAAAGGGAATGGCCATCACAAGAAAATGACGCTTTTGCCGTTGAATAACAGGGACGAGATAGCAACACCAATAAGATCTTTCGAACACAATAAAAGAGGTAAAACTAGAGCAGATCGCTTCACACAAAGCCCTACTGATGATCTCGGTACTCTGGTAACTGACTGTGTGAAGGTGCTAATTGACACAGGCCTACTCCCAGACATCTCCCCGTTTAATGTCCCTCAAACTAGTCAACACATTCGGCTGATACGGATTGCCAGGTTTGAGTGAACACTTGAAAATAAACAAAACAAAAAAAGGCACACACATAGACGCATCGGCCCAAGCTTTATTTGTTGCGTTCATGAACATGTTCGCTGTTTGGACGCCACACCGGAAGAAGATCCGCACGGTGTTGAACTGCTGATCGACGTACATCTCACCAGTGTGCAAATTTATCAACACAAAGAGCTGTTTGGTGAGCATGTTTGGTGATCGCTGGGCGATTTCTCTTATCGAAATAATACTGCGGAATCTCATTTTTACAATCTTATACGAGCACTTTTATTGGTTTGATACAAAATTGCGTTAGATACGGTAAAGGGATCATTATTCTAGATCATTAAAATGTCTGTTTTAATGACTGATAAAGGAAATCTACTCCTCCCAAATCTTTATTTTTGGTGGAATTGAGCGAGTTTTTTTTCTTCTGAAAGTTCCAACAACTCACGTACGTTGTGTTAAAAAAGTGAATGCTTTCCAACATGGACGAAACTATGTCGTCTACCCAGAAGATTTTAAATGTAAATAAGAAGCTCTACCAACAACAATTTCTCATTCAAAAGCTATCCTTACATTAGACATTAAAAATGGCTCACTTTCTCGTAATTATTCGTGTTTGTATTATCATCTGTTGCGTTTGCTTACAGAAATGGTTTTTTGTGATAATAAATGACAAGCCCTGTATAAAGCGCTAGGAAGTTGTAAAAAAAATGCAATAAATTGATCAAAATCCATCCAGTCACAAAAGCCACGTAAGTAAACTGTTTCGTTGTCAAAAACTGGATCAAAGCTCAATTGCTCCATGCCACCATACGCATAACTAGTGAGACTCATGCTCATGCTGCCCAAAATTTGAATTTACAAATGTCCTTCTTCAGGAAGGAGGGCGGGGGGGGGGGGGGGGGTGCCATGCAAATCTCGTCGCAAAAGAGGAACTAACGGTGCAATCGTTTGCCGAAGTTAAACCAACAAACCACTCATGACCATGAACTAAACCACAGTTCAAACGCTGGACTTCATTTGTACAGGCCTTTCCCCCGTATCGGGACGGCAGTCTGACTGCTCTCACCGGAGAGTTAACCGTTTCGTTGGTTCATTGCCGAAAAAAAAAACGAATCTTCAGCCACTTCAAACACGTCTACATCCCCCTAGAGCTGCTGGTCACTGATGGACGTAAAAGGTTCGAAGGTTTGAGCTTCCGTGCTGCTTCCGGTTGTAGAACAAATAAATTTATCCACCGAGCAAACGGAGCAGAATGATGGGTGGGTCACCCTTTGGCTGATGGGTGGCCATCCCACAGCGCGCACACGTTTGTGTGTGTTTGGAAGTTCGTTGCTTTCCCTTCGGGTTGGCAGAGATGGTTGCCGGCGTATCTCGTTTGCGGACGATAAAATTGCCGTCAAGTCGAGTTATTGAGTGCCACCGTCCGGCCAGCGTTTACCAAAAAAGACTACCATAAAGAACAACAAGCAAGCAATAAGGCTTCGACGCATCAAAGGCACACTCACATCCGTTTTGCATGCGTTCTGATTGGGCTCGATGGCTACAAACTTCACATTTAGCTGTACCGAATCGCACAGTTGCAATGTTAAAACTTAACAACCCAAAAAAAAAGCTACATCAACCCATTGCATCAAAGACACGACCGAATCGTGGCGGGTTGGATGAGAAAATCAAATTCCTGCCACACATCGGCCACAATCGAATTTCGCCGTCGACGCCTTGTACCGTTAGCGTATCAAACCACCCAAAACAAAAAAAGCCAACATATTTCGATGCAGCGTACAAACAAAAAAAAAGGAATCGGGAGAAAAAACCAAAAAGATCCACCCTTAAAGTCATTCCTAATCGAATTTGTCCGAACACCCCGGGCGACGGGACTACGTGGCCAAACGTTCGACCGGGGCACCATATATCGCCGGGCTTCCGGAATGAATTTGACTTATTTGCTTTAATATATACGATTTAGTGTTTGCTTATCCGTGTGACACCCGTACCATCCCCCATCACCTATTGCCCATCGATCCCCCTTCCCCTTCGGTGGCCGGTACCGGGGTGGGAAAGTCACACCACTAGATAGCCAGTGGTTTATCTAGCGCTAGGCAATAGGACTCTGCCGTGAGACGTGCGATCCAGCAGCAACATGATGCAGTGGCGAGTCTTTCTGCTCGCGAGAAGCTTTATTTTTATTGAAACAAATGGCTTTCGGATGAATTGTCTTCCCTGGCACGGGTACACAAAAGAAAGGGTGAAGGGAGGAAGGCACAGGGGGATACGTCCCATCCCTTCCCTGTACTGACAGCTTCCATCCCATCCCATCCCGGTTTCCCGAACCGTGTTTCGTATACCGTGTACGTACGATAAGTCATTGAATATTGATTGATTTAGATTTCGTCCATCCGTCGGTCAAATGGAAACACGGCAAAGATTCAACCGTCACACATACGGAGATCGCCTGGCACCCCGATAGCCTCCGGAGCGGTTGTCTCAATGTCCCCGATGAGGTGACAAATGGGGGAGGCGCAACAATGTAGGGGCCAAAGCAATAAAAAAAACACGCCTAGGTCGGCCTAGCCAGAAAATTAAACGCAAAAAGAACGGCCAAACTGAACAAAAAAGTAACTGAACCTTTTTCCTGACCGGAGCAAGGATTTTTTTTCTCTCTCTCTCTTTCTTTCTCTCTCTCGGGTCGCCTACAGGCACACGCTCGTACGTTGGTGTGACTACTATTTAATTAAGGAATTTACTCTAACAACCTCATCGTTGACTCATCTCGTTGTACGATCGTACGGTGTTAGCCCTTTTTTTTGTTGTTGTTGCACTGTTCCGTGGTTCCGCACACGTGTACAACCGGGCCGGTTCCACGGTTGGTCCAGGCGCGTAAATCGAGCGATATAACTAATGACAGCGGATCGGTACGGTGATAGATTTTACTTAATCAAATGGTTTGGTCCGGTAGGCCGACGGTTGCGTGCAAAAAATTGTCCCTAAATGTGTCCCGAAAGCACCCAACCCGTACTAGGGGGAAGGCTAGGGTTAGGTGTAATGGGATTTGGGTGACTTTTTTTTGCACAAGCTGCCTGTTGAAACATTGAAACGTGTGCAACTGGGGATTACACAGTGATTTTTGTTTTGTTTTTTGGGAATGGTTTTAAAAGGTCATGTTCCAGATTGCAGACACGCCAATGGCAGTTAGGTCAGATGGAACCTTAAAGTGAGGTAAAGTTGGTAACTTTCGATGGAACAGAAAGAGCAAATTTTAATACAAATATATCATGCTCTTTCGAAGTTAATAAAGTTATAATTAATCGAATAACAAAAAGTTTATGATAATACGAACTAAAATACTGTTTAAAGTGCCTTTTAATAAGCTTTGCTTTTAAGTAAAAATATTAAAAACGGAATTTATTGATTGTCCCATTAAGGTACAGTGTAGTGATGGGAAAAATGAAGATTTGCCCGGAAGCGATTCCGGAATCGGAACCAAATAGTTCTAATTCCGAGCTCCCATCTTTAGTACAGTGCGTACCATAATTATAGTGGCATTCATTATTAAAATATTTATTAGAGATTAAAGCAGTTTTTCTGTATAACTCATTTAGATTTTTAAAATGATATCTTTAAGTGACACTACTTGTATAATCCAAAACCTTGAAAATATAGACCAGAATGTAGGACCAACATTAATTTTAAAGCTAGAATAAACATTATCACACCTTATTGCACTTAATTAATCTAACGAGTCAATTTGGTACACCAAGTACACTGAATCTGAGTCATCATCCAACACTCTTAATGTTTTCTTTATACCTTCGTATAATGTTCCATGTCTACGACTTTAACTACAAGGATGTTCATCTTTATCCTAGCCACTTAAAGGGACATTCCACCATTCGGCATGGTGTGCGAAGCGAAGTGCAACTCGTGTGCTATAAAAAGACCCATTCCTGCGTGCAACAAACACACCGAACCGAAGGAGAAATTAGAGCAAATCAAGAGCTCTGCCCCGAACCGACTGACAATCTGGTCAGCATGGAGTATGTTGCTGTCGTCAAACAAACGACTGCACACCGCCCAGAAGCATGTACAATAAGTCATCGATACCGACACGTTACGCGCTGGTGTGAAATTGGATCCGCAACCGGCAAGGATAAGGGAACGTCAAGACGTTTGCCCGTAACTACATGGCAACGCGGTAGTACGCGTCCTTTGGCGAAGGTTTGCTACCATCTAGCATCTTCTCAACGATGCCCATCACACCCAAAACGGCCCAGCCAAGCGTAAATGGGTACGATTTACACGGGCATCAACCCTTAATTGATCGGCAACGACAAACTGGCATGCTGGCAGCGAAAAGGGGGACCAGATATCTCTCTGGTCTGTTTCCGTCGCACAGCTAAACGACCGGTTTTGATAGGTAAGTACGCACAATATTTTACCATCTAACGAGATAATTCTCGGTCACGCTAGGCAAGGACCGTTACGTGCCCGTTTCTTTCACCGTAGCAGGGGTGTGTTGGATTTTTTTTTATTATGGTTCATTCGTTCAGGGTGGATTTCGATACAACCGGAAGCTACGAACCATGGGAACCATACGACGGAACGACCGTCTCCAAGACACTTCCATCCAACAGCCATCGGGTTCTTCCAACCTCACGATAACGATGTTTCAATTTTGATCGCCCAATTTTGTGTCACTTTAATGATCTGTTCGCCGGCTTTCGAATGAATGCAAACCCAGCTACTTACGAACGCTCATTTGCATCTTTGAATTACTCCCTTTTTGCGGCACCGAAACATCTCAAACTCCTACTCTAAATTTCAGTCCAAAAAAGTATCACTTTCTTGCACTTGCTTCAATTTTCAAGTACGCACGTTCGCTTGTATTTGCTTTCCACCGTTAAAACGCCCTCCGGCAAGGTAAGCCAAGAAGGAGGAAAAGGTATTAAAAAACATCTGTAAGAAATTCGAAGATTAAAATAATGCCAACTTCCACCCGCCCAATATCTCTAGACTCTAGATATACACACCATCCATCGTCTGCTCTTTGGCGCATTTTCCCAAATTTTCCACCACCCCCGCCGGGTGCGCCAATTAGTCGAATGCTCTGGTTATGTTGCAACACCAAACACAGCCGCACATTCGGGAAGAGCGTTCTCGCTCTTCCGTTCAATCTGTTCCACCTGGTCCCGAGATTCGCGACAACTGAGCCATCACTGAGGCGTCGGCAAGACGAGCGTTACCAAACCTAAGCAACGGCAACTTCCCATCAGTGTCACGTGGTCGCGGCAAAAGGTCTCGGAGTGGAAATGCGACCGAGCGTACGGAAACCATTCGCTAATTATCATTATCCGATTAGCGTGAAACAGATTTCTTGCCATTTGCCTGGTAGCGGGAGTACCAGGCGTCATTCCCGAACACGCGCTGGCTGGTTCGTGGCTTCCTCCCCCGGGAAAGCAATGCTGTCTTCACCTAATTCCGATTGAGATGCTTCTTTTTTGTTTCCTCGTGGGGATTTTTCCCTTTTTTTTTTTTGCTTTCTTGTTTCCATCTTGTAGCTGTTCATCTCTTTTTTTTCTGTGCAGTAGAAATGGCAACCAGTTCCGCTTCCGCTGCGATCAAACGAAGCGTACGAAGGTGTTGCTTTTAATGCTTTGCATCATACCGCATCATCGGGGTACGGGTTGGGTGCCGTATCATAGCGCTGGTGTTAAATAGACTTCGCATTACTCCGTGAAGCAGGGGAATGGTTAGGTTGAAGCAAAAGTTGCTTGCAGTTCTTTTCTACAATCAAATATTTAATGTGAGTGCGAGGAGAAAGAGAATGTCTGAAGAAGGATGAAGACACTCACACTGAATAACTAATAAATATCACTATTTGTTTGTTTATTTTATTTTTGTGTGATTGATATCATATCATATCATTGCTTCAAGAAAAGAAGAGTAGAGAAAAAACTAAATTACTCTAAGTTTGGGTAATCACTTAAAAATTGAGAAATAAACATTTATATTCTACAATTAATTCCAATAACTTTCTGAGCTTTAAGACTAATGTAAGAATGCAAAACTTAATCATGAACCTAATAATAAATCGTTAAATAACAACTTTTATTTACTATCGATGCTAGTTGAATTTGATTCTAGCTCCTATGTTGAACAAATATTTTCATTTAAATTTTTACACCTTCAAACAAATTTATCAACACTATTACACATTCATCAAATCACAATTACATTGGATACATTGTCGTTACAATTGTTGGAAGGACCTGAGTAAATGATTTTCTTTATTTTTCGCCTCCAAGAAAAGTGCAACTTTCGGGACAACACAAACTCCATAACATTGAACATCTTGTTCATTTTTTCTTCCGTCCCAATCGGAAGTTAACAACACCATCAGCTACGTGCTCCGTCCTGGGGAGTGCATGTTTCCGGATGTCAACACACACACACAAGCAGGGATACCGTACCATATGGTAGGAAGCGTTGCCACATTCAACAGGCGAAGGCAGCCACCGAACGAACGCCGACCATGCTCGTTACGGTTCATCATATTGTGGCATCGTAAAGCGCGCGGTGTGGCTGTTGTACGGAATTATTTGCTCTGCCCAATAGGGTGCTTCACGTGTGCGGGCGTAAAGTTATTGCACGTCGACGGGTTGATACCACGAGCTGCATTGCACGCTGTGATGTTAAAGAATTACTCCCGAATGTAAGACAATTGTTTCTTCATCCCTAGCTCCAACCGGATCCTGCTGGAATCGTGCTGCAGAGTGGTTTCCCATACTCGACATTTATTTTAGTACCAACAAAACACACACAAAATAATCGCACAACTTCGGGGAAAGAATGTTGCTTTTCTTCAACAACACCACTTGAGGTATTTATTTCTGCTAGCTTGCCAGTTGCAAGTGGTTTTATTTTTATTTCCATCCTGTTAGACGCTAGATTTGCTTGCTAACGATACTGAGAGCTTCAAGATGATGATGGAAAGTTTGTGTGCAAATACAGAACTAAAAAAAAAAACAAGTTTCCACAAACGATTTAAAGCTATTGGCCGCGTGGCATATTGTAGGAAACCTTAATAAAATGCCATTGTTGGGGGTGTAATTTTGATTTCCTGCTCGCAACACGCAATTAGCCGACATTCGTGGGATTTCCTTTTTTTAAATTTATTTGGGATAAAAAGATAAGAAAAAAAATGTACCAATTGTACATTACGGTACGCAATGATTCGGTCTCCATTCTGCGCACAAATGGAGACGCCTGATCATTTTTACTTTTTATTGGATAAACAATAATTTATAATGTTTAAATATAAAAAATCCAACAAATAAAGTAACAAGCCATAAAATTGATTTTCCTTTACCGGTTCCATTGTGCGGGAAATAGCATGAGAATGATTAGGATCATGCCTTTCCCTATAGAATTCTAGTCAAGCCATCACAACAGAAGCACTTTCGATTATGCGAACACAATCGAAGTGATATCGATACCACGAAATGCGGATTATATCATTAAAAAAAGGGAAATGCACTTCCACTTACAAACTCGCGTGTCTATCGTTATGATATCAATTTTCTTCTGCCCTATTTCATCTTCAACTCCTATTGTAAGCAAAAGCGATCAAGATTGTAGAGGAAAAACGCGCGAAAACCTACAAACCAACAGCAATCCTTTATCAATCGATCCTTTTTTTCTTCGTGAGCTTCAACCTGAGCTCCAAGCTGAATGTTTCATAAGCGGGCTGATATTATGCCTCCAGGAAACATTACTTAATATAATGAAGCCAAACTCCATTTGCTTACTCCTTCACCCCGAGACACCATCCTGCAGGTTCGGAGGGTATTCGGTTCCACCTGCTGTCCACAGTTAGTCGTATGTGGGCACCACCACCATGTATCATATGTATTATCATATGGTTTTTGTTTTGTTTCAATCTTACTTCATCGGTGCTTCTTCCTTTTTTTTTTTTGGCAATCAGTCATCGCTGTTTCGCGTCAACGATGGCAGCAACGTGTTGGGTTGCCGGCACGTTCTGCCGTATCTCAAACATTTACATCAAGGTGTGGTTTTGAGTGGCGCATGTTTTTGTTTGCCATACCACCGAGACACATCACCGTGATTCTTCATCTTTTCAATGGTTTCCATACAAAACAAAGAAAAAAAAAAAGCCTCCAACCCATCTTGAAAGAAATCTCCTTGCGGGGTAGCGATGGGGTAAATGCTCTCTTCCCTCGCAAATGCAAACTTCTTGACACACCTTTTAACCGCTGTCGCTGGCCCAAAAATTCGCTACTTGGATTTTTGGTTGTGCGAGAGGACGACAACTCAATTTACCCGTTATGGCTCACGGTGTATCTGCCACCGTTGTATGGGATGTAGGAAAATTGCTACCAGGGGTGCTGTAACCGGATACCGTTTCTTGTTTTTCTATTCGGCATCCGTCTAATAAGCGAAACGGCGGCAATGCGCCGGCGACGCCAATCCTATCCTAGAGCGGCAGCAGCAAACAGCAGACGGCAGCCCTCCTTTCTCAGGAGCTTTCTGCTGAATTAAATGTGCCTCAAGGAGAACGCGAGAACCGTGCATTGTTGGATTGGGGAAGGAAAGGAAAAAAAAAGGAAAAGATGGCCTTATGTCAGGGCCGGTGAAGGATGGGTTGTAGTGGCACACGGTACGTAAAGGAGCAGCCAGTGAGACCATCACCGCACACACCACCACTTCATGTTTGCCGCTGCCGCGTTCGAGCAAACCCCCAAAATGCACAGATTGATTGAAGGCGTATAACGTTTCCCATGGATGGTGTATTATTGAATCAACTACGCTTTTCACAAATCCTTCTGCACATGCTGCCATTCCGTTTCATCTCCACATATTGCAAACATGTGGAAAACGGCGAATCAAGAATCAATCTGGATGGGTGTATTAGTTTTTTTTTTTCTTCCGTTGTTGTCGTTGTACCTATTTTTTTTCTTTGCACCAAACCATAGCTACGACCGCAACCTTCTATCACGATGATGATTTCACGAAAAATTGGATTGATTTATCCATGGCTTCCCGCCGAGCAACGGCGGTGCACAAACAGGCTAAGGATGGGAACCGCTTGATTGTTGCAATAAGCGCACGAATCAATCATGCCGCGGCACAACCACTGTGGGGAATGTGTCTTTTTTGAATGCAAGAAATGATAAAATATATATATATGTATATGGAAATACCTATGTAAAAAGCTTCAGACGATCGGATGCAGTGTGCCTGCTGCTTGCAGTTGGGAATGGACGTTGAAAGCGTTTTGTTTTGGTAAGCTTGAGTTATTTTATTGAACAGTTGAAGTAGCTCGTGAGTAAACTAATATGATGGAACCATCTGTTGCTACATTCGATTGGGTTGTGGGCTTTGAAAATATTCTAACTGACCGGTTTAGACGATTCTCCAACCACGAACCACTATTGTGGATTTTTCTGTCAAACTTTTGATACATAAAAACGAAAGACCAAACAGAATTATACCACACGAACTTATCAAGTAATTCGAATATTGCTAAATTTAATAAACAAGCATTGCATTTAAATTTTCTCTTCAAATTCTCTTGATAAAAGGCTCATCTGTCAAACATGCGTACTGTCAAATATTCCTCACACTTCGATTATCCGGGCAATGGCTAAAACGATGTTACATTATCCGTGTGTTTTCAAAACGACAGTTGTGACTTAGTAAGCTGTCATTAGCGACATGAGATAATTGGGAAAAGCTGAAAAACCAATGTAATAAGCCACTAATATCACAATTTTTCATACATTTGGAGCTATATTACAAAAGAGTACCAAGCTCCTTTAAGTATAAAGCAACATCTTTTAATAATTTCATTTGTAAAATCATTTGTATCCTTCAAACCACAATCGGATACGTAATTAAAAAACAGAAAAAATGTTTAACATAGAACGAAACACAAACTCATTGATCATCGCCCAAACGCTATTTGTGTGCCTAATCCCGGCTGTCTTTAATTTCAATCCATCGGCGAGACTACCTAATGCATCGCCGTCTCGAGTGCATCACGTTGCATCCGTATCGCGCCTAATGCCGTTTGACGTGCCATCAACACGAGCTAGTTGACGCCAGAACCCACGATGAAACTGTGGACTGTGCATTTTTTTTTTAATTCTTTCACATGAATACACTCACTTACAACGATGAGCCACCATCACCACCACCACCACCAATCGGTTGATAAGAGTAGTTTGCTTTCGTTTGTTTGAATTCTCTCATCCCATTTCAAGGCGCTGATGAGCGACGGAGAATCTAAGCGAGCGAGCTTTCCAATGCCAATGTCTTAAAGATGCATTATTAGCACACGGTAGAAACGATGTCGTCAGCGAACTTCAACAACCTCCCGCAAGTGCATCGTGTATATAAGCTACGAAAATGCTCTTTATCGTTCCGAAACACTAGTGACACAGTCTTTGCTCGCCACAACCGGCACACAAACCTGGGCTGGTAAACCCCGCCGTGCAGGAGGAAATAATTATGTCCGGCAGTAGCAACGGTCACATGGCTTACGGTTCGGTTCAAAGTTCAAAGGGTTTGTTTGGGTGCTTCCGTTTTCGGGCAATTTGCAAGGGCCGCAGCCGTTCCACCATTCCTTTTCGAGTTTTGACCAGCAATGGCAGGATGTTTGGGTGTGAAAAGAGGAAGTACGGATACTTGGCTGTGGTTAGAAGCAAAAAGGGGTGAAATGATCCCGGGCACTGGCTGATGAGAGCAATCTAGTGGTGTAATGTTGCGAACAGGTGAATCGGTTCTTTTTTTTTTTTTTTGTTTCGCTACAAGAGTGAGATATGCTATTTGAACGAGAAAACGAACCAAATGTACATGTATACTACTGGTTGTGAATGAAAAATGCTTTTCGCATCGCTAAGGAGAACGAGGTGTAGATTCGACGATTTTTTACGATAATTTTCATAGCGAATATATTACATTATTTGATAAGTGCAACTCAAAAAAGAATAGTTAAACAACGTTGTCCTATATATATTTCAGCTTTATAGTTTCAATTTTATTTACACCAAACTGATATACTCCTTAACCGTGATATTTTAATCCAAAAAATTGTGACATATCGAAATTGCAAAACATTCAATATTTAAGACAAATTTGTAAGCAACATAACATAAAGCAAATAATTCACATTATGTATGTAATACACAAAAACATTACAAACTAACTTTTCCATGTATCAAAATTTATTAGAGTTTTAACGAAAAATCCATATTGCATACTTTAAATATCATATGATACAATTGGCATATCAAATGCTTCATTTGTGAAATTAACTGATCATGTTGCTAGATTAAATGATGAAAACTACAAAAGTAGCACAAACATAGCTTTAAATAGTTTAACACTTTAAAATTCTGTAACAAAATCGTGAAACAAATCAAAACGCTAAATTAATGCCTGCTTAGTGATTGGAACTTTAATTTTACGATTCTAATTGCACCGATGTTGCACTGTGAAGCACGTGCCTACAACACTTCGTTAATGCAAAGTTCTCTAATTATCTTGCTTGGTCGTAAAAAATTACACATAAAATGCATGCCAAACGTGATACGCGATACATGATACGGAACCGTACGTGCAATTGACCATATCCGAACGCATCCCATGGAGTTATACTGCCTCAGCAAAAGCCTTGTTGACCTTTCATAGATTTACACTTACGCAGTAACAAATTAGCTTTTTATGTGTGTTCATATACAAAAAAACGCAAACCAGTGTGCAGGTCAGCCAACAAAGCCGATCGGCCCGATACGCATAAAGCATTAAAAGTCCCAGTCCCCAGTGTGGGCGAAACCGATGATGATGATGATGATGATGATGATGGTTTAAAATTCTATTGGCGTGATTTAAATTTTAATACAATAATTTCGTCTCAATTTTCTCACCACAGGAAAAGTGAGCGGCGGCTTGAAGGGGGAGGAGAAGGGAGTAAGGGAGGAAGATTCATTTTCCCTCAGCTAGATTGCCACGGTATCGGGGGACCACCGAAAAGCCGATGGTGCTGGGTGCATTGTGTGAATGCACATGCTCTGGTACGTGCCTGCAAAAGCATCACCACATGGGTACATTTCTATCCAATGGAATGTGGATGAGTTTTGCAAATAAATTCATGTATGCATTCGATTTTGATATTTTCACGCCACAAATCATTTCGCCATCATTTCCACCACTACCCGTGTCCGGCATATCACCGTCCGATTAGAAATATTTCCCCGTGAGCGTTCGCCGAGCGTTCCGTTGTTCAAGTAAGGTCATTTGTGGCATCGCAATGTCAATCCCCAAAACAGGCAGTGAGAATGGGGTAGGTGGTGGTGTATACATTCATTTTCCGATTGTTGAGCACAAATCTACCCAGCCTTTTGGCTCTATGCAGTGTCACTCGATCTATCGGTACACATTGGTCAATGTGCCGGGAGGATTATCATCATCATAGGTTCCACCCCACACACATGCTCCATTCACATCTCAATGCTGGGAATGATGATCTCAATCAACATTTCGTACCCACGTGCCACCACAACCATAACACAGGACACGCACGTTTGCGTGTGTGTGTGTGTGTGCGGTGTTCGACGAGTCAAATCATGCGTTTCACTTCATCCGGGAATCGTTCGGCATTATGGTACGGCATTAACCTTAATGAAGATTAGCCATCCCGGACACAGCTTCGGGAAGGATTCGGAAAATTCCTTTTTCCACCTCTCTCACTCTTCCAGTTTCGGGTGACTCCCACCGTTCATGAGTTGGGAAATGTCCGGAAACCCGGCCGCGAATGGGGCACAGCATTGAATCGGATATCAATTGAAGATCGGCCGGAATAGGCAGGCAATTGTTGGTGCTAAATCGGGTCCCTTTTATTTTGCTGCTCGCAGCAGGTCGCCCCGATGTGATGTGACACCTTCTGGGTGATAAAAGTAGTGGGTATGACGCACGCAATGGAACACAGACGACCCGACCATACTCAATCGGGTACGATGCTAATCAAATTATGTGAAATTGTGGCAATTCGTGGAGCGATTTCTTTTTTTTTTTGTTTTGCTCTGAAGGACGATGAAATGTAGACCAAGAGCCGCAAGCAAATTCTCGGTTTGGTGCGAATTTGGTAATGCTGGTGAGATTGGGTATTCACTAAAACGCTAATAAATTCTGATATTGAGACTATGTTATTCACAATAATTTTGCGATAAGTTAGCACGTAAAGAATCAATACCAGAATATGGGATAATCAGTCATCTGCAGTAAATGTAAGATCCAGATGATATTTGGTACCAAACCTGGAGTGTGAATTTGTTGGTTATTTATTTTTGAAACATTTTGAATCATAGAGATGCAGAAAGTTTTGTGGAGAACTCTTGGGAAGAGTTCCCAAGAGACTTAACGAACTTGGGTTGGTCATCGAACTTATCGGCCAACGATAAGTAGTGCCATCTTTGGCGTCTGTTTTAGTCCAGCGAGTCTGCCTTCTCATTACACTAGAAGACTTCGATAGTCTTGCCGAACCCACCTGAGAGAATAATCCCTCACTATAAAACAGCTTCATTGCTCGTTTGGTCGTAATTGTTCACAAAAAAGCGCTGAAGAACCTTCAGTCAAAGTTCATGAGATATAACCTTGACTTCTTCCAGTAATGAGGAGTCTTTACTAACTGTTAGAAAAGCCACCACGATTTACCGCTTATGTGGTCCTAAATTGGAACTTTGGAGGTCACAAATGTTATTGATATATTAGTAATTTCACCCTGCGAATGTGACTCTATAAGTGGATTAATGGATTTGATACTGAAGAACGGACTAGAAGGCAAAGCGACGGAACTTCAAAACGAACTTCAAAACGGAACTTAGCAGTCTCAATACAATCATCACTTCCAGGAGGACCTTGCATGACATTAATAGAGGACTAGGCTTTAGAATTTATAAAAAAAGTATTGTTTGATTTTCCTAAGTCAACCAAGAAATGGGAGGCATTCTGAGAAACACCAATAACTCCCCATTTTTACCATCTAAGACCTTAATTTGACGTTAAGGTTGGAAAATTGAAGAATCTAATTGAACCGACGTGCAATAAGCTCATTGTTGGACGATTATGTATTACAGAACACAGTTACTCCACACGTAAAAGTAATAACTAGCTTCCGATTTAATCAGAGTTGTGTAACGAAATGATGAACCAACTACCCTATAGCTATAAAAGGTCCAAAGAGCCTGACACACTCTGCAAGGTCACCCGACACGTTGAAACGCGCGTTGAATTCAAGATTACCGTACCCTTCTTTCCAGAGTGCGGATGCAAACGGTTTCGGTACGACTAATCGGGGCCTTCCCATCTTGGGTCAAGCCGCAAGGTTAGACCCTTTAGTCGAGCGTTCCAACACGGAAGCGCAAATTGAAAAGAGCTAACACACACACACACATACACAAATTTAACCAAAAAATAGGCCCTTCCTTCCTACACATTCCACCGAAACTTACCTTCCAGCCGGCGCTGCTGGTCGAGTCACCCTTATCCTTGAAGTACGGCACATTCTGCACCATCCATTCGTAGATCTGGCTGAGCGTTAGCCGGTTATCGGTGGCCGAGCTGATGGCTTGTGTGATGAGGTCGGCATACGACAGATTGCCCCAGGCATTCCGGCGCGATGAGTTCTTCTTCGACGAGGATGAGGCGGCCGTCTGCAGCTGTGTATTGCTGGATCCTGATGAATAATAGAAAAAATACCTATTTAGTTTTAAATCGTCAAATAACAGTCGTATGTGGAATTAGAACTTAAAATTTACTATAAATGATATAAAGTTCAATAAAGTCTGTAATAGACGAACTCTCCTCGACATGATGTACTAATCCTTCCCAACCCACCAACTGTTCATATCAATTTAAACGACTTTCTATTCTCCATGTATCGTGTGAAGCCTTTCAGGTGCAGTTTGTAATCAAGCAGATGCTGCGTAAAGTTGTGCGAATAGGAACGATCGCAAGAACCCACATGTTGCTATCATGAAACTCTCACCCTGAACAGTGATCCACATATTCCAATATCGAAGGAGGAACGACACGCAACCGAAAAATGTACCGTCATACCGTTACTTCTACCCCTA
Organism: Anopheles rivulorum; assembly: GCA_018908115.1. Lineage (NCBI taxonomy): Eukaryota > Metazoa > Arthropoda > Insecta > Diptera > Culicidae > Anopheles > Anopheles rivulorum. The sequence goes on from STHB01000004.1 coordinate 16,238,914, forward strand.
TAAAGGAGGCTAAATATAGAGACCCACCAAAACCTTGAACCACCTAGGTTAACCCAATCATCCCTCTTGCACAATTAACAACAAAAAAAAAATCCTACACCCTGTAACGGATCGCTAATTGAAAGGATCAAATTAAAAAGGTTCAGCTGGATGGGACGACTTGTCGCCAAATGGGGTGCAACGCATACCAACTGCCGCCTGACAGCAGCAGCCTTGGGTGGTAAAAGTTGTCAGACTTTCCAAAAATACCCGATCCCTTTCCAGCATGCGGAACAAGTTCGAAGCAATCAAGATGATTTTGGACCGTTTTTTGGTTTTGGACCGTTTTCGTATCTCGTAAGATTTAGCTTGCAATCTGGTGGCCTTTACGAGCAGCGCAACAAACTGGACCAGCGCGAAACGTGCAAGCGTTGACTGCGATTAATAACGAGGTGACCTCCACCGATTTATTAAAGTCACTCAGCAAAAAAAAAGTATACTGTTCACCCTCCCCGAAAAAAAAACCTGTGTGCGACTCACTCAAGAATTTAGAACTTAATGGTGTAGTACAACGAAGGAAGCAACTACAAAAAAAAAGCACGCACAACCTGCAAGGTCCATTCTCTTTGCTGGTTATGATCAACCAGAAAAATGGACAGTTCTAAATATAGCGGCACCACACGCGATTGCAAAGGAGGGTGTCCATTTCGGCACCAGCCGTGCCGAACACTTGCCGCACAGACACGCCAAAGCACACGGAACAGAGATGCGAAACAGATCGTAAAATTTTAAATCGTTCGTTTTCGCCTGCTTTTTGACGATCTCCACTTCATAGTGCACGCTTGCTGGAAACCAAAAAGAAAAAAATGATAATCGGATGGCAAACCGGGCAGAAGTGTGAAAACGCTAAACCTGCAGCCAAGAATGAGATGCAAACAACGACAAAGGAAATATGAAGAACTTTATGTTCTGCATACAAAAAAAAAACAAAACAAAAAAAACCGGTAAATGCCAGTTGGGTTTGCAAATTTAGTGTGACCAGCGTGGCATTTTCGTCGTGTTCCTCTTCTCTTTAGCAAGATTGGCAAACTAATGTAAGAATGATAGAAGACACATGATTTTAAAATTTTCTCCACCTTCATTCTCTAGTCCGATCGTTTTTTAAAAAAACGAATAAAATCATCCACGTGGCCTCTTCTGGTGATGATTTTCGAATGTCCGAAAATAGGTGTTCCCACAGTTGATGTTTCCTCGATTCATTTGGGGAATGGGATTCGTTACGTACGATCGGCACACTACATCGCAACTCTTGTACTCTGCCGCCTCAATACAAAGGCAAAGTCTTACGGTGTTGCAAAAAAAAAGGAAAAACGCCAAACGTTTTGTTTATATTTATCCGTACACTCTCGTCTCGTGCTCACCGCCCAAGGTACATGCCAGCACTATTCTGGCCACCCTTCTGGGCTTGGACGAACGCAGGGAGCTCATCCCTTCTTACGTAACATTGTACGCCCTCACCGAAATGGGTACGTTTCGGCACGAGTAGATCGGCTACTAGTGCAGGGTGCCAACAGAGTGGATGCAGAGACTGTGTTTTTTATTTCTTCTAGTGTATTTTAGGTGGACAAAAAAGTGCTGATACATTATACAGCATGGTAGTTAAAACTTAAAAAAGCATTTATTAGTCAATTTTTTTTAAATTATTAATTCAATTCGTATATTAAGACTTCTTGAAACGCCTGTCACTGCCCATTCTCCTAACTTAGGCTTATCAAAATATGACGTGTCTTTGTGGACGACCTTGAAACATTATATTGGCCCAATGGATCGGTGTTTTTCTCATGACGTAACCAACGCCTGATGTGTTGATTCCTTTGCACAGTGCGGCTTTCTTGTTTGATAAGAATATATAAAAGACCAAATATTGAACTAACAATCTTTCTTTCAAATGCAAACGAAACTGATATTGATAAACAATAAATTACAAAAATTTTACTGAACTTTTTTTACTGAAAAAAAAATTAAATTTAATTATTAAATTAAATTTTACTGAAAACGTTGAGGGAATTATTAAATGTGTGTGATGGGTACATCACAACTACGAGATTCTTTGCTTTGCTATAAAGTCATATATTTCATTATCAATCATATCAAATGGTTACGTGAGCTACAAGATAATAACTTCATCATAAAGATGGCAAAAAAGCAAACAAACAAGACCAAAAAATAAACTAATCTGAACGATTATTTGGTTTGCTAATACTTAATATAAAAAAAACTGTATTGTCTGAACAAAAATTCAAACTAAAAGAACAGAACAAAACTTAACGATCCACCCAACGGCAATGAGTGTACTGCGCGCGCGATCGTCTACAACCGGGGGGCTCACGGAATAAGGAATGAAGAAGCGCCTTCTTCTCGTTTTAGATCACCGGCACAGCGGACGGCGCTCAATCAATAATTTAATTGGTGCGCACTTGAGCCAAATGAACGTCGTTCGATTAATGGCGCGATAGTCAGAGCCCACCCCCCNTTTTTTTTTTTTTTTTTTTTAGTATGTTAGAACGGACCAGGCCGTATTAGACTAATTTTACCACGTAGCAGGCTAGTCAGACCGTGCTACGGGGGGACGGTCCGAATGGGATTTGAACCCGGTCCGGTCGTGTTAGGAACTGGCGCCGTTGCCAAATGCACCACCGGGCCGCCCGTATTGGGTTTAGATTTTAGATTGGGTTTAGATTTATGCCTATTTATTGGGTTTAGATTTATGCCAATTGAGCAAACCATAAAAAAACCCCTTAGACGAATGTGCTACAATGTTTATGCCCTGGCTAGTTGATCGTAATGCTGTGATCGATCAACACGCTGCCGGAGTTAAAACAAAAATTGGATAATAGCATCGTAGTATTTCACGACAAATGTACTAAAGGAATTGAAAAAAAAACTGGCAAAAAGACCTGAAACACTTACATTTCTTTCTCCAAGGTCAATGCCATGGAGCAGAGGCGTATCCTGGTATCAGAATCATGGTATCAGAATGTTCTAAATAACACAGGATTAGCGATCAATAATCCCATCGCTGAACACTTGTGCAATAGAAGCTTCTTACACGGTTGAATTACGTATGATAATGTATTACCCACGGCGGTAAGCAACTGTACCATTTAAATTGGCCTATCATTATGTGTAACGATAGCCCTATAATATTGAGTCACGCATGACGTCGAACTAGCTAAGATTGACCACGACCGAAAGACGTGTCTTTTAAATGACGTTTTTTTTATACAATTACATGGATGCCATACCCTAACCGAACTGATTTGCCGAGAGAACAGCGGAACAATGATCCCACTAGACGGTGAATTAATCTACGTTACGCTTGTTAGTTTTTCGTTTAGAAATTATTTGAGTTACTGATGCCATCTCTAGTCTTCTGCACAGTGGTTCTGGTGCATCTTCTAATGCATGACAAGTAACCATTACACGGCGATTAGTCGAACTGTTGCCTACCCTTGTGTAGCGTACCACTTACCGGTATTGGCGAGCTGCTGATTGCTGCACTTATTGCTGTCCGGTTCCGTTTCCGGCTCGACAAAGTTCTCCGGCCTCGGCAGGGGCCAGGTGTTGGAGCGGGCTCTGGTTTGCGGCTCAAAGCCCGTATCCTGCAGCTCGGCCAACGCATCCATCGGTATGCCGTCGTTGGAAATGTTGTCATAGATGCTGCCACCGCCAGCGCCACGCAACGGCGAACCCGGCCACCCACCGCCGTACGGATCCATGGCCGTCTTTGCTCTCGATGCGTGCCTGTGGAACGCTTACTGGCACGCTTTGCTGGAACCCTTTTTTTTGTTGTTTTTGTTTTCCGGCCACTAGTTGATGGTTTGTGGATGGCGGATGCACCCGCAAGCGGCGGCGTATTACTTTCGTCCACGCAGCAAAACGCGCAATGTTTAGCACGCACGTGGCAATAAACGTGAAAACGCACGCACACACACACACACGCGCGCACTGGATGGTTTACGGTAGTTTGCGTCAAAAATTTGTCGGCTATTTCGCACTAAACGTTTGCTTTACAACCGGTGTTCGCCAGCTGTCATCGCACGTATGGACATTCCCCTTCCAGACCCACCGTCGGTACTGGGGAAGCTACGCTTCCAGCCCAACGCTGGAACCACCCTTGCTTGGATCTTCTCGCTTTGTTTTCACCGTACGCACACAAACACTATTCTTCACACACGCGCACACATACGTACGCACACGGATGCGCGCACGATCAAGGTTAGTCTATCTAACGCACCAAGCGGAACCGAAGAGTTGCTGAAATGATTACTATTAATTCCGTTGTCAGACGTTTCCACAGGCACTGGGCATACAGCAAAACAAAACCAAAACAAAACAAAACCACAAATAAAAAAAAAAATAAGCACACATAAACACCAACCAACACATCACTAAACCTAATACAGTACAAGGGAACGGATCGGTTACTATGTGTGTTAAAAAGGGGGTGAACGCACACACAGTTCCTGTACCCACTATCGGCCGTCGGATGATGAGCTGATATAGTTGCCCGTCGGCGTGGCCTTGTTCGGGCCAGAGAAACGTCACACACTGGCCGCCACTATCACTACACACTACTGTAGCGAACTGCAGCACCGTTTTTCCCGGGTGGCAAACCGGGAAATTGATTTTCGAAGCGATCGTGTTCGCGTCCAAGTGTGGTCACATTCTTCTACACATACACACACACACATACACCTGTCGGCAGCGGCGTAAAACATGTTTCCTTTCTAGCACATCATCACCGGCCAATGCGTATAATCGTGTCACAATGACATTAGAACTACGTCACTTTATTACCGCTTAGAAGCGTGATAGAGAAGAAACAAAACAAGCCACAGCGAGAAAATGAAAACCATTTGACAGATGCGAACTCCACGCATACTGCGGTACGTACGAACACAACGAACAATCTTAGTCGCACGTTAGGATGATTTGGTTCGATTTGACAGCTTGGTTGCGTTGTTGTTGTTGTTATTGACGGTTTCATATTTATTCTGTTAATCAACCCGACGAATTAATTCAACATCGTTCGTGTGTGGGAAAATGGCAGCGTTGCGAATGTGTGTGCCAGCAGACGGGAACCTGTATCTACGTATCGGAATTGTGTTATCATCGAGGGCGGAATGTTAGCGCGACAGCAGCAACCAACGCAAGGGGATGCTCCGATAAGGGCCGGGCGGGCCCTTTCAAAGTAAAAGTGCGTACGGCAGAAAGCGCTAACGGACCGAAATTGGAAGGGCAGCGAAACCACCTCCCGCGCTATCATGCATTGCTGCTCCCTTTCTGACCTGCACTAATGTTGCCATTCACTTTCTTCCTCTCTCTCTCTTTCTCTCTCTCTCTCTCTCTCTCTCTCTCTCTCTGTCTCTCTCTTTTTCTCTCTTTTTCTCTCACGTACCACCCGCAGCTAAGATCGGTCAGTCCGTACCGTATCTTGAAGTGCAAGAACGGTGAAAAAATGCTCTAAATATACACATTTCAACTCGTTGATAAGTTGTCCGCGGATTGTGTAGGACGCGGCATCTGGCTCGCACCGTCCAGACGGGGAGGAAGAAATCATGGGGGTGGAAAACGCGGTGATTACACACATACACACACACACACACCGACAGGCCGCCGGTCGCCAATAAGCAACGCAACATCATCCTTCATCAGCAACGGATTCGCTGAGCTGATTTCTTGGCATCCGACTCGCAATGCGCTCAGCTGTGTTCTTCGACCCATACACCCGTAAGCGCGCACGTACACATAACGAGCGGCCCACGCGATTTATCAAGCTCCCCCTCGGCCGATGGTAGATAAAATGCGTATTAGCTCACCGGTTTCGTACGGATCGCACCAACACCACCGCAAAACCCTCCGTTCGGCGTAAGCAATGGGAGAAAGATGACAGTAAGAAGCGGCGCCGCTCGCAATCATCCCCACTCGCACGGGATGGAGCATTAAGGCTGCACCAACACAACCGCAGGAAAGCGCCGTACACGCACACTGTTCGCGGTACGCGCGCACGTGCAAATCTGACTGCACATTCCGCGAACGGCTGGCACGCACACAGCCACACGTACATCCATCTCCTCAAGACGGGTTGGCGATCGTACGCGGCGCGGTGGCTGTGAGAATAGCACACCGTTCAAAAATCCATCCTACCACGCCATGCCGGACTAGCGAGCTTCCCTATCACAGTGACGACGTGGACAATGTAAACGAGTGTGTCGTTTGATTTAATGTATTCTTCTTCTCTCTCTCTCGCTCTCTGTAATGCGCCAAAAAAAAAAAGTGAACACACGATCCTCACCAACCATCGCTGTACGATCAATGGGCAAAGCACAGCGAAAGAATAAACCTTTTTTGATTAATTTGACAGTTAATGACACCTTGCACCTTCTCTCTCTCTCTCTCTCTCTCTCTCTCTCTCTCTCTCTCTCTCTCTTTCCCTCTTTATGCCTTGTGTACACCATCCATTGCCCAAAACTGGTCCAGTGCGTTTCAATCACACGCGTGATCAGGTGAATTTCATCCCTCCTGTCCTCTCTCCTTACACTCTCTTGGCAATTACCAAATGAAGAAAATAAAAACCTTCCAACAAAGAAGGCAAATCGTCTTCACACACTAGGATCGACCACTTATCAGCGCACAGCAACTTAACAGCACTATCACGCCTGACCTCGCCACTCTCTATCGCAAACGTTCTCCCATGTATTGCTCGCTCTCTCTCTCTCTTTCTCTCTCTCTCTCTCTTTCTCTCTCTCTCTCTTTTTCTCTCTCTCTCTTTCTCGGATTGCCCTTGCGTTCGTCGCGCGGCCCGTACTCCGCACACATACACACTCTCTCTCTCTCTCTCTCTCTCACCCGCTTCCACCAGCCGTTACGCATGCGGTTGCGCGATACACTTTTGCGTTTGTGCGCTTCCTCGATTCCGCGGCTCTTTCTTGTGCGCGCACACGTAAGGGAAGAATATATTTTTCACACATCACTTCACGCACACACACACACACATCTTCTCCTTCTTGCCTCTCCTCACCTAATCTACCCTACTACTACTGCTCAATCAACGCTCATCATCACGCGTTGGTTCGCATACACACGTGTGATCTCGTTTTTATTTCTTCCTTCTTACAAGATCGGCATAGCACTGGTCGCGATCGTTTGCCGCAAAGCGATTCTGATGCGCATAAAATGATGCGAGACGAGTTTCCTGGTTGGCAGTGTTTGGTTGCCCCTTTTTGACTGCCGAGACGCATACTTTTACCACACCCGGGATGGGGTACGAATCAACGGCGGAGAGGCGTGAACACACAACCGCCGGGTAGGAGAAGGCATCCTTTAGTAACAACACACCCGCCAAAAACCATCTGGCACGTCAATGGGGGTGCGATAAAGTACCGACGATGCTATAAAGTGTCATCAGAACGATTGTCGATATGTCCTCCCCGTTGGGAGCAACGGGAAATCAGCGTGGCGTACGGCATACATGTGTACACGCACACAGGCAACTGGTGGTCCGGCCACAGACAACAGCAGCGCCCGCTCAAGTCCCGCGGGACTTGGAGAAGCGCAGATAATTATCAATTCAGTTTTTTTCCATCGTCCCAGCGCCTGTGCATGCTGGTAAGCGTAAGCCGTTTTTCCACACTCGCGCAGGAACATGAGAGTGTGTGTGTATGTGTGTGTGCTTAGATTGTGTAAAAGCCCCATTGCTGCAAATGGGGCCAAAAAAAACACAAAGCCTTCTCTTTAGATGCGCCATCTGCTGCTGCTGCTGCTGCAACAAGAGAAGCACAAGCAATCG